>CM055900.1:77462730-77944483 GCA_029582155.1 Panopea generosa
ATGATTTAACACCAAACTCCCAGGCTAGGTTCAGTTCTGAAGGGTTCAGTATTCATACAGCATGATTTAACGCCAACCCCCCAGGCAAGGTTCAGTTCTGATGGGTTCAGTATTTATACAGCATGATTTAACACCAAACTCCCAGGCTAGGTTCAGTTCTGAAGAGTTCTGTATTCATACAGCATGATTTAACACCAAACTCCCAGGCTAGGTTCAGTTCTGAAGGGTTCAGTATTCATACAGCATGATTTAACACCAAACTCCCAGACTATGTTCAGTTCTGAAGGGTCCAGTATTCATACAGCATGATTTAACACCAAACTCCCAGGCTAGGTTCAGTTCTGAAGGGTTCAGTATTCATACAGCATGATTTAACACCAACCTCCCAGGCAAGGTTCAGTTCTGAAGGGTTCTGTATTCATACAGCATGATTTAACACCAAACTCCCAGACTATGTTCAGTTCTGAAGGGTTCAGTTTTCATACAGCATGATTTAACACCAAACTCCCAGGCTAGGTTCAGTTCTGAAGGGTTCTGTATTCATACAGCATGATTTAACACCAAACTCCCAGGCTAGGTTCAGTTCTGAAGGGTTCAGTTTTCATACAGCATGATTTAACACCAAACTCCCAGACTATGTTCAGTTCTGAAGGGTTCAGTTTTCATACAGCATGATTTAACACCAAACTCCCAGGCTAGGTTCAGTTCTGAAGGGTTCAGTATTCATACAGCATGATTTAACGCCAACCCCCCAGGCAAGGTTCAGTTCTGATGGGTTCAGTATTTATACAGCATGATTTAACACCAAACTCCCAGGCTAGGTTCAGTTCTGAAGAGTTCTGTATTCATACAGCATGATTTAACACCAAACTCCCAGGCTAGGTTCAGTTCTGAAGGGTTCAGTATTCATACAGCATGATTTAACACCAAACTCCCAGACTATGTTCAGTTCTGAAGGGTCAGTATTCATACAGCATGATTTAACACCAAACTCCCAGGCAAGGTTCAGTTCTGAAGGGTTCTGTATTCATACAGCATGATTTAACACCAAACTCCCAGGCTAGGTTCAGTTCTGAAGGGTTCAGTATTCATACAGCATGATTTAACACCAAACTCCCAGGCTAGGTTCAGTTCTGAAGGGTTCTGTATTCATACAGCATGATTAAACACCAAACTCCAAGGCTAGGTTCAGTTCTGAAGTGTTCTGTATTCATACAGCACGATTTAACACCAAACTCCCAGGCAAGGTTCAGTTCTGAAGGGTTCTCTATTCATACAGCATGATTTAATACCAGACTCCCAGGCAAGGTTCAGTTCTGTTCTGTATTCATACAGCATGATTTAACACCAAACTCCCAGGTTGGGGTCAGTTCTGAAGGGTTCAGTATTCATACAGCATAATTTAACACCAAACTCCCAGGCAAGGTTCAGTTCTGAAGGGTTCTGTATTCATACAGCATGATTTAACACCAAACTCCCAGGCTATGTTCAGTTCTGAAGGGTTCAGTATTCATACAGCATGATTTAACACCAAACTCCCAGGCAAAGTTCAGTTCTGTTCTGTATTCATACAGCATGATTTAACACCAAACTCCCAGGTTGGGGTCAGTTCTGAAGGGTTCTGTATTCATACAGCATGATTTAACACCAAACTCCCAGGCTAGGTTCAGTTCTGATGGGTTCAGTATTCATACAGCATGATTTAACACCAAACTCCCAGGCAAGGTTCAGTTCTGAAGGGTTCTGTATTCATACAGCATGATTTAACACCAAACTCCCAGGCAAGGTTCAGTTCTGAAGGGTTCTGTATTCATACAGCATGATTAAACACCAAACTCCCAGGCTAAGTTAAGTTCTGAAGTGTTCTGTATTCATACAGCATGATTTAACACCAAACTCCCAGGCAATGTTCAGTTCTGTTCTGTATTCATACAGCATGATTTAACACCAAACTCTCAGGCTAGGTTCAGTTCTGAAGGGTTCTGTATTCATACAGCATGATTTAACACCAAACTCCCAGGTTGGGGTCAGTTCTGAAGGGTTCTGTATTCATACAGCATGATTTAACACCAAACTCCCAGGCTAGGTTCAGTTTTGAAGGGTTCTGTATTCATACAGCATGATTTAACACCAAACTCCCAGGCAAGGTTCAGTTCTGAAGGGTTCTGTATTCATACAGCATGATTAAACACCAAACTCCCAGGCAAGGTTCAGTTCTAAAGGGTTCAGTATTCATACAGCATGATTTAACACCAAACTCCCAGGCTAGGTTCAGTTCTGAAGGGTCCAGTATTCATACAGCATGATTTAACACCAAACTCCCAGGCAAGGTTCAGTTCTGAACGGTTCTGTATTCATAGAGCATGATTTAACACCAAACTCCCAGGCAAGGTTCAGTTCTGAAGAGTTCTGTATTCATACAGCATGATTTAACACCAAACTCCCAGGCTAGGTTCAGTTCTGAAGTGTTCTGTATTCAAACAGCATGATTTAACGCCAACCCCCCAGGCAAGGTTCAGTTCTGATGGGTTCAGTATTCATACAGCATGATTTAACACCAAACTCCCAGACTATGTTCAGTTCTGAAGGGTTCAGTATTCATACAGCATGATTTAACACCAAACTCCCAGGCAAGGTTCAGTTCTGAAGGGTTCAGTATTCATACAGCATGATTTAACACCAAACTCCCAGGCTAGGTTCAGTTCTGAAGGGTTCTGTATTCATACAGCATGATTTAACACCAAACTCCCAGACTATGTTCAGTTCTGAAGGGTTCAGTATTCATACAGCATGATTTAACACCAAACTCCCAGGCAAGGTTCAGTTCTGAAGGGTTCAGTTTTTATACAGCATGATTTAACACCAAACTCCCAGGCATGGTTCATTTCTGAATGGTTCTGTATTCATACAGCATGATTTAACACCAAACTCCCAGGCTAGGTTCAGTTTCGAAGTGTTCAGTATTCATTCAGCATGATTTAACACCAAACTCCCAGGCTATGTTCAGTTCTGAAGGGTTCTGTATTCATACAGCATGATTTAACACCAAACTCCCAGGCTAGGTTCAGTTCTGAAGGGTTCTGTATTCATACAGCATGATTTAACACCAAACTCCCAGGTTGGGGTCAGTTCTGAAGGGTTCTGTATTCATACAGCATGATTTAACACCAACCTCCCAGGCTATGTTCAGTTCTGAAGGGTTCAGTATTCATACAGCATGATTTAACACCAAACTCCCAGGCTAGGTTCAGTTCTGAAGGGTTCTATATTCAAACAGCATGATTTAACACCAAACTCCCAGGCAAGGTTCAGTTCTGATGGGTTCAGTATTCATACAGCATGATTTAACACCAAACTCCCAGGCAAGGTTCAGTTCTGAAGGGTTCTGTATTCATACAGCATGATTTAACACCAAACTCCCAGGCTATGTTCAGTTCTGAAGGGTTCAGTATTCATACAGCATGGTTTAACACCAAACTCCCAGGCAAGGTTCAGTTCTGAAAGGTTCAGTATTCATACAGCATGATTTAACACCAAACTCCCAGGCTATGTTCAGTTTTGAAGGGTTCAGTATTCATACAGCATGATTTAACACTAAACTCCCATGCTATGTTCAGTTCTGAAGGGTTCTGTATTCATACAGCATGATTTAACACCAAACTCCAAGGCTAAGTTCAGTTCTGAAGGGTTCTGTATTCATACAGCATGATTTAACACCAAACTCCCAGGCTATGTTCAGTTCTGAAGGGTTCAGTATTCATACAGCATGATTTAACACCAAACTCCCAGGCTAGGTTCAGTTCTGAAGGGTTCTCTATTCATACAGCATGATTTAACACCAAACTCCCAGGCTAGGTTCAGTTCTGAAGGGTTCAGTATTCATACAGCATGATTTAACACCAAACTCCAAGGCTAAGTTCAGTTCTGAAGGGTTCTGTATTCATACAGCATGATTTAACACCAAACTCCCAGGCTATGTTCAGTTCTGAAGGGTTCAGTATTCATACAGCATGATTTAACACCAAACTCCCAGGCTAGGTTCAGTTCTGAAGGGTTCTCTATTCATACAGCATGATTTAACACCAAACTCCCAGGCTAGGTTCAGTTCTGAAGGGTTCAGTATACATACAGCATGATTTAACACCAAACTCCAAGGCTAAGTTCAGTTCTGAAAGGTTCAGTATTCATACAGCATGATTTAACACCAAACTCCCAGGCTATGTTCAGTTCTGAAGGGTTCAGTATTCATACAGCATGATTTAACACCAAACTCCCAGGCTATGTTCAGTTCTGAAGGGTTCTGTATTCATACAGCATGGTTTAACACCAAACTCCCAGGCAAGGTTCAGTTTTGAAAGGTTCAGTATTCATACAGCATGATTTAACACCAAACTCCCAGGCTATGTTCAGTTTTGAAGGGTTCAGTATTCATACAGCATGATTTAACACTAAACTCCCATGCTATGTTCAGTTTTGAAGGGTTCAGTATTCATACAGCATGATTTAACACTAAACTCCCATGCTATGTTCAGTTCTGAAGGGTTCTGTATTCATACAGCATGATTTAACACCAAACTCCCAGGCTAGGTTCAGTTCTGAAGGGTTCTGTATTCATACAGCATGATTTAACACCAAACTCCCAGGCTAGGTTCAGTTCTGAAGGGTTCAGTATTCATACAGCATGATTAAACACCAAACTCCCAGGCAAGGTTCAGTTCTGAAGGGTTCAGTATTCATACAGCATGATTTAACACCAAACTCCCAGGCAAGGTTCAGTTTTGAAGGGTTCTGTATTCATACAGCATGATTTAACACCAAACTCCCAGGCAAGGTTCAGTTCTGAAGGGTTCTGTATTCATACAGCATGATTTAACATCAAATTCCCAGGCTAGGTTCAGTTCTGAAGGGTTCTGTATTCATACAGCATGATTTAACACCAAACTCCCATGCTATGTTCAGTTTTGAAGGGTTCAGTATTCATACAGCATGATTTAACACTAAACTCCCATGCTATGTTCAGTTCTGAAGGGTTCTGTATTCATACAGCATGATTTAACACCAAACTCCCAGGCAAGGTTCAGTTCTGAAGGGTTCAGTATTCATACAGCATGATTTAACACCAAACTCCCAGGCAAGGTTCAGTTTTGAAGGGTTCTGTAATCATACAGCATGATTTAACACCAAACTCCCAGGCTATGTTCAGTTCTGAAGGGTTCTGTATTCATACAGCATGATTTAACACCAAACTCCCAGGCAAGGTTCAGTTCTGAAGGGTTCTGTATTCATACAGCATGATTTAACACCAAACTCCCAGGCAAGGTTCAGTTCTGAAGGGTTCAGTATTCATACAGCATGATTTAACACCAAACTCCCAGGCTATGTTCAGTTCTGAAGGGTTCTGTATTCATACAGCATGATTTAACACCAAACTCCCAGGCAAGGTTCAGTTCTGAAGGGTTCAGTATTCATACAGCATGATTTAACACCAACCTCCAAGGCAAGGTTCAGTTCTGAAGGGTTCTGTATTCATACAGCATGATTTAACACCAAACTCCCAGGCAAGGTTCAGTTCTGAAGGGTTCAGTATTCATACAGCATGATTTAACACCAGACTTCCAGGCAAGGTTCAGTTCTGAAGGGCTCTGTATTCATACAGCATGATTTAACACCAACCTCCCAGGCTATGTTCAGTTCTGAAGGGTTCTGTAATCATACAGCATGATTTAACACCAAACTCCCAGGCTATGTTCAGTTCTGAAGGGTTCTGTATTCATACAGCATGATTTAACACCAAACTCCCAGGCAAGGTTCAGTTCTGAAGGGTTCAGTATTCATACAGCATGATTTAACACCAAACTCCCAGGCTATGTTCAGTTCTGAAGGGTTCTGTATTCATACAGCATGATTTAACACCAAACTCCCAGGCAAGGTTCAGTTCTGAAGGGTTCAGTATTCATACAGCATGATTTAACACCAACCTCCAAGGCAAGGTTCAGTTCTGAAGGGTTCTGTATTCATACAGCATGATTTAACACCAAACTCCCAGGCAAGGTTCAGTTCTGAAGGGTTCAGTATTCATACAGCATGATTTAACACCAACCTCCCAGGCAAGGTTCAGTTCTGAAGGGTTCAGTATTCATACAGCATGATTTAACACCAACCTCCCAGGCAAGGTTCAGTTCTGAAGGGTTCTGTATTCATACAGCATGATTTAACACCAAACTCCCAGGCTAGGTTCAGTTCTGAAGGGTTCTGTATTCATACAGCATGATTTAACACCAAACTCCCAGGCAAGGTTCAGTTCTGAAGGGTTCAGTATTCATACAGCATGATTTAACATCAAACTCCCAGGCAAGGTTCAGTTCTGAAGGGTTCAGTATACATACAGCATGATTTAACACCAAACTCCCAGGCTAGGTTCAGTTCTGAAGGGTTCTGTATTCATACAGCATGATTTAACACCAAACTCCCAGGCAAGGTTCAGTTCTGAAGGGTTCAGTATTCATACAGCATGATTTAACATCAAACTCCCAGGCAAGGTTCAGTTCTGAAGGGTTCAGTATACATACAGCATGATTTAACACCAAACTCCCAGGCTAGGTTCAGTTCTGAAGGGTTCAGTATTCATACAGCATGATTTAACATCAAACTCCCAGGCAAGGTTCAGTTCTGAAGGGTTCAGTATACATACAGCATGATTTAACACCAAACTCCCAGGCTAGGTTCAGTTCTGAAGGGTTCAGTATTCATACAGCATGATTTAACATCAAACTCCCAGGCAAGGTTCAGTTCTGAAGGGTTCAGTATACATACAGCATGATTTAACACCAAACTCCCAGGCTAGGTTCAGTTCTGAAGGGTTCTGTATTCATACAGCATGATTTAACATCAAACTCCCAGGCAAGGTTCAGTTCTGAAGGGTTCAGTATACATACAGCATGATTTAACACCAAACTCCCAGGCTAGGTTCAGTTCTGAAGGGTTCTGTATTCATACAGCATGATTTAACACCAAACTCCCAGGCTAGGTTCAGTTCTGAAGGGTTCTGTATTCATACAGCATGATTTAACACCAAACTCCCAGGCAAGGTTCAGTTCTGAAGGGTTCTGTATTCATACAGCATGATTTAACACCAAACTCCCAGGCAAGGTTCAGTTCTGAAGGGTTCTGTATTCATACAGCATGATTTAACACCAAACTCCCAGGCAAGGTTCAGTTCTGTTCTGTATTCATACAGCATGATTTAACACCAAACTCCCAGGCAAGGTTCAGTTCTGAAGGGTTCAGTATTCATACAGCATGATTTAACACCAACCTCCCAGGCAAGGTTCAGTTCTGAAGGGTTCAGTATTCATACAGCATGATTTAACACCAACCTCCCAGGCAAGGTTCAGTTCTGAAGGGTTCTGTATTCATACAGCATGATTTAACACCAAACTCCCAGGCTAGGTTCAGTTCTGAAGGGTTCTGTATTCATACAGCATGATTTAACACCAAACTCCCAGGCTAGGTTCAGTTCTGAAGGGTTCTGTATTCATACAGCATGATTTAACACCAAACTCCCAGGCAAGGTTCAGTTCTGAAGGGTTCAGTATTCATACAGCATGATTTAACATCAAACTCCCAGGCAAGGTTCAGTTCTGAAGGGTTCAGTATACATACAGCATGATTTAACACCAAACTCCCAGGCTAGGTTCAGTTCTGAAGGGTTCAGTATTCATACAGCATGATTTAACACCAGACTTCCAGGCTAGGTTCAGTTCTGAAGGGTTCTGTATTCATACAGCATGATTTAACACCAAACTCCCAGGCTATGTTCAGTTCTGAAGGGTTCTGTATTCATACAGCATGATTTAACACCAAACTCCCAGGCTAGGTTCAGTTCTGAAGGGTTCTGTATTCATACAGCATGATTTAACATCAAACTCCCAGGCAAGGTTCAGTTCTGAAGGGTTCAGTATTCATACAGCATGATTTAACACCAAACTCCCAGGCAAGGTTCAGTTCTGAAGGGTTATGTATTCATACAGCATGGTTTAACACCAAACTCCCAGGCTAGGTTCAGTTCTGATGGGTTCAGTATTCATACAGCATGATTTAACACCAAACTCCCAGGCAAGGTTCAGTTCTGAAGGGTTCTGTATTCATACAGCATGATTTAACACCAAACTCCCAGGCAAGGTTCAGTTCTGAAGGGTTCAGTATTCATACAGCATGATTTAACACCAAACTCCCAGGCAAGGTTCAGTTCTGAAGGGTTCAGTATACATACAGCATGATTTAACACCAAACTCCCAGGCTAGGTTCAGTTCTGAAGTGTTCTGTATTCATACAGCATGATTTAACACCAAACTCCCAGGCAAGGTTCAGTTCTGATGGGTTCAGTATTCATACAGCATGATTTAACACCAAACTCCCAGGCAAGGTTCAGTTCTGAAGGGTTCTGTATTCATACAGCATGATTTAACACCAAACTCCCAGGCAAGGTTCAGTTCTGAAGGGTTCAGTATTCATACAGCATGATTTAACACCAAACTCCCAGGCAAGGTTCAGTTCTGAAGGGTTCAGTATACATACAGCATGATTTAACACCAAACTCCCAGGCTAGGTTCAGTTCTGAAGGGTTCTGTATTCATACAGCATGATTTAACACCAAACTCCCAGGCAAGGTTCAGTTCTGAAGGGGTCAGTATTCATACAGCATGATTTAACACCAAACTCCCAGGCTAGGTTCAGTTCTGAAGGGTTCTGTATTCATACAGCATGATTTAACACCAAACTCCCAGGCAAGGTTCAGTTCTGAAGGGTTCTGTATTCATACAGCATGATTTAACACCAACCTCCCAGGCAAGGTTCAGTTCTGAAGGGTTCTGTATTCATACAGCATGATTTAACACCAAACTCCCAGGCAAGGTTCAGTTCTGAAGGGTTCTGTATTCATACAGCATGATTTAACACCAAACTCCCAGGCTAGGTTCAGTTCTGTTCTGTATTCATACAGCATGATTTAACACCAAACTCCCAGGTTGGGGTCAGTTCTGAAGGGTTCTGTATTCATACAGCATGATTTAACACCAAACTCCCAGGCTAGGTTCAGTTCTGATGGGTTCAGTATTCATACAGCATGATTTAACACCAAACTCCCAGGCAAGGTTCAGTTCTGAAAGGTTCAGTATTCATACAGCATGATTTAACACCAAACTCCCAGGTTGGGGTCAGTTCTGAAGGGTTCTGTATTCATACAGCATGATTAAACACCAAACTCCCAGGCAAGGTTCAGTTCTGAAGGGTTCTGTATAAATACAGCATGATTTAACACCAGACTTCCAGGCTAGTCATTTAAATAGTATGCTAAAACACAAAAGCAGGATGATGCAAGAAGGGAGCTCCAAGCTGCGTGTGTTTTGCAATCCCCAATAAGCTATGAAAGTATTTTTATTCTATGGAAATTATTAATATACTAGTAAATTAAAACTGTCAGGTTATGTTGTGTTTTATGTAAGAGTATTTATATTTTTGGCTATAGTTTTTCACCTATGTTCTCATTTCAAAACGTACTCATTTGCCTTCAAGGAAATTGGCAGTGATTTCAGAAAAAATCTGCTTGTTGACACAAATAATTGACAGACAAACAATTTCATACAACTGTATAACAATGAAATATCAGCAGAGCTACAAATCTTTATGTTTGACATGCAATAAAAAAAGGGTCTATAATAGAACCTGTTGTTCAAAATTGTAGATACAATTGTAACTGACAAAAATGTAGCCAGAAACAAATGTAGAAGATAAAAAGGTTGCAGACACAAATGTAGCAGACTTCCATTAAACAGCTGCTGGTGTATCAGATATACAATGTACAACAAAGAAACTGATTTTAGATCTAAGATAAACCACAAAGAAAGCACAAATACCCGGTAATTATATTCGCAGTTTTAAGGTAAGGAAAAACTTCCTAATACTTGTATTTCTGCAAAAAAAATTAAATATCCAGAATAAAAAACTCCCCAAAGAAAATTTCCATTGATAAACCTTTCTCTTTTAATGACTATATGCCTTTCTCTTTTAATGAAGTCCTATGCTTTTAATGAAGTCCTTTACTTTTAATGGCTATATAATTATGCCTTTCTTGTTTAATGAAGTCCTATACTTTTAATTTCTATATAATTATCCCTTTCTCTTTTAATGAAGTCCTATACTTTTAATGACTATATGCCTTTCTTTTTTAATGAAGTCCTATACTTTTAATGGCTGTACAATTATGCCTTTCTCGTTTAATGAAGTCCTATACTTTTTATGAAGACCTATACTTTTAATGGCTATTTAATTATGCCTTTCTCTTTTAATGAAGTCCTATACTTTTAATGGCTATATAATTATCCCTTTCTCTTTTAATGAAGTCCTACACTTTTAATGACTATATGCCTTTCTCTTTTAATACAGTCCTATACTTTCAATGAAGTCCCAACTATTTATGAAGTCCTATACTTTTAATGGCTATATAATTATGCCTTTCTCTTTTAATGAAGTCCTATACTTTTAATGACTATATGCCTTTCTCTTTTAATAAAGTCCTATACTTTCAATGAAGTCCTATACTATAAATGAAGTCCTATACTTTTAATGGCTATATAATTATGCCTTTCTCTTTTAATGAAGTCCTATACTTTTAATGACTATATGCCTTTCTCTTTCAATAAAGTCCTATACTTTCAATGAAGTCCTATACTATAAATGAAGTCCTATACTTTTAATGACTATATGCCTTTCTCTTTTAATGAAGTCCTATACTTTTAATGAAGTCCTATACTTTTAATGGCTGTATAATTATGCCTTTCTCGTTTAATGAAGTCCTATACTTTTAATGAAGACCTATACTTTTAATGGCTATATAATTATGCCTTTCTCTTTTAATGAAGTCCTATACTTTTAATGGTTATATAATTATGCCTTTCTGGTTTAATGAAGTCCTATACTTTTAATGGCTATATAATAATCCCTTTCTCATTTAATGAAGTCCTACACTTTTAATGACTATATGCCTTTCTCTTTTAATAAAGTCCTATACTTTCAATGAAGTTCTATACTATTAATAAAGTCCTATACTTTTAATGGCTATATAATTATGCCTTTCTCTTTTAATGAAGTCCTATACTTTAAATGGATATATAATTATGCCTTTCTCGTTTAATGAAGTCCTATACTTTTAATGAAGTCCTATACTTTTAATGGCTATATAATTATCCCTTTCTCTTTTAATGAAGTCCTATACTTTTAATGACAATATGCCTTTCTTTTTTAATGAAGTCCTACACTATTAATGAAGTCCTATACTATTAATGAAGTCCTATACTTTTAATGAAGTCCTATACTATTAATGAAGTCCTATACTTTTAATGGCTATATAATTATGCCTTTCTCGTTTAATGAAGTCCTATACTTTTAATGAAGTCCTATACTTTTAATGGCTATATAATTATCCCTTTCTCTTTTAATGAAGTCCTATACTTTTAATGACTATATGCTTTTCTCTTTTAATGAAGTCCTATACTTTTAATGAAGTCCTATACTTTTAATGGCTATATAATTATGCCTTTCTCGTTTAATGAAGTCCTATACTTTTGATGGCTATATAATAATGCCTTTCTCTTTTAATGAATTTCATTTTGTGATATTTCAAAATGTTCTTAAACTCTAACTTCATACATTGGAATTTGTTAACTTTTTGTTAAAATAATATGCACATAATCTTTAAAAAATAAAATCTTAGGATTTAAGTGTTTGATCCATATCGAAAGATCTTTTTTCAAAATAAAATGTATAAAAAAACAGATTTTCTCAACAACTGATGTTGCATGGATGTTGATTATGTTAAAACCAAATTAATGTTTCAGAAGATTTAAAAGTGTACTTATTAAGCGTCATTGACACTGTAAAGTTTTTGTATGAAACAACGCTACTATGTTATGTATTACTCAAGTTAATGAGTCTAATTAGTTTATCTTTTATATATAGCCTAGTCTAGTTTTTTCTACAAGGAATGGTAAAACAAGAGGACCGAGATGGCCCTATATTCCTCACCTGACTGACCTTGAGTCACCTAACTTAAGTAGATTATATAGTACACTCAAAATTCCAGAAAAACGAGATGGATGAGTAGTTAGAATTTTGATTTGTTATGAAGATGTAACAGATGCTTAGAAGAGAAGATGTAACAGATGCTTAGAAGAGTTCAAACTTGGTAGAGGTTCACCCATGGTAAATGTCAGTGAAATTACATTGAAATCAGGTCAGTAGATTCTGAAAAGAAGACTTTTGAAGTTTTTACTAGCTGCCTATATAGTAAACTAGCACCTCACTGTGACGGTCATGTTTTTTAACAAATCACAACGGCTTGAACAAACTTGGTAAAAGGTCACCCAAGGAACTTTTCTGCAAAATTGTTTTAAAATCGATCCAGTGGTTTCTGACAAGAAGATTTTTTTAGTTTTTACTATAGATTATATAATAAACTTATCCCATCCCTGGTCGCCCTGTTTTTTGACAAATCACTACGGTTTGAACAAACTTGGTGAACAGTCCTCCAAGGAACATTTCTGTGAAATTATTTTAAAATTGAGCCAGTAGTTTCTGACAAGAAGATTTTTTAAGTTTATACTAATTAAACTTGCCCCACCCCCTGGCGACCATGTTTATTGACGAATCAAGATGGCTTGAACAAACTTGGTAGAGGGTCACCCAAGAAACATTTCTGTGAAATTGTTTTAAAATCGAGCCAGTGAATTCTGACAAAAAAGATTTTTTAAGTTTATACTAATTAAACTTGCCCCGCCTGCTGGCAACCATGTTTTTTGATGAATCAAGATGGCTTGAACAAACTTGGTAGAGGGTCACCCAAGGAACAGTTTTGTGAAGTAATATCAAAATTGGGCCAGAGGTTTCTGACAAGAAGATTTTTTAAGTTTTTACTATAGCTTATATAGCAAACTAATCCCATCCCCTGGCCGCCATGTTTTATGATGAATCACTACGGTTTGAACAAACTTGGTGAACGGTCCTCCAAGGAACATTTCTGTGAAATTATTTTAAAATCAAGCCAGTAGTTTCTGACAAGAAGATTTTTTAAGTTTTTACTAATTAAACTTGCCCTGACCCCTGGCGACCATGTTTATTGACGAATCAAGATGGCTTGAACAAACTTGTAGAGGGTCAACCAAGGAACATTTTTGTGAATTAATATCAAAATTGGCCCCGTAGTTTCTGACAAGAGGATGTTTTAAGTTTTTACTATAGCTTATATAATAAACTAAGCCCACCCCCTGGCTGCCATGTTTTTTGATGAATCACTACGGTTTGAACAAACTTGGTGAACAGTCCTCCAAGGAACATTTCTGTGAAATTATTTTAAAATCAAGCCAGTAGTTTCTGACAAGAAGATTTTTTTTAAAGTTTTTATTAATTAAACTTGCCCTGCCCCCTGGCTGCCATGTTTTTTGACGAATCAAGATGGCTTCAGCAAACTTGGTAGAGAGTCACCCAAGGAACATTTCTGTGAAGTCATATCAAAATTGGCCCCGTGGTTCCTGACATGAAGATCTTTTATGTTTTTATTATAGCTTATATAGTAAACTAACCTTGCCCTTTGGCAGCCATGTTTTTTGACAAATCAAGATGGCTTGAACAAACTTGGTTAAGGGTCACCCAAGGAACATTTCTGTGAAATTTTATTAAAATCAATCCAGTAGTTTCTGACAAGAAGATTTTTAAGTTTTTACTAATTAAACTTGCCCCACCCCCTGGCGGCAATGTTTTTTGATGAATCAAGATGGCTTGAACAATCTTGGTAGAGGGTCACCCAAGGAACATTTCTGTGAAGTTATATCAAAATTGGCCCAGTGGTTTCAGAGAAGTTGTTAGAACCTTAAAGTTAACAACGGACGACAGACGACGGACACAAGGCGATCACAAAAGCTGACCTGTAAGCCTTTGGCTCAGGTAAGCTTATAAAGTAAATAAGTTTTAGCTGTCTATGAAAATGTGGTCATTCGATAATAAGAAGTTATATTATTATTCATGGTAAGCGTTCACCTATATTAAGCAGTCATCTGTCTTAAGCAGTCATAAGTTGCTATTTCTCATTTTTTATGCTCTCTGAGCAGATTAACCTGTATTACAACCTGTCTTAGATAGCTACTTTTCATCCTTTACTCGACTGGCTGCTTAAGACAGGTTTGACGTATTATCACTGAAATTACGTAACGGGAAATACTGTAAATAATAAATGCGTAAACTAAATGCAGCACTGATGAGGTTAATGACATGACATGCTGAAATTATCAACCAAAGTAGGCAGGCAACTCCGCAATCTAAGAAAGATAACCATGTGGAGCATGCACATCTAGTATGAAGGGAGGTAATCTTTACCAGTTGTAATGCATTTGGTCACACAAGGAGTTAGCTGGTGTGTCGAGGCTGGCAATGATGGGTAGTCCTCGAGTCTTCACCCTTCAAATAACAGTGTTCAATTATAAACATGATAAATACAAATAAACAACCATAATCAAACAGTTTCATATAGACATGTACATCAGTGTTACATTGCAATACACATCAGCAGATCATCATAAGCAAAACAAACATAGAAACTTCTTATAAGCACACAAAAACAAAGACTGGCACTTATAGCTTCACATAGCATAACAAAGTAACAAAATAAATATATAATATTTCACATCTCTGATTAAGAGTGTTTCATTAAAGCACAACAAGCACAGATAAATCTTAGTGTGTATATATTGTATAATAATATAAAGGTTTCATAATAAACATGAAAAGTATCAGTGTTTCAAGATAAACATAACAAATAGATAAACCTTCATCAACCATGAGTCTTATATAATAAACATGAACACTATTAGTGTTTCATTATAAACGTGACAAATATAGTAAAACCTTTAATCATTAGTTGTCAGTGTTTCATTATAAACGTGACAAATATAGTAAAACCTTTAATCGATAATGGTCAGCGTTTCATTATAAACATGACAAATATAGTAAAACCTTTAATTAATAGTGGTAAGCGTTTCATTATAAACGTGACAAATATAGTAAAACCTTTAATCAATAGTGGTCAGTATTTCATTATAAACGTGGCAAATATAGTAAAACCTTTAATCAATAATGGTCAGTGTTTCATTATAAACGTGACAAATATAGTAAAACCTTTAATCGATAGTGGTCAGCATTTCATTATAAACGTGACAAATATAGTAAAACCTTTAATCGATAGTGGTCAGCGTTTCATTATAAACGTGACAAATATAGTAAAACCTTTAATCGATAGTGGTCAGTGTTTCATTATAAACGTAACAAATATAGTAAAACCTTTAATCGATAGTGGTCAGCGTTTCATTAAAAACGTGACAAATATAGTAAAACCTTTCATCAATAGTGGTCAGTGTTCCATTATAAACATGACAAATATAGTGAAACCAGTCAGCGTTTCATTATAAACATGACAAATATAGTAAAACCGTCATCTAATAGCGGTCAGTGTTTCATTATAAACATGACAAACATGACAAATATAGTAAAATCTTTAATTTATAGTGGTCAGCTTTTCATTATAAACACAACCAATGCACAATATAAATATTCATTATAACCTGGACACATCTTACAGTGTTGTACCACATAACATAGCTGCTAACCTCAGTCTACAATGAAAACATTATTCAATATGAAAACATGATGTTGACATGTCCCATCCATAACATAACAGCCTCATATAAATGCCAGGTGGTAGTATGGATTTTTGTTTAGGTCTATCCAGACTGTCTGAAACTATTTTTTTATTTTTAAATCATATGCACCAGCTCCAAATTACCTTATTAGTTATTGCAATAAGAAAGTTGAAGACATTACGTGTAACGGAACTTAACATGACAGACAGTGACCAGTAGTTTTCATCTTCCCTCCATTTCTTATATTCAAATCTGTTTTTATTAATCAAGATTATATAAATGTTAAATAAGTTGATAATTATTGTTTAAGATTTGATGTCATATACCTTATTATTAAATGAAAAAAATAATTTTGGCAATTTTTTTCTTTTTTTTCTTATTAATCAATCTGAAAATGACCAAAATGCACGATCTTATAAAATAAAGTGGACATCAGGTGGAAGTGGACCCTATAAACACAAATACAATGAACAGGAACTACTTAATGTCTACATCTGGCAACCACTTACTTTAAATTCACTTGTGGGCACATTTTGACAACTTCACGTCAGACAAAACATTAGTGCACTACCGTAATTAATGCATGAATTTTTTTTTTTGGTTAAAACAACATGCACAGTTTAGATGCACACTATTCATGACATTATTCATGGTCTATATTAGAGCATGTTAATGATGGAATGAAAGCAATGCAAGTACCGGTATGTCACCTGCAGTTAAAAAGTCCACCTGATGATAAAACTCCTGAAGTCCTCACAGGTGCAGTTATTAAATTATTCACTAATATGATGATTACAACTAAACAGATAAATTAGGAATTCAGGACTGAAATGAGGATGCTTAAAAATCATGAGCACCCCACCTCTATATGAATCAATCAATGTATTTTAGTGGTATAGGATTCGTAAAATATTTCAAATATTTTTTCAAACTTTGCCATATATAACTACTTTTTCATTCTTCAAGTAATTTTCCCTGATATATATTGAATATATTTCTTTCAACAGGTACCCTTATAGTATTGTTAAAACAACATAAACATTGTCATTAACAATATGTTATAAAAAAATTAATGACTTAAATAATTGTCAACCAAAACTAAACTGTTTCTGTGATACTGTAGAGCTGTATAATATTAAACTGAGTATGGGTCGGGTTCCATATCCGGTATCATCTATCTTGAAATTCATTACACATGGAAAAAATGTGGCTAATAATATAATGTTGTCCATTTTATCGAGCCTCATATGTGGCTAATATGTTGCCTGCTTATCGAGTCTTATATATGGCTGATATGTTGCCTGCTTATGGAGTCTTATATGTGGCTGATATGTTGCCTGCGTATGGAGTTTTATATGTGGCTAATATGTTGTCTACATATCGAGTCTTATATGTGGCTAATATGTTGCCTGCTTATCGAGTCTTATATATGGCTGATATGTTGCCTGCGTATGGAGTTTTATATGTGGCTAATATGTTGTCTACATATCGAGTCTTATATGTGGCTAATATGTTGTCTGCGTATTAAGTCTTATATGTGGCTAATATGTTGTCTACATATCGAGTCTTAAATGTGGCTAATATGTTGTCTGCGTATCAAGGCTTATATGTGGCTAATATGTTGTCTGCACATCGAGTCTTATATGTGGCTAATATGATGTCTACATATCGAGTCTTATATGTGGCTTATATGTTGTCTGCATATTAAGGCTTATATGTGGCTAATATGTTGTCTACATATCGAGTCTTATATGTGGCTAATAAGTTGCCTGGGTATCGAGTCTTATATGTGGCTAATATGTTGCCGACGCATTGAGTCTTTTATGTGGCTAATATGTTGCCTGCGCATTGAGTCTTATATGTGGCTAATATGTTGCCTGCGCATTGAGTCTTATATGTGGCTAATATGTTGCCTGCGCATTGAGTCTTATATGTGGCTTATATGTTGCCTGCGCATTGAGTCTTATATGTGGCTAATATGTTGCCTGCGCATCAAGTCTTATATGTGGCTTATATGTTGCCTGCGCATTGAGTCTTATATGTGGCTAATATGTTGCCTGCACATCAAGTCTTATATGTGGCTTATATGTTGCCTGCGCATTGAGTCTTATATGTGGCTTATATGTTGCCTGCGCATTGAGTCTTATATGTGGCTTATATGTTGCCTGCGCATCAAGTCTTATATGTGGCTAATATGTTGCCCGCGTATCAAGTCGTATATGTGGCTAATATGTTGCCTGCGTATCGAGTCTTATATGTGGCTAATATGTTGCCTGCGCATTAAGTCTTATATGTGGCTTATATGTTGCCTGCGCATTGAGTCTTATATGTGGCTAATATGTTGCCTGCGCATTGAGTCTTATATGTGGCTAATATGTTGCCTGCGCATCAAGTCTTATATGTGGCTTATATGTTGCCTGCGCATCAAGTCTTATATGTGGCTAATATGTTGCCTGCGCATTGAGTCTTATATGTGGCTAATATGTTGCCTGCGCATTGAGTCTTATATGTGGCTTATATGTTGCCTGCGCATCAAGTCTTATATGTGGCTAATATGTTACCCGCGTATCAAGTCGTATATGTGGCTAATATGTTGCCTGCCTATCGAGTCTTATATGTGGCTAATATGTTGTCTACATATCCAGTTTTATATGTGGCTAATAAGTTGCCTACATATCGAGCCTTATATGTGGCTAATATGATGCATGCATATCGAGCCTTATATGTGGCTGATATGCTGCCTACATATCCAGTCTTATATGTGGCTAATATGTTGTCTACATATCCAGTCTTATATGTGGCTAATATGTTGTCTACAAGTCAAGTTTTATATGTGGCTAATAAGTTGCCTACATATCGAGCCTTATATGTGGCTAATATGATGCCGACGCATTGAGTCTTATATGTGGCTAATATGTTGCCTGCGCATTGAGTCTTATATGTGGCTAATATGTTGCCTGCGCATTGTGTCTTATATGTGGCTTATATGTTGCCTGCGCATTGAGTCTTATATGTGGCTAATATGTTGCCGACACATTGAGTCTTATATGTGGCTAATATGTTGCCTGCGCATTGAGTCTTATATGTGGCTAATATGTTGCCTGCGCATTGAGTCTTATATGTGGTTTATATGTTGCCTGGGTATCGAGTCTTATATGTGGCTTATATGTTGCCTGCGCATTGAGTCTTATATGTGGCTAATATGTTACCTGCGTATCGAGTCTTATATGTGGCTAATATGTTGCCTGCGTATCGAGTCTTATATGTGGCTAATATGATGCCTATGTATCGAGTCTTATATGTGGCTAATATGATGCCTACGTATCGAGTCTTATATGTGGCTAATATGTTGCCCGCGTATCAAGTCATATATGTGGCTAATATGTTGTCTGCGTATCAAGTCTTATACGTGGCTAATATGTTGCCTGCGTATCGAGCCTTATATGTGGCTAATACGCTGCCTACGTATCGAGTCTTATATGTGGCTAATATGTTGCCTGCGCATTGAGTCTTATATGTGGCTAATATGTTGCCTGCGTATCGAGTCTTATATGTGGCTAATATGATGCCTATGTATCGAGTCTTATATGTGGCTAATATGCTGCCTATGTATCGAGTCTTATATGTGGCTAATATGATGCCTATGTATCGGGTCTTATATGTGGCTAATATTTTTCCCGCGTATTAAGTCTTATATGTGGCTAATATGTTGTCTGCGTATCAAGTCTTATATGTGGCTAATATGTTGCCTGCGTATCGAGCCTTATATGTGGCTAATATGCTGCCTACGTATCGAGTCTTATATGTGGCTTATATGTTGCCTGCGTATCAAGTCTTATATGTGGCTAATATGCTGCCTACGTATCGAGCCTTATATGTGGCTAATATGTTGCCTGCGTATCAAGTCTTATATGTGGCTAATATGTTGTCTGCGTATCAAGTCTTATATGTGGCTAATATGGTGCCTACGTATCGAGCCTTATATGTGGCTAATATGTTGCCTACATATCGAGTCTTATATGTGGCTAATATGTTGCCTGCGTATCGAGCCTTATATGTGGCTAACATGCTGCCTACATATCGAGCCTTATATGTGGCTTATAAGTTGCCTATGTATCGAGTCTTATATGTGGCTTATATGTTGTCTACATATCGAGCCTTATATGTGGCTAATATGTTGCCTATATATCAAGCCTGCCCTGGCAGACCATAACAGTAACCTACAGAACTATCCTATTCAAAGATTTATCCCCATTACACAAACAAATGTCAGACAAACTAACGCAGATGTACACCAATGTCTATTTGGTTATATTGATTGTTTCGAAATATACGCACACATTCCGAGATTCCTCTAAAAAATGAAAATAATGGCATACATTTGTCATATTTTTTTTATAATTTCACTGTTACAAGAGAACATGCATTTGTGTAAGTATGTTAGATAAATACCCAATGATGGACAGCTCATACTGCCTTCTGTAGACATTTATATCCTCAGTGGAGGCTACCAAACATCACTTTTATCTATTGGAAGTAATAATTTCTTGGTTAAGTGTTCCTTTATTTCAGTAATTGTATTAAAACCAGTACCAATGAGATATACGACTAGAGAAAAGTGACAAGTCAGTTTTGACGGACTGGTCTCAGAACAGTGAGAGGATGTCTTGTCTTGTGATACATGGGGAAGGTTTCATTTGTAGCTCTTTTTTTTTAAGTAGAATATAATTATAATGCTTTAATATCAATGAGAAGAGAGATGCACAGAAGTTATAAATAGAAGTTATAATCTTTTATTAGATCCGATATTTATTTTATATTGGTTCATTCAATATGACATTTAATAGTCTTCCATATCAAGCAATAATGGTTTTCCATAAATCTATTAAAAATCCAATAAAAAAAAGAAGTAATGATCATTTTGAATAAGCTACTTATTAACATGACAATAAAATAAAATTATTAATAGATGCCAAAACCCCGGAGTCTGAACCTTAGCAATTTATGTAATAGCATTAGACAGCATTAAACCAGTGCTCCAATTACCGATATGCCAATAAATCTAACTGACATCTGCCCCACATTTCACACCCACAATGTCAATATATCAATAGTTTCAGTAGTAGCCACTTTATGGATCGTGCTGGAGAAAGTAATCACAGTCTCTAATACTGGGAACAAGAAGCAATATAGATATACAAGCTGCAGGCAATACTGCTGGTACAGTAATTAGGAACATTGATCAATTGGCAATTTTTGACAAGAAATTAAGTTTGCGACCAGGAAGTAATTGGAGAAAAAAACATTTAACAAAATAAGGCAGCAAAACTGTTAAAAAGAAACATTTTCTGTTGATCCTAACATTAAACTGATGGTGATAAGATGGAGTGAATTAGTAGAATGCATATTACCAAAAGACTGATATGTCCAAACAAATCCATTAATGAACTTAACAAGATCACCTTTAACTTTATTTGACCCATTGTCATTATTTACTAAGACAAATCCCTGAACTGTAACATACCCATCCTTGGACTTACCTTATTAGAGGCATTTGACCATGATCACTCACCACTGACAAAACCCCATCACTGAACTGATCTGACCCCCCACTGGAGTTGTTAGATTCACTTGACCCATCACTTGGCTACCTGGACTTACTTGAACTGTGACTGAAGTTACTGGACTCATTTGGCCCATCAATTGACCTACTGGACTTATTTGACCTGCAACTGGAGTCCATGGACTTTCTTTGAGCATGCATGGAGTTCATGGACTTACTTGACCCATGACTGGACTTTCTGGACTTACTTGACCCATCACTGGACTTACTGGACCCATCATTTGACTTCCTGGACTTACTTGACCAATTCACAGTGGACAGTACGTACTTACAAAGCCCCAGTGTAAAAAGCACATAATTACAAGACAATTACTTACCTATTGATTGCCACAGCCAATTAACAGTAATTTGGCAATGTGTTTACATCTATAGAGGAGATGCCAGTGAGAGACAGATATGCTGGATGACTCCTGTTACTAATGACTGTTAAGTAATTTATGTAACTGAATTGCCACAGAGCACATGTTTGTAGAAGAAGTAACAATATAGATTCTACCAGTAACCATGTCACCTTGTAAAACTGAACCATAGCTCAAATAGGGGCAACCTCAAATGTACCAACAATTAAGATATTTATTTCCAGTACTTATACATTCATGACACACCTGTCTTTTAGCCACAGACATCAACTATGGAAGTTTGAAAAAGATAGGTGTATTAAGGCCAGACAGAAATTATTTTTTTCGGAATTTCTATATTATGTGTATGAAGCACATATGTGTGACCTCTAAGTGTAACCTTGACCTATGAGCTAAAGACCTAGATCTTGCGCGCAACACATTGTCATGTCAAGATCACTTGTCACGATGTGCCAAACTATTTTAAAATCCGTAAGTGATTGACACAGTAAAAGACCAGACATGACTACTCCGTTCTACATACATTTGTAATGCCTTTTTGTTTGTATGACCCTGACCTTTCTACATACATTTGTAATGTCTTTTTGTTTGTATGACCCTCACCTTTCTACATACATTTGTAATGCCTTTTTGTTTGTATGACCCTCACCTTTCTACATATATTTGTAATGCCTTTTTGTTTGTATGACCCTGACCTTTGTGGTACAAACCTTATTATTTCACACAGCACATTGCCAAGTCATGGGCAACAACTATAGAAACCTTTAAAGAGATCTGTGTATTAAGTAAGGAATAACAGGCCAGTCAAACTTTGTCTACAGACAGACAGAAGGAAGGGTATGGGTATAAAAGAAGAGGGAGTTGCCACTCATGCAGCCACAAACAAAAATGCATCAGCATTCTGAATATGATTAAAACAAATGGTTAGGAACAAGAGAGCCCCACAGTGGTGCATAGTTAGGGTGACATCACAGTGGACTTAAAGTTCAACAGTTTTCAGGTGTTTCCCTGTGTATAATAGGGTGTAGTATCTTGGTTGAGATATCTAACTATCATGTCAAATATGATATAAACGTGTGATGTATTCATTGAATCAACTGATAATACTAACGATGACCAAGCGATGTGATGATCCAAATGACGACCAGTCTGCGATAATACAAATGGTGACCAGTCTGCAATGATACAAATGGTGACCAATCTGCAATAATACAAATTGTGACCAGTCTGTAATGTCCCACATTTAAGATACCAATGGTGACCAGTCTCAGCCAACACATGGCAAGGATATTAATGATTACCAGGCTGCAAGATACAAATGGCCTGTGATGATATTAACAGTGGTGATGTACATGTTAATGCATGCAGATAATACAAATGGGGTCCAGTCTGTGATGGTAACTCATGATGTCCACAATGTTGAGATAGATAGGGAACCATTATAGCAACATGCTATTATTTGGCTACAACTGTTCTACAAGCTGTTTGTTTAAGACTGTTGTATAAGACTGTGACATGTCTGTTATTTATAAAACAGTAAACAAGTCTAGACTGACTGTGACAGAGGTGGACATGAATGGTGTATGGGATTTGCACAAATATGGAAGTTATAGCTTATATAGAGGCAGGCAACAGTTGTCGTGCGGTTAGAACAACATGACCGACGGGTGAACAGATGGATCGCACACTGATGAAAAAACATTGTGTCATTTATGTCATGGCCTAATATTTGACTTTCCTGAATAAATTTATTGTTTTATAATAGTGACATAAAACATTGCACCTGACCAATACATATTTCATATAAATATTACAGAAATTTAAAACTAGATGCAGATGTATTTACTCAACACTCTTCCACGTCAAAACTTGATTTTCTTACTTGTCTCTTAACTCTACTGTTAGGTTTTTCTCACTCATCAATCCATTTTCTTACTAGACATTCAACTTTCCATACTTGCACTCCATTTTTTATTTAACATTCAACAATCAGAACTCCTCACAAAATGCAGAAAAGATATTACAATGAAATTGTGCGACTTTTAGAAAAATAAGACAATTCTGGTCCACAATATTGAACTAACAGAAAAAGTCCAGTAATTGTTGCCGGTTTCCCGCAGTTACTTATTCAGCATTCTATTGACTGTCTCACTTAATTTTCTACCGGTTGTGAGGACGTATAAAGAATTAATGCCTTTTTTCCATGAGAAAATTGCAAAATTACTTTACGCATGCCAGTTCTGGTAACCTGTGACATTTCAATAGTCTGTCTATTCTTTCTATTTTCTATGTCTATCCTGGAAGCATCACTATTGCTTGTTTGGTACAACAACTAGTTTAGTATTTTGAAATATATAAAGACCTGTTTACTCTTGAAATACCAGCACATTTATGAAGTCTAAAACTTAAACTGTGTAATACTATTTTGCTATTTAGCTTTAAATTGTCAGTAGTGTTTGATGTTTGCCAGCAGCTGTTATGCTTGTTTTATGTTTGTTTCATATTTGTCAGTAGTATTTGATGTTTGCCAGTAGTTGTTATGCTTGTTTTATGTTTGTTCCACATTTGTCATTAGTATTTGATGTTTGCCAATAGTTGTTATGCTTGTTTTATGTTTGTTTCACATTTGTCAGTAGTATTTGATGTTTGCTAGTAATTTTTATGCTTGTTTTATGTTTGTTTCACATATGTCAGTAGTATTTGATGTTTACAAGTAGTTGTTATGCTCGTTTCACATTTGTCAGTAGTATTTTACTTCGATTGTGGAAGAAGTTCTTACAACTTAAACAAATCATGCTCAAGGTCTTCTTTGTAAGACCAGAACTATGCACATGCGGAAAAGTGTCTTGCTTAAGGACACCACACATAGCCATGGTTGAGGATCAAACCCACAGTAGTTTTTGTGTTTGTTTGATGTAGTTTTTATGTCTGCTTGGTGTTTGGCAGTAGTTTTTAATGTTTATTAAATGTTTGGCAGTAGTTTTTAATGTTTATTTAATGTTTGGCTGTAGTTTTGATGTTTGTATGATGTAAGCCAGTAGTTTTGATGTTTGCCGTGTCATAAGACTTCATGTTTGTTGCGACAAGTAATAGTAAGTTTTGATGTTTAGTGTTTGTGTTTAATGATGTTTTTCATGTTTGAGTGATGTCTGTCATATTTTTTTTTATTTTGACTTTATCTTTGATATTGAATATGCATTTTTATGTTTCTTTAAATTGAAAGAAGTTTTTGATGTTTTATTAACATTGTTTAAGTCTGTTTGATGTTTGCTAGTACTTTTTAATGTTTTACTGACATTGTTGATGTCTATTTGATGTTTGCTAGTAGTTTCTGATGTTCGACTGACATAGTTCAAGTCTGTTTGATGATTGCTAGTAGCTTTTGATGTTCGGCTGACATTGTTAAAGTCTGTTTGATGTTTGCTAGTAATTTTTAATGTTTGATTGCACATAATATGCAATAAGCAATGAATATAGCTGCCAACTTGGTTATTAAAGTAACGGAACATGTTAATAACAAGAAAATATCGGTGGAACCGATGGATGCTCCCCAAGTGAGTGTTTGACTCTGTACCATATACCCTTAGTGCTGATGGCTACTTGGTTGAAAAATACTAAACTGCATAGCAGGAACAATATGTGGCTCTGCACTTGACAGAACTCATTCGTAAATCATTGAACCGGAACAAAATGACAATATGTGCATATCCTAGTTAGTTTTACAAAATTAAAACCAGAGGTTGTAGTGAAATAGCGTCATGAACACAATATGCACATCTCCACTTGGTAATCATGCATCCTAGCAAAGTTCATAAAATTCCAACCAGAGGTTGAAGAGAAATAGAGCGGAGAAGAGTTTGATCACAGACAGAATGAAAGGGCCACAACTCCTTGAAATTTTTTTATAGTTTTTTTTTTATAGTATTAGCAATTTACAGCCCCCCACCCCCACCCCCTCCCTTAAAAAACAAACAAATAAACACAATTTTAATAGTAAAATTGTATTAGGAGTTTTTATTCTGTTCTTTTTAGCTCCAAATCAAAATTGTTTGCCAACAGCATATTTCAAATTATAACAATAATTAATGTATATATGTGTATGCAAGGAATGTGAAACTATGGTTGTGGGAATTGACATGCAGTCATTAAAGGGAGCAATTTGAAACCATGATTTCATCAGATCTGAAGAACCTTGGTGATTCTTAGGACAGTGCTATAAATAAATCACTTGAGACTACAATATAGGAAGCACTTCATTTTATACAAATGTATACAAGAAGGAAGATTCCAGATATATAAAGGTTGCGTATCATCTCGTGTCAATTATTCCTTATGCAGACAGACCATTTTCTTTATCTACTTATTCGAAACTCATTTCGTGTTCCTGAAATCCAAATAACAAATCACAATTTTCCAGTTAAATAATAGGTTGCCATGCAACAGCTTATAGATGATTTTCTACATGGTGAGTTTTTTGCCAATTAGTGTAAACATCATACATCAGAGAAATTCAACACAAAGTATTTGTAACATATCCTGTAGATGTGAAATGGTGACCAAAATATCTATGCCATAAATAGACAAGTACACAAAATTCTAAGTAACGTCTGTGATTAGGAACTTATTAATATAGTTCGGGGCACAATGGACAAGAGGTCATCATGCCGCAAGGTCATCATGCTTCAAGCATATAAGTTCTAACTATGATAAAGGGTCATTACAATGTTTGCTTTAAAACTATTGACAGTAAGAAGAAAGAAAAAACACACTTTAACATAAAGTTCCAGCATCCTATCTAATCCTAAATAGTATCCAATACTAGCAACCCAGACAAATAAACCGGAACACCATACTCACTAGCAACCAAAATAAACAAATCCAGAGTATTTAACCAGTACACAATCCTCACAAGAAACCCAAGTAAACTAACCCAGAATATTTAACCATAACACAATCCTTACTAGAAACCCAACAAATAAACGTTAATACCACTCCCACTACAAAACCCAGGCAAATGAATCATAACATCATCCCCATAAGCAACCCCAAAACAATTAAACCCTTGATACCATTCTCACTACCAACACTGACAGTTAACATTACTCCCTCTAGCAACCCAGACAATTGAATGTAAACACTTTCCCCACTAGAACCCCAAACAATTGAACCCTAATACCAACCGCACTAGCAATCCAGACAAATGAACCCAAACACTATCCCCACTAGAAACCAAAACAAATGAACCCTTATACCATCCCCACTCTATACCTGACAAATGAACCCTAATACCATCCCCACTCTATACCTGACAAATGAACCATAACATCATCCCCACTCTATACCTGACAAATGAACCATACCAGTGACAAATGAACCATAACATCATCCCCACTCTATACCTGACAAATGTACTATAACATCATCCCCACGCTATACCTGACAAATGAACCCTAATACCATCCTAACTCTATACCTGACAAATGAACAATAACACCATCCCCACTCTATACCTGAAAAATGAACCCTTATACCATCCCCACTCTATACCTGACAAATGAACCCTAATACCATCCCCACTCTATACCTGACAAATGAACCATAACATCATCCCCACTCTATACCTGACAAATGAACCATACCAGTGACAAATGAACCATAACATCATCCCCACTCTATACCTGACAAATGAACTATAACATCATCCCCACGCTATACCTGACAAATGAACCCTAATACCATCCTAACTCTATACCTGACAAATGAACGATAACACCATCCCAACTCCATACCTGACAAATGGCCCCTAACACCATCCCCACTCCATACCTGACAAATGAACCCTTATACCATCCCCACTCTTTACCTGAAAAATGAACCCTAATACCATCCCCATTCCATACCTGACAAATAACCCTAATACCATCTCCACTCTATAACTGACAAATGAACTATAACATCATCCCTACTCTATACCTGACAAATGAACCCTAACACTGCCCCCATACTATACGTCACAAATGAACCCTAACACTACTCCCATTCTATACCTGACAAATGAACCCTAACACCATCCACACTCTATACCTGACAAATGAACCCTAACACCATCCCCTCTCTTTACCTGACAAATGAACAATTACACCATCCCCACTCTATACCTGACAAACAAACCCTTATACCATCCCCACTCCATATCTGACAAATGAACCCTAACACTGTCCCCACTCCATACCTGACAAATGAACCCTAATACCATCCCCACTGTGAACCTGACAAATGAACCCTAACCATCCCCACTCTATACCTGACAAATGAACCTAACACCATCCAAATTCTATACCTGACAAATGAACCCTTATACCATCCCCACTCTATACCTGACAAATGAACCCTAACACTATCCCCACGTTATACCTGCCAAATGAACCATAACACTATTCCCACTCTATACCTGACATATGAACCCTAACACCATCCCCACTCTATACCTGACAAATGAACCCTAATACCTTTCCCTCTCTATACCTGACAAATGAACACTAACATCATCCCCACTCTATACTTGACAAATAAACCCTTATACCATCCCCACTCCATACCTGACAAATGAACCCTAACACCATCCCCATTCCATACCTGACAGATGAACCCTAATACCATACCTTCTCTATACCTGACAAATGAACCCGAACACCATCCCCACTATATCTGACAAATGAACCTAACACCATCCCAATTCTATACCTGACAAATGAACCTGAACATCATCCCTACTTTATACCTGACAAATGAACCTAACATCATCCCAATTCTATACCTGACAAATTAACCCTAACACCATCCCCATTCTATACCTGACAAATGAACGATAACACCATCCCCACTCTATACCTGACAAATGAACCTGAACACCATCCCCACTCTATACCTGACAAATGAACCTGAACATCATCCCAATTCTATACCAGACAAATGAACCCTTACACCATCTCCCCTAGAAACGCTTCCACAATCCTCACTGGAAACTGAGAGTACTGAACACCTTCTCAACAAGTGCTAGAGCCCCATAAATAACAAGAACTATTTTTATCCAGGCTCTTGGAAACCCCACATATATATCTTGTCATGAGTATTGTAATTTAAAAAGGATTAGGCTCTGTAATTATATAAAATTCATTACAAAAGCAGTGCATGCATTGTCATGCCTTCAATCTAAATTAATGTGTCAAATGCATTTTTCTTACAATTTAAAGAACTGAAATATTTAAAGCAAATGAGAGAATCTAAATTGAAATGTCATTACCATGTGTTGGCAATCTGATTCAATTGTTATTGTCATCATTATCTTCCAGTTTTAAATAAATTTATGTCAGACACACACTGTGGTACATCATATATAAGGACGAGAAGTACTACTTCACATGGAACAAAGTCATGGACAAACACACACGCACACGCACACGCACACGCACACGCACACGCACACGCACACACACACACACACACACAAACGGGCAGACGGACAGACATGGTAAATGAGCAGAATCATCATTCTTGTGACTGAAATTGATTTATTTTCACTTAAATGTTTGGGGTTCAGTTTTGCCTGACCCAATAAACTGAGCAGCTACAGCTCTTTAGCATGCAGTCGGCCCCTCTCTCCTATCTGCAGCCCACCCCTCTCTCCTATCTGCAGCCCGCCCCTCTCTCCTATCTGCAGCAGACCCCTCTCTCCTATCTGCAGCCCGCCCCTCTCTCCTATCTGCAGCCCACCCCTCTCTCCTATCTGCAGCCCACCCCTCTCTCCTATCTGCAGCCCGCCCCTCTCTCCTATTTGCAGCCCGCCCCTCTCTCCTATCTGCAGCCCACCCTTATCTCCTATCTGCAGCCCACCACTCTCTCCTATCTGCAGCCTGCCTCTCTCTCCTATCTGCAGCCCACCCCTCTCTCCTATCTGCAGCCCACCGCTCTCTCCTATCTGCAGCCCGCCCCTCTCTCCTATCTGCAGCCAACCCCTCTCTCCTATCTGCAGCCCACCCCTCTCTCCTATCTGCAGCCCACCCCTCTCTCCTATCTGCAGCCCACCCCTTTCTCCTATCTGCAGCCTGCCTCTCTCTCCTATCTTCAGATTATAAATTACATTAAAAGGGGTGGGAGGAACCAGTTATATAAGGACCATGGCTACTGTATAGTATATGACTTATATTTTTTTTTGTTTTACAAAATTAGCATAAATATAATGTTAGACTCAAATATAAAAGCAGCACTTGATTACATTATCATATACCTTGAAATGATAACGGATTTATTGCCAAAATCTATTTATAAACATATAGATAGGTGTATAGATATTGTTTGATAAATAGCTGTACATGAGACAATCAGTAAGAATGTATACAGGGGAGGAGGCAAGACAACACTTCTAGTGCACAATTAATAACAATAATGAGCACTAATTATGGCATGCATGCATTCCTGATGCATGATACAAGGTAACATGCAAATGATGCACAGACTAGTTTCACTAAGAATTAACTAAATGTCAAAACATCCCTCCTTCCTCTCTGATTAATTATCCCAGTGTTTAAGTTGATGCAGTATAAAGTTTACATGCTATTTATAGGGTGTTCTTCCAAAGTTAATACAACAAATCACATTAAGATAGCTGCGGATTGGGACAATGGCTGCTTTCTTACAAAATAATTACATCGACTTTCATATTTTCCTGGCACAGGAAACTTACATTCAATTTACATACACAAGCGTTGTCTTTCATTAACAGACTGTTCCATCAACATGTTGGACCATAAGAAGGGATCCATGGTTTATAAGAATTAGCTGACTGAGAACCAAACAATGTATAAACTGACTGAGAACCAAACAATGAACTCACTGACTGAGAACCAAACAATGTATACACTGACTGAGAACCAAACAATGTACACAGTGACTGAAATGTGCACACTGACTGAGAACCAAACAATGTATACACTGACTGAGAACCAAACAATGTATGAACTGACTGAGAACCAAACAAAGTACACACTGACTGAGAACCAAACAATGCACACACTGACTGAGAACCAAACAATGTACACACTGACTGAGAACCAAACAATGTGCACATTGACTGAGAACCAAACAATGTGCACACTGGCTGAGAACCAAACAATGTGCACACTGACTGAGAACCAAACAATATATGCACTGTCTGAGAACCAAACAATGAACACACTCACTGAGAACCAAACAATGTACTTACTGACTGAGAACCAAACAATATATGCACTGTCTGAGAACCAAACAATGAACACACTGACTGAGAACTAAACAATGAACACACTGACTGAGAACCAAACAATGTACACACTGACTGGTAACCAAACAATGTACACACTGACTGAGAACAAAACAATGTACACACTGATCAGAAAGTTCGTCAAAGAGTGTTTGTGATCTGGGTCTACTCTGTTTACAAATAGTGTTACTTATGTCAAAATATTTAAGATTGGCTTCATGTCCTATGCATGATGCACAAGTACATTTAACTTAGTTCTCAGTTGTTCTTTCTGTACAGTAAAAGTAAAGTTGTAAGTGAAATTTTACAAAGATAGACAATTTCACTGCCTCTTCTACTAAAACATACATTATGTATCATGGCTTTTTTACCTTATTTGACAGATGCCGATATTTGGCTATTTCCCAATTGAAAAATCAAGTGTTTTTTTTCGCAATAGAGGCAAAAAAAAAAACGCAAACCAAAATGGAAGAAATAATATATACGTTTCTTACATAAGGGCATAGAAAACCATAAGATATGAAATATAACTGAAACATCTGATAATTAATGGTTAGAACATGATTTTAACAGTGTTACACTTTAAAAAACATCCCAGTTTCCCCTCAATTTGCTGATTTTTTCTCCCCAATCTCGAAGGCTTGGGCCTCTTCCCAATTTACAGGAAAAAAGCTCTGTCTATGTTCAACATACATTATGTATGTATCTACAGGGTAGACAAAAGTAATGGTTTTGAACCAATTTCTCCTAATTTTACGATTAATACTTCGGTAATGTTTTACAGCAGTTTAATTAAATGTTCTGAAATTAGCAATAAACTGTGGAAAATTCAATGAATACTGAAGTTTTGCAATCCAATTAACTAATTATGAACTTTTCTGACAATCCTATCACTTCTCTGCATAGAAATATGTACGACAACAGTAAACACTGAAACTTTGATGTTTCTTTAGTGCCGAATTATCTGCTGAATTTCAAATCATGAGGTAGTTATTATTTCCAAATCATAAGAGTTTTATCTAATTACTTGCTTAACCCTGCACTATGAAATAAAATTATGAGGGTGGTACACAACATAAATACTGAATGATATGATTATACAGTAGAGAAGTGTGACACAGTCTGTGTCACAGTCCGTGTCACACAGCAGCTTGGTAATATCACAAGTGGACACTTTAATTGTATCACATTTGGCAAGCTCACTTTAAATGTGACACAATTAACAGGATGTTGATTAAAAGTAGGGATTTCATCTTATGTTTGTTCAGTAAATCAAAACTGACAAGTAGAGAATGTAGAATTATAAAAGGGTTCATTGATTGTGTTGTTACTAAACCAACTCTTGGCACAGAAGGCTTTCCTTGATCAAATGCCAAATGTCAATTAAATGGAGAATTGATGTATAACTGTAAGTAGCCTCACTTCTCCAGTATATTTAGGTCAGATGCCTGAACTATAGATGCACAGTATGTTGTTTGACCTTAAACGGTCACCATTTCTATCAGTTTCACAAACAAAATATCCTATATTACATTAAAGAACTATAATTCGTAACCTAGTCTCATGTTACCAGTATCCTCAAAATAAAATGCCCAAAAATTGAAGGTATTGTATTGTGTCCCTTTTGCTATGTACTTTTTTAACTTCAGCATGAATAAAATATAAATTTCATAAATTTTACTTTCCTTACAGTTTCCTCAATAAAATGCACTTAAAAAGCCCAAGTTACATAAATTTAAATATTAAATTTATAAATTGATATTTTAATGTTACCATCTGCCAATTTGACATTTTTATCCAACAAAAAAACAGCTTGTTATCGAAATATATGCTCTGATTTTTTAAGCCAATCAGCAGTTTTGTCTCAATGGTGCTAGCTAATCTTTCTTTAACTACATAATTATACAAAGAACCCTTTGGTGACACTCAGAACCAGTGTCCATAATCTAATTAACACAAAATTATGTTAGTATATGTTAGTATGCTGAAAACATTACAATTTTCAAAACATTTTGTATGCAATTTTATGACATATAAAAAACTTGACGACTCTACTCTATATGGCATACTTCCAATAATCTGACTGCAACTTACTTCTAATTCTAAAAGGAATGGTTATGTTTTGTTAGCTGTTACAGTAATCTAATTTCCAACAATCATTTTGACTGAAATTCCTCAAACCCTCCATCATGCTGTGGAGTTCTAGATAATTCCATTAGTGTTAAATAGTTAGTGGTTATACTCGACACTGTACAAGCAACTGACGATCTCTCTATGGTATAACAAAATCACTTGGCAGTCCTGCATTCATGTCACCATACCTTTAAACAAGGAATAATAATCAAGTTAGTAACAGTCATACAAAATAAAAAGATGCACAATTATTCTAGACAGTCTGTGGGTTACATCAAAGACAATTCAGCATTCCTTCATTCTGATACCTCTTTTTGGACCTTCTTCCAAAGCTTGGAAGTCTCCAAAATCCGGATTTCTTACTGCGATCTGCTCCATTGGCTGTGAGGGCAGCGATCTTCTGCTCAAAGAAGGAGCTCAAAATGGCAATCTTGGTAAATGACTTTGGTTTCTTAATTTTAATTCCAGAAACTGGTTCCTGTATACAGGGTATGGAGTTCTTATTGGGTCCCAAATTGACACGTCCAAAACGCGGACTTATGGAAAGTCCAGACGATGTCGACTTGGACATGTCATTTGGGTTAGGACCTGGACTGAGTTTGGCTCGTCTCCCAAGGGTCATACTGGTGGTGAGGGACTTAAAATAATCAGTTCTGGGATCTGATTCGCTACCGTCGTCTACTGACGGACTCTCTGGTATTGCCAACATCTGCATCATGTTCTGGTTCACTGGTGCTGTCTTTGTCTTTTTGAACTCACGCTGTTTTCTTTGAAAAGGAGAGACAGTAGATATTTTAATAAACAGAACTAAATATGAATATTTCAACAAAAGACTTCAGCTAAACAATGGCCAAATCACATAGTTTTCTGTACACTTCCTTGTAGCTGTCTTCTGTTTTCTGTCATCAGTAAAATTGCAAGCTCCCTGAAAGAATTTCTGAAATGTTTAGTAATATTATAGTCTTCCAGTCATTTTTTTTTTGTAATTAAGCAGCGATTATATAAAGATGGTAAACTCAGTGTAAACACATTGAAATACTTGCAAGAAGATCTTCTAAACACCCAATAAGCTGCTATAAAATAAACGTAATTAGACCAGTACATGTAGGCTATAAAACAATAAAACTGTCATTTATCCCTAATCTAGTTCAATGCTCTAGGTTATTTTTAACATTAATCTATAAAAAAAAACACAACAATGCTGAACTTCAGAACAAGACAATATTATGTTGTATACTTCCTGACAATAATAAACTGTTAAAAACACCGAGAGTGGTCTGGTCGTGGTGCAACCAGCCACAATACACTGTACCATGATGTAATACAATGTATCAGAGACCACATTACATCAGTTCTGACATAAAATACGGGGCAACAATACAAGCTTTATCGAGTAACGTAATGAGTACACAAGGAAGTAACTGCCAGACATCACTACTTTATCAGCTAGTATCATCTATATATAGATGTAATAAGTAATTTCTGTGAAGATATATATATATATATTTTTTTTTTTTAATCTCACAATTTGTAACAATTAACTTGACTAAAAATGAGGACAAAACTGCTAATATACGTCTTTGTAATCTAGTCCATGTTAATAAGATTGAATGGGCTTAGTTTTCAGAAAAAACACCTCAGATAAAAATGAGATGATACAGATAATAACTTCTTAATATGTAAAGAGGTGGTAATGCAACACTATTAAACAATAAATTACCATTATCCATAGTCTGGGTTGACTATAATAATGTTTTGTTATTGTTTATTTAATCACTGAACAATAGGAGTGCAGGTGTTATGCATGTGATATTGCATGACAATTAACATTTGAATGATGGCAGGCTAGCAATGACATGCATGTATAAAGCTGCCAGGTGATACACAAATGTTACAGCTGTGTCTGATGTCAATATCAGGCAAACATTGAGACCCAATCTACACGATTACCTGGTTCACTATTCTATCATTGTGACACTATGTGACTGCCTGGTTCACTATTCTATCATTGTGACTCTACGCAACTGCCTGGTTCACTATTCTATCATTGTGACACTATGTGACTGCCTGGTTCACTATTCTCTCATTGTGACTACGCAACTGCCTGGTTCACTATTCTCTCATTGTGACTCTACGCAACTGCCTGGTCCACTATTCTCTCATTGTGACTCTACGCAACTGCCTGGTCCACTATTCTCTCATTGTGACTCTACGCAACTGCCTGGTCCACTATTCTCTCATTGTGACTACGCAACTGCCTGGTTCACTATTCTCTCATTGTGACTCTACGCAACTGCCTGGTTCACTATTCTATCATTGTGACTACGCAACTGCCTGGTTCACTATTCTATCATTGTGACTCTATGTGACTGCCTGGTTCACTATTCTTTGTAACTCAATGTGACTGCCTGGTTCACTATTCTATCATTGTGACACTATGTGACTGCCTGGTTCACTATTCTATCATTGTGACTCTATGTGACTGCCTTGTTCACTATTCTATCATTGTGACTCTATGTGACTGCCTGGTTCACTACTTTATCATTGTGACTCTATGTGACTGCCTGGTTCACTATTCTATCAATGTGACTCTATGTGACTGCCTGGTTCACTATTCTCTCATTGTGACTACTTGACTGCTTAGTTCACTATTCTATCATTGTGACTCTATGTGACTGCCTAGTTCACTATTCTATCATTGCAACTCTATGTGACTACCTGGTTCACTATTATATCATTGTGACTCTATGTGACTGCCTGGTTCACTACTCTATCATTGCGACTCTGTGTGACTGCCTGGTTCACTATTATATCAATGTGACTCTATGTGACTGCCTGATTCACTCTTCTATCATTGTCACTCTATGTGACTGCCTGGTTCACTATTCTATCACTGTGACTCTATGTGACTGCCTGGTTCACTATTCTATGAATGCGACTCTATGAGACTGCCTGGTTAACTATTCTATCATTGTGACTGTATGTGACTGTATGGTTCTCTTTTTTATCATTGCGACTCTATGTGACTGCCTTGTTCACTATTCTAGGCCATCTTAAAATTTCCTGATGACATGTCCATATTGAGGACAAGTTTTTATGACAAGCCAATATTGTATATATAAGACACCTACTTGATCATTTATGCGGCATTCCCCGCACCATAATAAATATATTATGATGATATGGCACTTACAAAGCATTATAATTATCAATTAAAGCAGGGAGTAATGTAGATTTTGATATATGGTAAAATTGCACTGTTTACAATTATACTGATCTTCTTGTAAAATAACACCAATATCAACTTGGCCAAGTTCACACACACACACAACACAAACTGAAATTTTTCTCAACTATGAAATATCAATTTCTTTAAATTATAACTATACACACAAATTATTATATAAATTTGAAAGCGGGACATTCCTTTCCTCATTGGTTAAAGATATAACATCAAAAATGAACAATATAAATGAAGTAATAGAATTTTAAAAAAGTTTTAAGCAAACAGGAGACCTGGCCATGGCGCGGCCCCCCCTACTGTGTCACACATTATACTCTATCAAGATTGGAATGTACATTATGAGCTGGAGATCTAAATCATTTATAGATTATGAGACATCAACTGTTTTTTTTTTTGCCATTTAAGCATGACTTTCTATAATATCAAGGATATATTATATATTATAAATAAACACACAAACCTATATAACTACTGTGGTTACCAAAACCTTCATAACTTCAGTGCTCCAAGAAAAAAAAAATTTGGGACTAGCCCAGGGCAAGTAGGTTGAAAAAATCTACTTGCCCTGGCTGAAAAATAACTTGCCCTGATTAATGGTTCACATGCCCAGATTTTTATTACCAATACACCTTGCGGTATAATATGAAATATGTAAACATAGATTTAAATGTATTAATTTTATGTAGGGTTAGCTCCCCTTTACATTAAGCATGTCTAAATCACAAGTTTTAGAGCTTGAATAAGACCAGAAGTGAGAGAATTTCAGGAGAACTGACTACGTCTCTATCAGTATGCCTGACTTATTATGTTGTATTTAATCTTTGTTCTTTATTGACTATCATTTCTGTTCTGTCGATTAAGTGGCAGTGTGGCAGCAGGAGTATATTTAAAACTTTATTTTAAATATCTTTCTCTTGTTTTCTAATTATTGCTGTCATAACATACAATAATGGCAATGTGAAGCCTACAAAGCTCTTCAATCTATCCAAGAGAACTTGGCAATATGATAAATGAATGCAGTCTATGATAGCCTTCAAATAATTAGAAAGTTCATCTAGTCAACTATATTTCAAATATTAAAAAAACAAAAACATAATTCATCTTAATTGTTGTTTTCAATACTATATTTAAATCATGCCAAATAAAAATTATACGCTGAAACTACACAACCAAAAAGCAATGATTATTACTATAATACCCCACCCACATTTTTCTTTACCGTAAACTCAATTTAAATATCAACTTTCACGTTTTCAAGAAGACAATTTATATACATACAGTTCCAATCATTGTAAATCTACGAAATATTTCTAAAATTACCAGAACCTAGCGCTGACATTTTACATAACGCGGTCGATCGCAAATTATCTGTAAAAACAAAATCAGATTTTAGAAATCGTTACCATTTTGGCACAGGGAGGTAATTTTATACTCTTCATAATGGAGAATTTGAGAGACACCCGCGAATTACGTCATCGTCTTTTTGTTTTTGTCTTTGCTCGGGTAGATGGTAAGAAACGTGTACCTTGGTCCGTAGATATCCGACCAATCAGAGCGGTTATTAAAAATAGATTAATTTATATTCAAAGCTATCCACTAATCACATTAGAGGAATAAAAATAGATAAATGAATATGCATGAGAGATTTTCCAAAGTCGCATTATCGGGCATGTGGTGTGATAATCACCACGGGGGTCAATTGTTTATACTGATTAGTTACGGTCTATAAACAACAGTTTGACCTGTGTCGTATCGAATAGAGATATTTGCAGACCTGTGTATTGTGAAAACTAGCTTGTCCGATTTTTAAGACAAGCCCGACGGGCAAGTAACTTTGAAAAATGCACATGCCCGGATCCAGATTTGACAAGCCCCGGGCATCGGGCTATCCTATTCTTGGAGCACTGAACTTAGAAACTTAATTAACTAAGTCAACTACCCATTCATAATAGTTAATCAATCAATCTTACAAGTTTGCTCAGGACTGACAAAAACAATTCAAAACAAGTCAGCTAAACATTTATTATGACTGCTTACAGTGTTCAGTATACTGCTACCTGTTACACACGCAGTTATTATACTGGTGCATGTGTACTAATACTGCAGGAAGCTGCAACTGCAACTGCCACTGATATGCAGCAGCAGATAATTTGTTACTGTTTATTATTGGATAATAAACCTGCAGCAGGGGATTATGGCATAGCATAGCCTACCTGGGCATAATGTAACAAAGATATGGTGTTAAGGAAATAACTTAAGATATTTTTTCTATAATGATATTCTAACACCTTCATTTGCTAAGGAAGATTCTACATTTCTTGTGCCTAATAACAGTATGTAAGAAAATCAATCCTGGTTAAGCAGGATTTTCTTTCTTCACATCCGTCACAACAACAAACTACCTCAGTCTTGTAGCTAAATATTATATCAGGGCATCAGACCTTTCAATATGTTGAGTGTATTTTTTTTGTATGTTTACATAATCTGAGCTAAGTCATAAAGTTCAACCTCAAGTATAAGCATTTGTTGATAACTCATGGCAAACAATTTTATCTAACTTTTTTTTACCACATACAACTATATCATGTTGCATGGAATGTACTCGTTATTTATTTGAAATATATTTGTGTATCACTCTAGACCTTAAAAAACACCAAATATACTCTCGGTAATAAATAGAAGGACTTCACTGTATTACTCCACTTCCTACAATCATGGGCAGTAGTGCATCAACACATCTGTACATATCACACAGTCAGATGGTGTGGCTTCAATGAAAGTTCAGTATCAGTTAAGTAATAGTTAATTACTATTTTTGGTATGGTCACATTGGAGACCTTGTAAACCCTACACACTGGTCACTTAGAAATAGACTAGCTGTGGGTGCTGCCATATTGAAATGTCACCATCATGTGACAAAAAGGAGATCACCATTGCTGTTTAAAATTATTTTAGTTCAACATTCAACCCGAGTGTTTTTTGTAAAATAAAAAAGACATAATAAGAAAAGTATGCCAAATTTCTGCTGTGTTAATTGATGTACAGCCCGCACATTTATTTTGTTCCCTGCACATTTTTGGTTTTACCATCCCAACACTCAATGTTATATAACCCTTTCACCCAATTATTGCATCTTAATACCACAAAATATGCTTGTTTCGTGCAACCTTCATTCCCTCTAATTGCCACCCCCTTTAACAAGACCTTATAACTATAAGATGCTTTATAAAAGCATCTGACACATTACACAGGTGGCAAAGTTCAGACAGAATATCCCTTTTAGGTTTGATCTGATTGCTCAATGAAACAAACACAATTTATTTTTATTTCATGTTTTTGTGCGACAGGTACAGTTCAACTACACAACAATGCACCACTGCTATCTGCTTGTATTTCTAAGTGACACAAAATCCATATGATATTATCAATATAATATATCCTATACACTTGACTCTATCAATATTTCACAGCAATTTTACTGAAAAGCAAATCAGATTTATTTTTCATTGACAAGTAAGGTTACAGTTCAAACATTGAACATTATACGTGTATGTTAATATCTTTATTATAAACTGGGCAATAACAAGACTTAATTTCTCCAAGAAATCTTCATAGTCCACTATTTTAAAAGCAAAATTCACAAGTTGACATGTTAGCAAGTAAATGTATCAGATATACTTATGTCAATAGTATAATATGCATGAGTTGTTTCCCTTGAAATAAATTCTGCCATTTATAGAGTTGATAGAAAATAACCAATCAAAGTGAAATATACATATCACACATATAACTTTCTAATATATATATATATGTATTACAGGTTCAATATTTATTTTACAGCATTATACAATTCAGATTTTGGTTATTACGATTCCAAATAGTCAAAGTTACAAGTGTTTACCAAAATTATTTTTTTGTTTGGAAAAATGCATTCATTGATTTCAATATGAAGGTGATCTCCATGATAGTCTTGTGGACAGATTGACTGACATTCTTTGTAACTCAAAGTCACATAAACTCCAATAAAACATAAAGTATCCTTGTATTTAATTCAATATTCTATGTCTAAACTTGTTTTAAGTGGAATACACTGTACAAGTGGTGCTTGGGTATATTATAGATTATTTTTTTTTTTTATAAAGACCATATACCTTATAAGGACATGACATAAGTAGGTGAGAGCATAAAAAACATATTAGCTAGATCAGTCTCCATGGGGCAGATTGATATACATCCACCATCCTCCATCCAATTTAAATATTTGTTTTCAGTAATTATACCATAATGAAGCACCCTTCAGTTATTGGTAAAAACTAAGGAGGGTTTTGTGGGGGCTGGGGAGGGGGAATAATAATGGTTTTCTTTGTTCATACTTGGTTATTGAAACTTTTAAATTACCTCACATTAAAAACACGATACAAGGTGTAACCCCACCATTGATTTTTGTTCTTTATTCTATAGTAAATAATACACTGGTGACAAAGTGAAAGTAGACTTCCGAAATCATGTATTCATACCCCAATTTCCAAGCATCAATTTTTTTTTCTTAATTCACAATTCAAACATGACAATGCTATCAAAATGTTCAAAAAACATCAATAATGCCATTCAAATAAAAAAAATGAGCATTAAAATAAGGAAAATGCATTTTTAAAGAAGAAAAAATGAGGATTATTTATAACCGCCATCATGCGATTACCCCACGGAAGCACTTCCTTTTTGCAATGGTGGTACTATGCCTACAAGGCAATGAGTCTACACTGGAGAAAGTCACGAAAGTCTTTGTTTTTCCTTTGCTGTTGGTTTTTTCATTTAACAATTTTCCAGCAACCTAGAAATATGTGAAAATCAATTCCTGTTTTGTTACTACTTAATCTTCACCCACGCTGCTGTCCAGCAGATATTCAATCCCAGTGAATAACCCGGATTAAAACATTCTCCAATATAAGCTCTTTTGTGACCAAGACCAGGACAGCAGTAATGGAGATTCTTCTGTTTAACCTGGGGATGATTGACAGATGAGGTCTTTGAAGAATGCATCTTAGTTGTTCACTTTATGAACTCAACATCACATACTATTAGCTCTAGTAAATTTTCAACTGTCATGCAAAAAGGTTTGGAGATGATGCCTCTCTAACTCTAGTTTGACCTTCATAAAGACTTGAAATATATTACGAAATGAAGAGTTATCTGGACAAGATTTTGTGTTAGATGGACAGTTGGACTCTCCCTTAGATGTAAGGAGACATAATAAAGGGACTACACACATACTGTCGTATTCCATTTCAAATCTGCACAATGCAGATATCTTATTTTTAGAAAACAGAGTTAGATGATAAGTTTTTAGAATGGCATTGTGATTGAAGGACAAGGAAATCATATAATTCTAACCCTTCCCTCGGGGTTACATTGTATTACTTAATAGATATTTATACAAGATCAGCCTTTGGACAATCACTGATGCATAGTCTTATACAAGCTGTGTGTATGGTTGTACTAAATCAAGTAATAAAATAAAATATCACACTGCTATGACAGTAGCAGTAAAGATTGCCACACACAGCTAGTTTTACAGCCCGTCATTTTAATGTACAAGTCACAGAGGTTGTCATTTAGCTCTCTGGATGTCTGGTGTTTGAGTGTGTATGTGTGTTGTACATGGGTGCCTGGTGTTTGAGTGTGTATGTGCGTTGTACATGGGTGTTTGGTGTTTGAGTGTGTATGTGTGTTGTACATGGGTGCCTGGTGTTTGAGTGTGTATGTGTGTTGTACATGGGTGCCTGGTGTTTGAGTGTGTATTTGTGTTGTACATGGGTGCCTGGTGTTTGAGTGTTTATGTGTGTTGTACATGGAGGTCGGGTGTTTGAGTGTGTGTGTGTGTTGTACAAGGGTGCCTGGTGTTTAAGTGTGTATATGTGTTGTACATGGATGCCTGGTGTTTGAGTGTGTATGTGTGTTGTACATGGGTGCCTGGTGTTTGAGTGTGTATGTGTGTTGTACATGGAGGTCGGGTGTTTGAGTGTGTGTGTGTGTTGTACATGGGTGCCTGGTGTTTGAGTGTGTATATGTGTTGTACATGGATGCCTGGTGTTTGAGTGTGTATGTGTGTTGTACATGGATGCCTGGTGTTTGAGTGTGTATGTGTGTTGTACATGGATGCCTGGTGTTTGCGTGTGTATGTGTGTTGTACATGGATGCCTGGTGTTTGCGTGTGTATGTGTGTTGTACATGGATGCCTGGTGTTTGAGTGTGTATGTGTGTTGTACTTGGATGTCTGGTGTTTGAGTGTGTATGTAAGTTCACTGTCCTGCATATAATCTAATCACATGCCAACACTCTCTGACGTCAATCCGTCTGTTATAGCCTGTACATTAAAAGTTTAACAATACCAGAGCCAATGATATCTTTCAATTGCACACTACAACTTGGTTGCATGTTTATTGATACTTTTACACATTGTGTTTATGTACGATTGAGCCATTTGAATTTATGTGTTTTCAAACAACATTGGAATTCCTGAAAGCACCTATATCAACAGCAGAAAGTCATGAAGGATATTAACTATTAATAGATTTTAAAAACCATAAAAGTTAAATATTGTTTCCAGGCTTTGTATTCTACATGAAAACAACTCCAGCAAATAACACTACGAGTATTTTATTTCAAACAATAACATAAGGTGTACTTGTTGACACAACTAAGATTTTAAGGGGTAATGGTTGATATTAAGTGCATACAACCAACTCCAGACATACTAAGATTTTCAGGACTAATGTCACAAACCTCGAGATCCAACCCTAATGACACTAAAAAAGAATGAAAATTGGTAAAAAAAAATAGGAAAAGGAAAATGTGCAAAACATGAAAAACAAGAGACCCAAGAGGGCCTGCGGATGTTTTACTGACTCATAGTGGCCATAGCACTTGTTGAAATTCCACATTATTAACCCTCTTTGTGGGGTGGGGTGTTGTCTTAACAACTTATGGATAAATACCCCTACCACACCAATAATGAACAAAAACTTGATTGCTATGAAAAGGAATACTTTAAATTCCCATACCATTCATCTGTAAAAAAAATATAGTCCCCTGTACAAAACCCTTATACAACCCAGCCCCTTAATTTGTCAGAACTTCAATCACCCACTCTTACAGATTTGTTATGAGCAGAAATGATTCAAATTTTAAAAAGAAGTTTTTTTGTACACATGGATGCAAAATGGAAAAATTCAGTTTTCCCTATAATATTCTTATGTAAAAGTCACATTACAGGGCCCAAATATATCTCAACACATTGATATGTAGAATCTTCAATCCTTGCTGATGTAAGGATAATTTATATCAAATATGAACTAGTTTGACTGAAAGGTTATTGAGAGGAAATTTGTGAAAATTCCCAATTTTAACCTTATTGCCTCATCTGTCCCCTGGCCGCTTATGGAAATTCAATCCTCTTTATTGAACAAAATCAAATTTGTTGTTACTTGACAATGCTTAAGATCTTAAATTGAACAACATATTTACCCAAATAGACAAAAAAATGAGAATTTTCCATTTCCCATAGTATTCCTATGTAAAACTCAAAGACTCTTACAGGGCCTCTATACATCCCAGTGTCCCTTGATTTGTACAAACTTAGATTTCTAAATCATAGTGATAATTTATATCAAATATGAACAAATTTGACTGACCGGTTGTTGAAAATAAGATTTATGACAATGTTCAATTTTAATCATTTTGTGACCCTACTGGCCCCTTTTAGAAAGTCAATCCTTTGTATCGAACAAAATCATACCCATACTCATTTGGATAATCCATATCAATTATGAACAAATTGAGTGAATGGTTGTTGAGAAGAAGATTTTTGAAAATTTTCTATTTTAACCCTTTTTTTACCCATCCTGGCCACCTATGAAAAGTCAATTCTTCTTATTGAGCCAAATATCATTTCTTATGACTAGATGATACTTCAGAACTTCAAATGAATAATAATTTTGCTTAAATAGATGAAAAAGAAAAGAGAATTTTCTGTTTTCCCATAGTATTCCTATGTAAAATTCTAAGTCCCCTTACAGGGCCCCTGTAAATTTTAGCCCCTTAATTCTTATCTGCAATCAAATCCCTACACATTGGGATAATTTATGCCAAATATGAACAAATCTGACATGCTGGTTCCTAAGAAAACGATTTTTGTAATTCCCGATTTTTACCCTTTTGGGGCCCCTCCTGACACCATAAGACAGTGAAACCCAGTCTTTTTTTACAAAACTGAACCTCCTTCACCAAACAATGCTTCTGTGAAGATATAGGCAAAATCATTTCCACTTAAAAAAAAAATTATAATGACACGTGTCCCCTAACTGAACTCTCGTGGTGGGGTCGTTTTTAACCCTAGGGACACCATTTAAACAAATCTAACAAAACTATAGTTGGTTATCATTACTACGTTTTGAAAATCTCTTGGACTTTATGAGAAGAAGATTTTTTAAGTTTTGGTCTATTTTTAGTAACGGTGGCCATCTTGATTTTCATATCGACAAAAAAAATCTTCTGTATAGTCTCCTATGCAAAAGAAACATCCATGTTAAGTTTCAGTTTAATTGGCCTAGTAGTTTCAGAGAAAGTGCTGCTAACTTACTTCAGAGACGACAGACGATGGACAACGAACCATCGCATAATCACTTCGAGCCTTGGGCCAGTAGAGCTAAAAATGGAATTAACCCCACAATGGCATTCTATACACATATGGAACTTGTGGGGTTAACATTTTAACCCCACAAGTCCAACTCACCCCACAATGGCATTCTGTACTCACAACTCACCCCACAATGTACCCTGGGCATGTATAGACAGACAGACGGATGGACCATTGTTGAGCGTGACTCCTATATAGCCTGCAAAAACTTTGTATCTGGGGGTATAACTAGTGCATTCTTACCATACACAAGGAATCTAAATTTGTACTTGAAAGCAAAATTAAAATGTCATGCAACAATAATAAGACAGCTGAGGTTTATCCCAGAATAGCTCTGATTCAATTTCCATCGACACTATCATGTTTAAAACATTTCTCATATTGAAAAGCAACACCTGTAACAATTGTGAAGCGACAGTGTTGGCTGTACTAAAGTCACAATAATCAATGCAATGTTGACTGTACTAAAGTCAGAATTATAAATGCAATGTTGGCTGTACTAAAGTCAGAATTATCAATGCAATGTCGGCTGTACTAAAGTCAGAATTATCAATGCAATGTTGGCTGTACTAAAGTCAGAATTATCAATGCAATGTCGGCTGTACTAAAGTCAGAATCATCAATGCAATGTTGGCTGTACTAAAGTCAGAATTATCAATGCAATGTCGGCTGTACTAAAGTCAGAATAATTATAAATGCAATGTTGGCTGTACTAAAGTCAGAATTATCAATGCAATGTTGGCTTTACTTAAGTCAGAATTATCAATGCAATGTTGGCTGTACTAAAGTCAGAATTATAAATTCAATGTTGACTGTACTTAAGTTAGAATTACCAATACAATGTTGACTGTACTTAAGTTAGAATTACCAATACAATGTTGACTGTACTTAAGTTAGAATTACCAATACAATGTTGGTAGTTTGAAAGTCAGAACTTTATCTGTGTAATAAATGAGTCAAGATGCCTTAAACAACCACAACAATGTCAACTTTTACAACGGCCCCCGATAGTAACAAAGAAGAAAACATGGTCCAGCACTGACTACAGCCTCCAAGATAAAATGCAGGAAAGCAATGTTGACAGAATGAATTTGCCATAGTAGTTGTACAAACTTAAAAAATAAAGGTCATACTTTCATTAAACGGGTCTTGGAGTGGTATTTACCAATCATTCTGAAGAATAATTTAGACTTGAACTCAAGAATGAGTTTCTAAAAACACACCTAGAGACCATTTTTGAGACCAAAAATTGAAAGCATGTGGGGACAGCTGATAACTGAACTCCCACAATTACTCTAGCTGTCATGGTAAAATAGATATCTAAGGTAAAAATTGGATTCACAAGTATAAGAATATTCTCAAGAACAGTTGGTGAATATGTTCTGTGATTCCTGAAACATTCGAAAGTTATCTCAAATGAAATATATTAAGAAATAGTTTTTATTAAACCCCAACCGCTTCTGTTCAAATATCATTTAACTGCTTGTTTGAACTGGTTCAGTTATTGATTGGTTTGTGTTACAGTATAGCATTGATAAGTAAAGTATATGTCTGACGTTGAGGCGTGCAGCATCTCTAATTGTGGGAGGCAGTTATACAGGCTCCAATCAAGATCAATATGATGTATGGCAAAGTAATCTATATGATAATAAGCTGGCTGCATGTAGAAAGTTTCCTTCTATTATAAACAGTTTTCACTGACACGTCTTGTCCTTGACATTTCTCCAACAAGTCTACCTCTGCAGTGTATCACTTCAGTAGAGCCGCCCACCGGGAGGTTGTGGGTTTGATTCTTCCTCTGGTCTTGAAATGAAAACAGTACAAGATATTTTGTTCCCCTGGACGGTGTCATAAGTTCTGATTGATCTGTGTGCTCATTGAGTGAACAGTTTGAAACCCAAAGCCTTTTTAAATGAAACATGCTAATAAATAGGAGCTGGTCAATTCGGCGTCAGTATACATTTAGATGATATGATCAGTCCAAAGTCTAGTCCAGTCTAGTAACACATTTTCATTAGAACTGATGAATAATTGCAAATTGCATATTCTTGCAGAGAAAACTGACTTATAGAAAGATGCAAATTCTTACCAACACAGACAAATAAGTTAAAACTGTGAATCAGTGACAACAAATATACACAGGAGTAAATATGTGAAGTCTTACAATCTGTCAACAGTGATAAATAAATTGCAAGTTGAAAGAAAATTATCCTCAGCAAGGAAAAATATAAGCAATGACAAATAAGTGTAAATAAGTTATGAATTCTTTCCAGCGAGGACAAAATACTGAAATTTGACAATAAAAAAATTCTTGTGAGCAACAACACATAATGGTAACTTGTTATTGCTTGCCTGCAAGTAATACTGCAAAAAGACAACTATTACAAGTTATGAACTCTTGCCAACGAGAACGAAGTTTTCAGCAATGACAAAATTGTGCAACCTAACATTAGTCTAACAACAAAATAAAAACATTCCCTTAAGATGTTTTTAGATTTACCCTGTACAACCTTCTTTGAGTATTAATGAAACATTGCATGTACATTTTGTGCTCTCATTCTATTACATTTTTGTTTTACAAAAGTAGGCAGGTAAACATTATATTAAATAAATGCATGCACAGTAATGAAACTATTGTGAGTAGATTTAACCAATTTACATGAAGCTGTAAATGAGCTTTGCATGTTGTTAAGGGTAAATATACTCTTAATTTCTGCTAAATTAAAACGGAATTTTAAATTGAATCACAAACATCATTGGAGTTCAATCAAATATTCTAAGAATCAGAAAAATAGACAATTTAAATGAATGAATAATGAAAAGTTAAGATTAGATCAAAATCACTGTAGCTAAAATATAAAAGAATTGCTCCATTCTCTGTTATACATCGCCTGTGTGTAAGTTATTAACTGCTGATGTTAAACAATGTATCTATTGATTTGTCTTTCATCTGGACAAAGATTCTCTCTGAAACATGCATGCTATTAAATGAATAGAAAACTATCAAGTATATGAAGGTTAGGTAGATAATGGTGGCCCAACTTTGTATTGATCTCCTGAAGAAAAAATAAAAAATGGTGACCAATTTTGATAAGCAAGAATACAACAATCCAAAAATTTGGTTTTAAAACTTAATTTTGTGTTATTTTCCCTCAAATTTCTAAATAATGATACACTCTCAACACATCCCATAACAAGTGATACATGTACGAGTGATGGACAAAGTGACCCCTATGGTGACCCCTATGTTGGCCATGCTTGTAATGTGTAACGTACACTCAGCATGCTTCCAGTGAAAGCCATGTTACATTATTAATAACATATTGTTTTTTAATTAAAATATTTAAGCAAGCCACGGTTGCCTACGAAAAAAGCTTCAACTTACTGATAATACACACTGCAAGAAAGAAGAGAAGCAACAATGATAGAAGAGAGAGTTGAATAGAGAGTTTATACAAGTTTTTTAAACTGTTTATAATTATACTTTAGCAACACAATTTTGTCTTTAATCCGATTGGTGAGAACATAACAATGATTAAGTCATTATTTCCTGAAATGAAAACTCATTGTATACACTTAACAGCCATTTTATAAATTATAAAATATGTCTCCTGTTGCCATGGACACTGATCCTTAATGGTTACATAACTCAGTTGTTCTATAAACATATCAAATAACAAGGATTATAGAACACATATCAAATGTAAGGTTTTATATTTTTAACTCATTGTAAAAATTGAACACTAAATCCTACAAAATAATAATCTTATAATACTACATCATGTATACAGTATGATAAAAAGATTTTTGTCACTCAAATTGTACCTCTTTTTTTATATCAATAAATACACATAGATATGTTGAATCTTAATAAAGGTAAAAGTTGTAAGCATCAAAGATACGATATACATACATGTATGTTAAAAAAAGTATGTTAATAAATGAAGTAATTGCAAAGCTAATATACATCAAAGTTTTGCAGTTATGATGTAATACAAGTTCTATAAATATATAAGTATCAAAATTGTATTTGCAATGGTGTTCTTTCAGTACCTCTTGGTTATTCTACTATGGTAAATCATCATCACCTGAAAACTGTGATATAATCCACCTTATAACATTTCTAAACTGAAACTAACAAGTGACTTATTTATCTACTCAGACACTTGGTTCTAGAGGACAAGCATAAACTGTATAAAAATAAGATATGGCATGTTACAACGAAGGTAAATCATTGAAACATACCGGGGAGAGAGAGCCAAGGGTTCCAAATGGGGTTTGCCAGGTGGTGCCGAGTGTTTTCGGAGATGTGACATGGCCGCCTGATTGATCAACTCCTGTCTGTGTTTGCGGAGGCGACGCTCGGCTAGGAGGTAATATGTGGCCGTGATATGATCATACATGTCCTTCTCCAGGGACCTTAAAATAGACAATGACACATGTGTAAGTATACAATGACATGTGTAAGAAGACAATGAAAGTAGACAATGGCACATGTGTAAGTAGACAGTGAAAGTACACAATGGCATGTGTAAGTAGACAATGATATGTGTAAGTAGATAATGGTACATGTATAAGTAGACAGTGAAGGTAGACAATGACATGTGTAAGTAGACAACAACATGTGTAAGAAGACAATAAAAGAAGACAATGGCACATGTGTAAAAGACAGTGAAAGTAGACAATAACATGTGTATCTTTAGACAATGAAAGTAGGCAATGACAAGTGTAAGTAGACAGTGAAAGTAGACAATAACAAGTGTAAGTAAACAGTGAAAGTAGACAATTACATGTGTATGTAGACAATGGAAGTAGACAGTGACATGTTTAAGTTGACAATGACATGTGTAAGTAGACAATGACATGTGTAAGTAGGTAATAACATGTTTAAGTAGACAATAAAAGAAGACAATGGCACATGTGTAAAAGACAGTGAAAGTAGACAATAACATGTGTAAGTAGACAATGAAAGTAGGCAATGACAAGTGTAAGTAGACAGTGAAAGTAGACAATAACATGTGTAAGTAGACAATGAAAGTAGGCAATGACAAGTGTAAGTAGACAGTGAAAGTAGACAATAACAAGTGTAAGTAAACAGTGAAAGTAGACAGTGACATGTGTGTGAAGACAATGAAAGTTGACAATGACATGTGTAAGTAGACAATGACATGTGTAAGTTAACAATATCAGGTGCAGAAAGACAAAGACATGTGTATGTAAACAATGTCATGTATAGAGAGACGACACCATGTGTAGGTAAACAATGACATGAGTAGAGAGACAATGACACATGCAGGTTAACAATGACATGTGTGGAGAGACAATGACAAATGTAGGTAAGCAATGACATGTAAAGAGAGACCATGACATGTATAGAGAGACAATAACATATGCAGGTAAACAATGATTTGTGGAGAGACAATGACAAATGTAGTTAAACAATCACATGTACAGAGAGAAAATGACAAATGTAGGTAAACAATGACATGTATAGAGAGACAATGACAAATGTAGTTAAACAACGACATGTGTAGAGAGAAAATGACAAATGTAGTTAAACAATGAAATGTTTAGAGAGAAATGACACATGCAGGTAAACAGTGACATGTGTGGATAGACAATGACAAATGCAGGTAAACAATGACATGTGTGGAGAGACAATGCCATACGGAGGTAAACAGTGACATGTATAGAGAGACAATGACACATGCAGGTAAACAGTGACATGTGTGGAGAGACAATGACACATGCAGGTAAACAATGACATGTGTGGACAGAAAATGACATATGCAGGTATACAATGACATGTGTGGAGAGACAATGACAAATGTAGGTAAACAATGACATGTATAGAGAGACAATGACATATGCAGGTAAATAATGACATGACATGTGTGGAGAGACAATGACATATGCATGTAAACAGTGACATGTGATGCGAGACAATGACACATGCATGTAAACAATGACATGTATGGAAAGACAATGCCAATTGTAGTTAAACAATGACATGTATAGAGAGACAATGACACATGCAGATTAACAGTGACATGTGTGGAGAGACAAATACAAATGTAGGTTAACAATGACATGTATAGAGAGACAATGGCATGTGTGGAGAGACAATGACATATGCATGTTAACAGTGACATGTGTGGAGAGACAATGACACATGCTGGTAAACAATGGCATGTATGGAGAGACAATGACACATGCAGGTAAACAATGACATGTGTGGAGAGACAATGCCAAATGTAGTTAAACAATGACATGTATAGAGAGATAAGACACATGCAGGTAAACAGTGACATGTGTGGAGAGACACAGACAAATGTAGGTTAACAATGACATGTATAGAGTAACAATGACATGTATAGAGAGACAATGACATGTGTAAACAAAATACATAGAAAAAACAGAATGTAACGGAATTTGATATAAAGAGTCAACATTTTACTGCAGTGAACTGAAGTATGCATTTACCATACTGGCTTACATTTGCTATATTTGCACTTTATTCTAATTAAAGCACTAATATCTGACCATTGTGTAGAGCAGTGAGGTTATTGGAGCTATAGTTGACAGCAAACAGAGAGTGTCATCTGCTATAATCAATATAAACTTATTTCTGTAGGAGACAAACATGGAGGTGAACAGCATCTATAACCAAGTGTGGTAGCTATCGACAGACACTAGAAAAAATGTTATATCAGCAGAAATCAGAAGCCCTCTATCTAAACAATGAAAATGGAGCCAGTGACATACAAGGACAAATCTGTGCCAGTCATTGCCTGGATGAGATAACAGAATTAGTTTTCTGGCTTCCACTTCCATTCTGGCCATGCTGAATCTCAGATTAAACAGAATGCTGGAAGACTATCACGTTGGGATAGATTACTAACTATATTCTGCAAGGGTAATGTCAAATAAAGCAAAGAGAGGCTGTCATTGATGTCTCTAGTCAAGATTGTTGTTTTTTAGGTTGGTTCATAATAAGTCAGCCTTCAGCTTAAATAATCTCTGTTCAACACATTACAGGTCAGGTCAAACAACTTGAAGTTAATTATGGAGGAAGAACTCTTGATGCTATTGTAAAATAAAGGTGCCACCAGCTAGATACCTCTGCTGAGGTAGAAGTTAACATGTGGAGTGCGTTGTCCAGTGGGTTCGATCCTCCGCCATGGCATGTGTGATGTGATTGAGCAAGACACTTTTTCTGCATATGCTTAGTACTGTTTCTACCCAGAAAGACTTGGAGCATTACTTCTCTAAGTTGTTATAACTTGTTTCACAAGTGAAGTAAAATAAACAGTGAGAGGTCAACATATTTTTGGCACCTCTTTTGGCGGGAATGAGGATCTGCTGAGTTACATAAAAACACTTTCAACCACTAAGCCACTGGGGTACCTACTTTATCTAGAGTATACACTTACTGTAATATGTCATCTTTTGTTGCTATACATCCCTCCACCATCTTCTCTATGACACTGATGTGGTCTTCTTCAGACACCTGCTCTCGTGATATCAGGGGCATGTGGTAGTGGGTAACCTCGTCTGAGTCTTGTTTCAGCCAATCATGTGTCTCAATTTCGGACAAGGTAGCCCGGTGTCCTGGTTCCCGTCTCAACATAAGGGAAATTAACCTGAAAAATAGTAATTTATATTCAAAATATATAAGGATTTATCTAAATGTTTTAAATAGACTAACCCTGTGCAAGCACTCATCTAAATTAGAAACACAAAAACTCAATGATTCATTGAATTACATTTCATAAAATGAACTCAAGGTTACAAAGCCAACAGTAATATATGCCTTGATAAAACATGTCTTGATAATATAAACCTTGATAGTATATGCCTTGATGATAAATGCCTTGATAATATGTACCTTGATAGTATATGCCTTGATGATATATGCCTTGATAGTATATGCTTTGATAGTATATGCCTTGATGATATATGCCTTGATAGTATATGCCTTGATAATATGTACCTTGATAGTATATGCCTTGATGATATATGCCTTGATAGTATATGCTTTGATAATATATGCCTTGATAGTATATGCCTTGATAATATGCACCTTGATAGTATATGCCTTGATGATATGCCTTGATAGTATATGCTTTGATAATATATGCCTTGATAATATATGCCTTGATAGTATATGCCTCGATGACATATGCCTCGGTGGTATATGCCTCGATGATATATGCCTTGATGATATATGCATTGATAATATATATGCGTTGATGATATATGCCTTGATAGTATATGCCTCAATGATATATGCCTTGATAGTATATGCCTTGATAATATATGCCTTGATATTATACGGTTGATGATATATGCGTTGATGATATATGCCTTGATGATATATGCCTTGATAGTATATGCCTCGATGATATATACCTTGCTGGTATATGCCTTGATGATATATGCCTTGATAATATATGCCTTGATGATATATGCCTCAATGATATATGCCTTGATAGTATATGCCTTGATGATATATGCCTTGCTGGTATATGCCTTGATGATATATGCCTAAATAATATATTCCTCGATGATATATGCCTTGATTATATATGCCTTGATGATATATGCCTTAATAATATATTCCTCGATGATATATGCCTCGATTATATATGCCTTGATGATATATGCCTTGACAATATGTGCCAGGCCTTGATAATAAATGCCTCGATGATATATGCCTTGATGATATATGCCTTGATAATGTGTGCCTTGATGATACATGCCTTTATAATGTGTGCCTTGATAATATATGCCTTGATAATGTGTGCCTTGATGATATATGCCTCGATAATATGTACCTCGATGATATATGCCTCGATGGTATATGCCTCGATAATATATGCCTTGATAATGTGTGCCTTGATGATATATGCCTTGTTAATATGTACCTCGATGATATATGCCTCGATAATATATGCCTCGATAATGTGTGCCTTGATAATTCATGCCTTGATGATATATGCCTTGATGATATATGCCTTGATAGTATTTGCCTTGATGATAAATGTCTTGATAATATATGACTTGATAATACAGGTCTTGATAATATATGCCTTGATAACATATGTCTTGACAATACATGCCTTGATAATATATGCCTTGATTATTCATGCCTTGATAACATATGCCTTGATAATAATATGCTTTCACTATTTTACTAGTATACAAATAATTTCTGAGATTCTGATCATTCAGAAAGCAAAAAAAAAAACAACAAAAAAAACAAAACAGTTTTGAGCAGGCAAACTGGGGTGGAATTTCAATCTACGATATATATCAGAGGAGTTCACCATGACAGTTTGAATAATTGTGAAAGATTATTTGACCTTTTATTAGATATCCGTACATGCTTGCAAATTATGGTCTCAAAAAATGGTCTCTAAGTCAAATTTCATTCTTGAGTTCAAGTCCAATTATAAAATAAATATCACAGCAGTATGGCTCTGTGGTAGGGCATCCACCTCACTGACACAGCATGTGGGTCTTTCATACCAAACACCATACCAAACACCCACCTCACTGACACAGCATGTGGGTTCTGTAATACCAAACACCATACCAAACACCCACCTCACTGACACAGCATGTGGGTTCTGTAATACACTGCAGTTCCGTTATAACGCGGTCCGATATAACGCGAATTCCGTTATAACGCGGTTTTTGTTTGGCTCCCATTTTTTTCAGTGGGGGGGGGGGGGGGGTTGGGGGAGTCATGATATAAAACTTGAAAATCTGCACGAATGATCAAATGGCAACCAAACAATAGATCGTCGCCATGTTTTGATTTGATAATCGCTCATCTTCTACTCACCAATTAGCCTTGATTATAACAAACTATTTTAACCATTACCTCATGGTGGTTTAAAGGATAGTTTAAGGGATTGATTCATGCCAGCATTGACAATTAACAGTTTGTAATAATCCCGAGTGCTTCAATAAATGCTGACACATGCCAAACACGGAAGCCATATGCAAACTTTGTTATTATCCAGTGATCACGTGATCAAGCAACGAAGCGGTTGACAGGTATTAATATATCGCGGGTATCTTATCGGATCGTAAACACAAACTTATTTTTACTATTTTATTGTTGTTAATACTTCAGATTTATATTTTTTATATTTTTATACTAACAGCGTTGAGTTTAAATTGAAGCGCAATTTTTTATATAGACACCGTTTTTTCTCCTTCCAGGTTAAACAGAAATGGCTGCCAATTTTAGTATTATCAAAACACTTAAACGTTTTTCTTTCTTTTTTTTTTTTGTATTAATTTTATACATATTTAAGTGTATCTGTTGTAACCAAATACGCGTTGTATCATATCACAATGCAAACAATACCATTCACTTAGAGTCGGACAGCACGATAGGTGTGAATAATCGACATAGATTTTTTTCGAGGTAATTATCGCTATAACGCGGTCCGCTTATAACGCGGTTTTGTTTTGTGGACCCCAAGAACCGCATTATAACGGGACCCGAGTGTACCAAACATCATACCAAACATCCACCTCACTGACACAGCATGTGGATTCTGTCATACCAAACACCCTCCTCACTGACACAGCATGTGGGTTCTGTCATACCAAACACTCATCTCACTGACACAGCATGTGGGTTCTGTCATACCAAGTACCCATCTCACTGACACAACATGTGGGTTCTGTCATACCAAACACCATACCAAACACCCACCTCACTGACACAACATGTTGGCTCTGTCATACCAAACACCATACCAAACACCCACCTCACTGACACAGCATGTGGGTTCTGTCATGCCAAACACCATACCAAAATCCCACCTCACCGACACAGCATGTGGGTCTTTCATACCAAACACCATACCAAACACCCACATCATTGACACATCATGTGTGTTCTGTCATACCAAACACCATACCAAACACCCACCTCACCGACACAGCATGTGGACTCTGTCATACCAAACACCCACCTCACTGACACAGCATGTGGGTTCTGTCATGCCAAACACCATACCAAACACCCACCTCACTGACACAGCATGTGGGTCTTTCATACCAAACACCCATCTCACTGACACAGCATGTGGGTTCTGTCATTCCAAACACCATACCAAACACCCACCTCACTGACACAGCATGTGGGTTCTGTCATACCAAACACCATACCAAACACCCACCTCACTGATACAGCATACATGTGGGTTCTGTCATACCAAACTGCATACCAAACACCCACTTCACTAACACAGCATGTGGGTTCCGTCATACCAAAAACTCATAAAATGATACCAAAACTTCCAGCTCAATTTCTTCCATTAGAAGACTGATCTATCCTGTTGTCAGTATAATGAGAGCATGGGTGTGGGTGGGCGATGGGAGTATGCAGATACATTTCCATGTGTATATGGTACAATACTTGAAAATATTAAAGCCATTTTCAATACATCTGAGGTTATAAAGTGGCATCCATGTTGCTGGTGGCAAAAGACCTTACTTGCAGAGTTGAAGAAAAAAGAATGAACTAAAGTAAGATTTATGCACATCTGGTGTGATTAACTGTGCATATTAGTGTATTATCTGTCATGCATGCACAAGTATTGATCCTCCTGAAGCTCTGGCAGAGGCTTTATATATATATATATATGTATGATAATGTATATATATAACAAAACCATGTCTACAAATATCAGCCAACTAGTTAGGAGGTCCGTCAGATAAATCTTGAGTAATTATAGCCTAAACAGCTTTCAAGTCCATTTGTTTACCTATTATTGATCAAAACTTGAATTCCAAATCTCAAACAAAGATAGAAATCGCCAAGATTTACTTTCTTTTAAAAGTCTTTTTATTTTTTTTGGTAAAAATATCAATTTCAATTTATTCTGCTGAAGCATCATTGAAAACAGTTATTTTAGGGAGAATATGTAGCTAAAAGTGTCTTGTTAAATTTGGATATTGATAAATCTATTTTGGTAAACTATTGATTGATTGATTGAATATTTAGGGTCATTTTTATGCCATCGAGGGCTAACAGACTATCAGTTAACCTAACCACTGTTTCCTGGGATTAACCAGTACTCGAGCACACCCCAAGTAACTGATAACTTTCCTGCTTGAATCAGTGGTGAAAGACGAATGATTATGAGACACAATGTTGTATATCAATCATCACAGAGACTGCTGCTGGGCGGGAGATTCTTTGGTAAACTAATAAATGTAAACACATAAATTTAAGTATGGCAACAATATGATGCATGCATGCTGATATGGAAATTATCATAATGATGCAAGCATATAGGTCATGGCATACAGATACACATGAATATCAAGGATAACAGAAACAAGAGGGCTAGATTGACCCTTAAATGCTCACCTGTGGCAAAGGAGACAATGCCAAAGATGACAATTTTTGCAGGTGCTACAGTGTACATAAATTCATATAATGCAATTTTTGCTAATTCAAGGACTATAACCCTCGACATCAATTATCCAATTTGGCCAGTTCAAGATCTTGTTCAAGATAATATGGTAACATAATAACTGTGTAAGTTTAATGAAGATCAAATATAAACTGTGAGTGCTAGAGTGCACTCACATCAAATATACACTACTTTTACCAATACAAGGGGTATAACTCTGACAATATTTATCTGATTGGCCAGTTCAAGAGCTTGTTCAATATATTATGTAACAGGTTACATAACATCTGTGTACGTCTGTCAAAGATTAAATGAAAACTGCAAGTGTTATATGCACACAGGTCAAATAACACAATTTTTGACAATTCAAGGGCAATAACTCCCACATTAATTATCTAATCCAAAACTTATCCTAGATATTATATTATATAACTACTATGTTAGTTTAATGAGGATCAAATAAAAACTGCAAGTGCTAGAGTGTACACAACATCAAGCATTGCATTTTGATGATTCAAAAAGGCCATAACTGTGACAATAGTTATCCGATTTGACCAGTTCAAGAAATTGTCCAAGATATTATGGTTATATAACATCTATGTAAATGTGGTGAGAATCAAATGATAAATACTGGTGCTAGAGTGCACACAAGGTCAAATAGTGCAGTTTTTGACAATTCAAGGGCTGATGCCAAAATGATTTACTGTAAAGGGATTTCCTAACCTTGCCTACACACCCAGGTTAGACTTCTTATGTTACATCAAATGTGTGACAGGACTTCAATGTGATCTGTCCTACCTGGTTACTTATTGTTTAATTTTTTTTCATCTTAAAAAAAGTTTAAATGATATAGTGAAGGTCATCAAACAGTGCATGCATGACTTTATTTTTAGAATTTGGGATTTTATTTTAATTTCACCACTCTGTAAAGAATATCTTTGGTCATGTTTTCACATATTTGTGGAATTTCAAACCCTTCGTATTAAAACTAGAGATAATAACTGGATACTTTATTATCATTTTGAATGTAATTCTTGTTTTTGAATATTTGTTGCTAATTTTCCTGTTTGTAAAGTAGGAGAAAAAGGAGCTTACTGCTGGCACGATTCAGAGATGTGTGGTGGGAATTTGTATTTACAATCCATTATCATCGTTAATGTCTCGCTGTCATTGGCTTCCTGGAATGGTGGCTCCCCACACACAAGCATGTAAAGTATCACTCCAAGACTCCAGATATCTGAAGAAAAAAACAACAGTATAGATTAATGTCGGCATAAAATATCAGTTTATACACTGGTCAAAGATTGAAGGGTCAGATCAATGGAGGGGGAGAGGTGAAGAGACAGATACAAAATCCATACATATATGTTAATCATATCCAAACCAGTTTACATAATTCTTTATATTAGGCAATAGTTGGTTCTGTTTTTTGGCTGGGCAATGAGTAGTTCCAGCAGCGTATCCAGGATTTCAGTTTACAGCAGGCGTACTTACGGGGTGCAATACAAAATCTGAACAAGCATACAAAGTCATTTTTTTCAGTAAAAAGATGGTGAATTTTAATAAAACATGGGAGTTACGGAGAGGGGGTACACTTTTTTGTTAATATAATTTATTATATGTTCAATATATAACAACTTATAAATAACAATGTCCTACCAGTGATAAGTTTGTGCCGTAAAATATAACCTTGGTGGAGAATCTACATCAATTTTTTACTTTATCAGCTGGTAAAAAGCATAATTACTGCACTGTATACAGATATCAATAATAGTGTATTGGTCTACTTATGGCATCATAGTACAATAGTTTGTGACAGACTTACTATTAAGTTATTTACCTGAATTGTTTACAGTCATAAAGTCAATATATTGCTTTGTTTTACTAGATAAGACAAAAGTTTAAAGATTTTATATATGGCATTTATAAATAACTTAATATTGTTAATAAAATATCCACTTAATTAATCTGATTAAACAGACATGTTAACTACTAACATTACTTAAATGACATTAGAGGGGCATTCTATATGCATGTTGGTTTCTTATAAGCCAAATATTTCCCCATAATACAGTTCTACATATCCGCCAACATAATGGCCATTCTTACAGAAACCTATTAAATGCAGTCTTTGTAATAAAGGATTTTTTCAAAATTTTATCATTAGAAACAAAATTTTTGTCCAATTTATCATGTACATGCTCACTGCATAATCCTGCAATGTCATGAGAATGTTATTGTATGGTGTTTAGCGGTGCTTTCAACAATTTTTCAGTTATATCGTGACAGTGTCCCGCTGTCTACTTGAGACAGTATTCTATGCACTGCTACACAGGAGAATCATGCCGTAGACACACTGTATGATACCCCACCAGTCACATTACACTGACGCTTAGGCTGACCAGACCTTAAACTATCCTCAGTGCCAAACGAGGAAGCTTCAAATACTATCTTTCAGTCTTTTGTAAAATTAACCTGGTGTAATGAAATGTACTGTACATTGAGGCTTCACATCGATCAATCGTAATAAGTTTGTCAAAACATGGTCGTTGGCATTGAAATAGAAGCATGTCAACAATATTTTTGATTCCAAAAATAAAAAGGCCATGACTCAATTTAAAATATCAAAATTCCAAGCCTTGTATTGAAAAGGAAAATGATAAGCACCTGGGGCAGAGCCAAACTTGACTCCAATATCATGATTTGAACAAACTTGAGAGACATTCATGTAAGAATGCTTAACACAAAATTTGGTGAAAATCTGTCAAGCGGATTAAGAGAAAAATTTGTTTGAAGCTTAAGTTCAACACTTTAACAGAATAGCTAAAGTGCAAGTCTGGATAGGAGTAAATTTAGTTGTGTCATTGTCAATGCCATGATCAAAATCAATACTTACTAAAGTGCAAGTCTGGATAGGAGTAAATTTAGTTGTGTCATTGTCAATGCCATGATCAAAATCAATACTTACAACTAATGTTTAATGTATACAAATTTTAACATTGACTTTTCAGGGCTTTTTCACCTATATATTGAACAGAGGCTGAAATTCGGTGGCTTCCCAATTAAAAAAATCATGTTTTTTCCCCAATGAGGCCAAAAAAAACCAAAAATATATATATATATATTTTTTTTTACATTAGAGGACTAAAAATCCAAGAAGATATGATATATTACTGTTTTATCTGATAATTATTGGTTAAAACATTATCTTAACTGTGTTACACTTTATTTTCAAGTTTGCTTTTTATACGTATGATTTAAAAAAAAATCCCTATTTCCCCTCAATCATGCATTTTTTCCCAATCTCAAAGGCTTTGGCCTCTTCCCAATTTCCAGAAAAAAGACTCTGCTTTTAAAGTCTCATTAAACTTCCAAAATGCACACTTTTTGATCCTAACAAAAATGACTGTAATTAAATGTGTTTATAGTATTGCTAAAATCATTCCTGTAGACCCCTTAGTGACTGTTTTTAAAAAAGCAAGAAAACAAATAACTTAGATCGAAATGTGTGTTTCTTAGAGTAGCGGACCAAACTTTTAACTTTAGTTTACATTTTTGTAATTCTGTAATGACTCGGTTGCTTTCCGACTGTCCCTCTGCCAGTGTTCGGAAGTACACAAATGAATACTGCAATGGAAGTGTGCAGATTGAGACAGTTAGATAGAGGGACCATTAACAAAATTAGAAAAGTTATGGCTTCACCAATATTATATATCGTTTTGGGGTTTTCTTTGTTTAAAATATATAATATTGATGTCTGCAATAAAACTGTATCGAGCGTAGAACGCATTATATTATTTTTTCGTTTGCAAGGTTTCTCAGTGATCAAATAAACATGTATTCTATCTTCTGTAAGAGTAAAACTCCCTTAAATTAAAACTAAAAAGTCGTTTCTGAAGTTCAATGGGCCTTTAAACATGACACTATTTATATCCCAATGATGTGTTTTTCCCTAAAGGTCATGTAGATAATTGGGTCAAGCATGGTAAGTCAAAGATATATACATTTAAGTATTGTTACATATTACATCGTACCACAAATATCTATCCTCACTTCCAAGGACTGTCAATCATTAAACATTAAATTGCTATTCAAAAATAATTTGCAAACAACCCAATCTCATTAAAATCATATCCTCAAGTATGGGATCAGATGACATATAGAAAATCATGTTGAGATAACCTTCCGCCAGTCAATCAAAGGCTTGCTTTCAAGGTTTGGAAAGCAAAGTAGAAATCTATTTTAACCACAGAAAAATCTATATATTTAGCTTGGATTCATGCGCGATTATCATGCGTTTATAATTGGTACGATTAAAATTCCATAATGGCTGCGCCCATGTCTTATTAATAGATATTGTAAATAGTTTTAGAAATCAGGGAGGATACCGAGACTTTTATAATTTATACACCAACATTATGGCTGAATACACACTCACATTGAAGGTTATGCCCAATGATAACTGTGATTGGTTGAAATAAAAATAGTGATATTTGAAATCCATCTATTCTAGAAGAATTTGAATAGGTCATCATCAGAAAGATTGTTTACTTCAGTCATATTGCAAACAACCAAGACATGGGTCACTTAATCTGATATTGCTCTACACTGCTTGACATTGTCAGTAAATTCTTACAACCATACCATCCATCCCTATGACAAAGCAATGGCCAAAAAACAGTTCTAAGCACCTATCAATTATATTCAGTGGAACTAAAAGTTGCAGAGAAATTGTGTGTGGAAAATGGATTTGGCATTGGGTGAAATCAAAGGGACATAACTCTATGAAAAATTATCAAAAAGAAAACCAAAGACAAAATGCATAACTCCACCTGTTAATCAAGCAACCCAACAAGTGTCATCAAATTTCAACCAGTGGTTGGACAAGGAAACAGCTACGCACCCATGAATGCATGAAGTGGCGACTTTATGCTTCCTTGCAACTTTACCAGGAAACATAAAACTATCTAAGTTAACCAGGTCTACCATTATACTTTACTGACTATTTATTAACACATTTTCACATACATATTTTTCATAGTTGTTTACGGATGATCTATAAATGAATCAATGCACCGTTATTAATCTGCAACGTGTCACCAGTATCTGCACAATCACCTGGCCCATTATAACTACTGCAGATATATTTTATTGATACTGTATCTTAAACAACTTGGTGGGGTTTTGCAATGAGTTGTTAGATTATTTTGATCACATAAAAATTTTTAATATACCAAGATTATGAAGTATGACAATGTATACATAACATTGTATTGTTTAGATCCTCCATGGCCAACTTGTGTTAGGTGCTGTCAGCCAGTGACCACCTATTCTCACCACCAATGCTGTGGGTTTCAGCAGCTCAATAAAAGACAAGAGGACCTGAAGCGCTCCACTTACAACAGATGCTACGCTGGTTCTAGAACTTGTCTGATATCTTGTGGTTATATAACTGCCGTGCTAGTTTGGTTAAGATTCAATAAAAAATGAAGGTGCTGTCTTGTCTTTCCCTATAATTATGAACTCTATGTAAAATGGTGACCCTTGTGGCGGCCCCAAATTTTACCCCAGGGACCTGACTTCAACAAATGTTTTAAGGGACCTCCATGCAATGCAACATGTAAAATATCTAAGGTCTAGGACCTTTCAGAGAAAATGCTTTTTAAAAATTTTGCTTAAAATAAGCTTATAAGCCCTGTGGCATGGGCATTAGTGGTCGAATGGCACTGGTTCAAGAACTTGTCCAAGATCTTATGGATATATAACTGCTGTGCAAGTTTGGTTAAGATTCGATGAAAAATGAAGGTGCTAACTTGTCTACAAGAAAAAGTTCAACAGACAGACGAACAACGGGCAATTTACCATGACAATAAGCCCTGCTGACCTTTTGCCAGTAGAGCTAAAAATTATGAGAGAAAGTTTGTCAGTGTGGAAGGAAGGTGGTTCTACTCACAAACATAATTATACCAGGTAAGGAATCTGTGGACCCAAGTCAAATTCTTACCAACAGGATCTTGAGTAGACCCCCCAATATTAGCTTTAATTTAAGTCCAACTCACAGTACCCAGGAAAATATTACCGGTAAGCATTATTCCTATCAGTTAAAATAATAAGTTGTTTCACATTCTACATTGATGTGTTACATATGTTTGAGCATGCAGTCCAGTACTGGGTAGAGCATCTGACCCAGGATTGAGGGGTCCTGGGTTTGGTCCTAATAATGCCACGGACAAGTGGGGACACTTTTTCCGCATATGCTTAATACTGGTTCTACCCAGGTAGACATTGAGCGTGATTCACAATTGAATTAAAATACATATCATATATTCCCTAATTAATGCCCCCGGGGGCGTTACATTTTACAAGGTGGGGGCGTTTATAAAAGATAAAAAAATCAAATTTAACAACAGTTAAAAAAATACAATAAAACCAATAGAGCCATGGAAAAAACCTTAAATCCGGTTTAACCCTTTACTTCATATAGACACCTCTGGACACCTCTAATATTGAAAGCATTAATTCACCACGTATCAGCAATGGGTGAATTCTGTTTATATTAACTGACTGAGTGGAAAACAGTGCAGGAAGTGTTCAGATTGCTCGTTATGAGCAATCTGAACTCTTCCTGCACTGTTTTCAAAGGCCTCCTGTGATTGGTGCAGGAAAACGCGTATCTATAGAGTAAAGGGTTAAATCCCCGAAAAAGTGGTTCAAAATTATTTGAGAGTGAATAAAAAAATCGACATAGGATGAAAAAAAGCTGAAAATCTGTATGAACTTACTAGTCTGCTTACTGGAATATCCGAATTTATGGCCAGTGTACTCTTCAATTTAAATCACTTGGATGCTTGCTCTTATCAACATGGAACAATGAACTTTCAGCGTACACAGACTAACCGCATTGTCAACGTTTTGTAATGTTTTAAATTGGCAGACGGTATTTTTACTAGTATTAAACAGCAAATATGGGGAAGTATTTGTTCAACCAAAAGTGGTTAAGTGGTCACCCAAGATATAAACAATGGGTTAAAGAGTTGAAAAGTAATAAACACTCCGCTAATTGTTTTCTGTGTAACAAAATAATCGATCAGGGAAAGATGGGCGAATACGCACTCAAATGGCATATACGTTTTATTTTTTGATTTTCAGAAAAATAGGGGGGGGGGGGGGGGGGGGGGGGGGCGTTTATTAGAGTGGGGGCATCTATAAGGGAATATATGGTAAGTATAAATAAATATATAAGGTGTACACGTCATTTTTATGCAGCTATACTGGTGTGCTGTCAATTACAGGATATGCAAAGTAAAAAATCGCAAAAAGCTCCTTAGTGCAAAAATGCAATATGCCACACTGTAATGGACGCACTACGTGAAACTGTTACAAAGAAATTTATATACTGTATATTCCCTTATAAACGCCCCCACTCTAATAACCCCCCCCCCCTATTTTTCTGGAAAATCAAAAAATAAAACGTAAATTAACCCCTGTTCATTTAATAAATGAACTGCATCATTAAACATAATTTGAAAGTACCAGTATCTTTTGCAAACTTAGATAATTTACTTGAACCATTGATTGATTGAATATTTAGCATCATTTTATGCCATCGAGGGCTAACAGATGATCAGTTAACCTGACCAATGTTTCCTGGGGTCCTGAAAGATTAACCAGTACTCGAGCACACCCCAGCCATCTACTCAAGTAACTGATAACTTTCCCACCCGAATCAACAGTGATAGACAAATATAATAATGAGACACAATGTCATATACAAATTATCATGGTGACTGTTGCCGGGCTGGGATTCGCACTCAAGACCCCTGGATTGATAGTCAGACACGTAACTGACTGAGCTAATCAGGCCTGGCTTCTCTAACTTTTTTACTTACATTATGACTTGTAAATTATTATTATAAAACTCGTTAATCACAGTATTCAGATTTTAACAAAAATCTAATGAACACAGGTTATGTATATATATATATATATATATATATATATATATATATATATATATATATATATATCAATAAAGCAAATGGAATGCAAGGGCCTCACACTTGTTGAAACATTCAATTACAAACAAAATGTGCATATGGTTTAAAACTCTATAAAAGTATGGATCATTAAAAGAGGATGATAGCGTTTTCCTGTATCAGTTTTAAGCACAAACTGTTTTGTTATAGATTCACTGCTCTTCGGTCTAACATTAACCATTGTAAAAACTTCCAGAACAATGGAGAGCTATTTCTAACTTGCTGCCAGCTCTAAGAAATGGACAGAAGTAATAAAATGTTATTTTAATACAGACAACTTGTAAACAAACCATTTTGCCTGTAACTGTATATGATTTATATGCATATTATATATAAATATGTGATGATGTGCCAATAAAATTTGTTTAAACAAAATATACAAATAAATTAGGAAAAAAAAAAGTTCATATGTATACATACATGTCAATGTAAGTATATATTTATACACGTTATATTATAATAGAGTATTACTTTAAGACTTGTCAACGTGCCAAGCGTAAAATTGTAAGTACTTGTTCCAATTCTTGGAAAACAAAGGTTATCTTTAAAACGGAAGTCATTCATTAGGGGTCAGACATGATGATGAGCCCTGGGTGGAGAGGTTAGGGACACAAATATGTACATGCATACAAATGTTATACTAACATAATATGCAAAAGTATGCACTGCTTCTAAATTGTTCAAACAAAAGTTCAACTTTGTAAGCAATCAGTTCTGTAAAGGTTTCTCCATCTCTATAATTTTCTTTTTGGATAAAGTACCTGGAAGCACTTTAAAACACCAAAGCAGTAAAAGATTACCGGTATTCATGTTTCAATTTATACATTTTTTGTCACATAGAATATAGAATTGATATCAGAAAAGACATTTTTAACTAGCCGCTGGGTCAGCAACAGGGCGCATCAGAAAAAATTCAAATGCTTCCACCAGGATTTGAACCTTTAACCTCCCGCTTCCAGGGCGGATGCCTTATCCACTAGGCAGACAGTTGTAATGATGGCTACAGCTTGTTTCAGTTTTTACAAATTTTGTATAATTACAACTATAGATCATGTAGATCACATTTCTGTAAATCACTTTAGAATAGCAGCTGACCAGGGTGGGTGAATGGGTTATCCCTAACAATACAACCTGTATGTGACACATGGGACAGTATTTAACACATGCAGTCAATGAAAAACATTGAACATGTCATTAATGGATTCTACCACTTCTCAATCATTGTACTCCTATTAAGACATCAGTCTGGGTTTTGGAGTGAGAAACTTGAGATGTAGAGTAGTTGCCATGTATGATATTAAACTGTAAAACCATCATATTACTTTTAACCAGATAGATTACTTGAAGATGTAATATCACATCAGCACTTAAAATTCAATATTTTCGGTATCAAAGTACTTCGTCTGAAAATTTTTTTTTGCAGTATTAAATTACTGCCAATGTTCATAAATAAAGCAGCAAAAATACAAATATAATTGGAAGTCCATATAAGTTCATTATGAATTAATTGCTAGATTACCATCCAAATTTTTCTTAAAACCTGGGAGGACGGGAGGATTTTATTTTTTATTTTTAAAATTTTTTATGTTTTTTTTACTGGGGTGGCATGAAAATTACGGGCGGGCGGGGATGATAATTTTGCAATTAATCTATCATGGCCTAAAGTATACACATGATGCATCAGCAATTTTAATAGTTCCGTGTTTACTTTAAATATTTAAACATCATTTTAATGGGTTTTGACGCCATTTGCAACATATTAACTTATGTTATAAACAGCAACCCAATGTCATAGACATTGAATAATGAATCTGAGATGAATCTCTGTCCGTCCATATGTAAATACATGCATCTCTTTCTTTCGCACATGAATACATGACTTGTTTATGGATCGACCTTTACTTCAAACCTATGACCTGACCTGAGGTGATCTATTGGTAAAAGATGTTTGCTCCAAGACCCAGAGGTCCTCGGTTTGATTCCCGGTGGGGTTTCAAACACACACCCAATGCTTTATTTGGGCAAGGTACTGTGAAAGCATGCAATAATTCGGAGGGGATTTAAAGCAGTCAGTCTCGTGTACAGAGAGAGTCATACCCAGTGCACATAAAAGATCTCACTGAACTTACAACAATGTTAATCAGTGATTCAAATGTCCACAAACCTGTGCACTTTGCACCTGCACAATATCCTCCTGAGAGGGCGTTGCAGTTTCAGTAATCTAGATAGACAGATAGCAGCGAGAGGTTAGAGATCTTTAGATGGCGCCTTTGACCACCCAGTCACAGAGGATCATTCAAGCATAATTATGCATCTGAAGACCTATGAACATTTTTTTATATGTTTTGGTATTGGAATTGTATCAACATCAAAGTCATATGAAGTATAACAGTGCATGTAGGTTACACATCCTTTTGTCCAATAATAACAAGTCTGTAATATTCAGAAGCTGAACAATATTGATTAAACTAGGCAGCTCACTTTTACAACTCTGTAACTAATTAGTAGCTTCAGCATGTTCGTTCCTTCACAATGTTTATTTAATGAAAGTTACTACTGATACTTATTACAGTACTGAATACATATATATATGAATATATTCAATCATACTGTGTCAACATTGAAAAAGTGGGATATATGTACAGTCAAGACATTTTACAAACCTGTCTATTAGAGTTATACATTTATTATTTAAGATGCAAAGCATTGGACCCAGGACCAGACAGCCATGACATATGACCGGTGTTCTTCAGCAAGATATTTCATCTACATATATGTGCTTAATGTGTATATGCAGGCAGCAAATTGATTGTATTGATGCATGTGAGATGTTCTTTTACAGTATCTAGTCGCTTTGTTAGTTATAAGTAAACAGTCACTGTCAAACAATTCAGTGTGTATTTTGTTGAAAAACATCAAGCTAATATGTTAGTATGTCTTAGTGCTATTGAGTTCACCATTATATTAAATCTTCAAGCACGTCCCTGACAGGAGTCACTTGTGTTATGCCATGTCCTACATATACATCTAGCTACAGTTCTGTGTATCATTCCGATTAAATGTGTGGTAACCGGTTTTAAACATATTTATTTATTCAAATTTACATGTTCACATACTGAAAATCAGTTAAAATTTAGATTAGAACAGAAGAAAAAAGTTAAAAAAGTTTTTCTCCATGTGTTAACTTGTGGGTGGGGATTCCAAATTAGAATTGCATACTCAAGTTGGGGGCAAACTAAAGGCGGGCGACTAAAGGCTGGTAAGTGTTAATTTTGGTTTCCTTAGTACGAGTGACAAATTCTGGTTGTACATTAGTTGTGTAATGTTCAGTTGAAGTATCAGCGATCGTAATCCCTAGGTACTTTCTCCTTGTGAAGTGTCTATCAATGTTAAGTGTAACAATAACCAATGTGTTTGTCTGTGCGGTGTTGTGTTATTCTCATCGAGTGACATTTAGATATCCTTTGTATACCTTATACTATGATATACCTATTACCGCGAATGCCCATAAAATAACAATATTTCAGATATGCTTAAAGCTCCAATTTTTGTTAGCACCGGTTTTTGTTTACATTTCATACCAGCAACTGTTTATTACTCAGCATACTTAAGTAACTTTATTACTGTTTAGTATTGATGCCATTATTTACATGGTTGAAAAGCTTTAGACTCATGGTAATAGGTATGACCAGTATATATCGGAATATATGTATTGAAATTCATAAGCCACTGTTGCTCCTGTTTGCCAATTATACTCACCAACAGCTGGTGCATCATAGGAATCTCCCAAAAGAATTTCTGGTGCTGAATATGCAAGAGACCCACATGATGTTTCCAGCTTATTTCCTGGGTTAAACATGTTGCTAAAACCAAAATCTGTCAATTTCACAAGTTCTAATTTTTTAAAGAAAACTACATTTTCAGGCTTTAAATCCCTATGTACAACATGGAGTTTATGACAATAGGATATAGCTTCAACTATCTGTCTAAAATATATCCTAGCTTTCGTTTCCTCAAGACCTAAGTCATGCTTCATGATATAATCGTACATGTCACCACCATCTCCAAGTTCTAGAATGAGGTACAATTTTGTTTGTGTATCTATCACTTCGTACAGTCTTACTACGTTTGGATGCTGAACCAATTTCATACATCGTACTTCCTGGAATAAATGGGACTTCGAAACTTCATCCAATTTTGTTTTATCTATTACTTTTACGGCAACTTTTTCACCGGTGAATACATGTCTGGCAAGCTTTACAACTGCAAAATGGCCTTCACCAATAGTCTCCTCAAGATCGTATAATCCTGCTATTTTCCCGTCGAAATCGCTCCTCAGCTTTCTATGAGGCATGATGGGAGCTCGAGTGTGTGTCCTTTGCTTATCCTTATCCCCCATTTTCGAAATGGAATCCTAAAATTAATAAAATGTCATGTTTCCACAGAATTATTTGACACTTCCATAGTTTTTCAATGTACACAAAAGGTACGCGCAACGTTTCTGCGCATGACGTTTTCCCACGTGACCATGCCTTTGGAATGAATGAATTGCAAGGGATAGTACGTTTTAACTTTCCCACAAAAAACATAAAAATGTGATTTATCATTATGCAATTCCGCGGCATGAAATGGCTTTATTTTAAATCTTTTATCTTACAAAATTCTACACATGAAATCGAAATTCACTACTAATATTTGCAATGTTTTGAGTTAATTGATCATTTAGCATTTAGAAACATTTCTGAACCATTGCGTCTATAATGCAAAAGGACAGTAATCACTGAAACAGGGTCTAAATTGCGCAAACATAAATCCTCTTTTTTTGTGATTTTGGTTAACTTGACACTTTATTTAGGATACTTACATTGATCTTTTAAAAAAATAAGAAATTTAAGGTTACATGCAGTTATTTTTTTGTGTGATAATTATCTAGTTTTCACCCTTTTATATCAATTTTTTTTAAATAGCAAAACAGACCAAATTTAGGATTTTCCTTCGAGCCAGAATTTTTTTTTTCATTTCTTGAGAGCCAAAATTGACTGGAAAGGTTGATTAGATATTTCTTTTAAAGAGAAACCCAGGCTAGATTTTTTCACATAAACATTTCAAGCACGTTGCAAATTTTACAGTTTAAAGAATAACCCTTTATACAAAATTGAACTTCCTTATTTAATAATTCATATTATAAGTGCTTCAATAATAAAAACAATGAACAGAAGACATGAAATATACTTTTCAATTTATGTTAACTCTGGTGTATAGAACATAATTCTGCCTGCATCCAGGTAGTAGATGTGTATTTATTTGTTTATCCAGTCCAGAGCGTGGATTATGGTACTCTCGTAGTCCATCATAGAGGTACCATGAACCATTAATGCTGATGCTGCAATTGAAGTGACCCCCCATCGCCGTAGGTTGTTGCCAAATGGGAGTACCTGAAAAGAAATTGTATTCAATGTAAAGATTAGTATCACTGTAAACGAGGAGACTAAAATGGAGGAGGAGACTATATAATTATGAAAACATATTCATTTTGATATTAAGAGCACTATGCATTGTTGAAACATAAACAAAATAAAAAAGAATAGCAAGGAAATATCATCTTCACTACAAGTTCTACATGTATATCATAAACCACACAGTTTATCTGAACTTTTGCTATTAAAGTGCATGAAGTTTCAAAGCTTTGAATAAGTTTTTACACAGTCAAGTTGATAATAGAAAATATATACAAGAAGAATATAATGTCATGTGTTGTGGTAATGCAAACAATAGTAATGCCTACTTAAATTTAGGTTAGGTGCAGAATACTTCCTGTTTTTTAATTGGCATTTTAATATGTTAAACATTTAAGGAGATGGTATTGCAACGTGTCAGCTGACTTGAAAGTTATAGTCATGACTTTTCTATTGATTGTGTGAAGTATCAGTGACCAATTTTTGTATTTCTTAAACCAATCAAGTATTCCAGAGGCCATATCATCGGGCCTTGAAAACCACATTAACTAGTATCAATGTCGCTCAAGATATCTGTTTCTTGAACCAGCTTAAGGATTTATTAATACAATATTCAATCAAATTTAAAAGTCTTCAGAAAGAGGATTGAGGAGAGAGAGATGTAAGGTAGATACTAGGGAGATAAACAATTAATAATACCAGTACAGAAATAAAGAGATGTTCATAATTTGAAATAGACGTATACTCACTGTTCATTGGCAACTTCAAGTGAAGATGGCTACTTCGTCCATGCAGCATTGGAAATATCTATTGGCAGTAGCAAAGGTGGGCTATTCACAAACTTCCTTGCAGAGGGAACACGACACCATTGGCACCTATGTAAGGTAAGTACTTTTATATTGATATGAACAAGAACTTATTAGAATTGTTATGGCATTTTAAACAGGAGATTTGCCATATTGAAAATAATTCCATTGCTTCACAGAACTGACTTAATAACAAACATTTGCTCAAATAAACAATAGTTATATGCATATAGTTTGCTTACTTCACATAGGGATCATGCCAAGAACATGTATATTCACCTGAATTCACAATCAAAGTGGGGAAGAAAGTATACATTATAATCTCCTACAGGAATTCTGACTATTTTGGGTTAGGCTCCAAGCTTGCCCTGAAATATGAGTAACAATGGGTGTTCTGTAGAAAAACCTTACAAAAATGTAGGGTCCCAGAGGTTTGAATAGATTTGGGCAGGGGCATATACTTTTCCTTCTCCGTGGACACGCAGCATTTTATTTTCAAGAATAAGGGTAAAGGCTGGATTTTTTTCATCAATCATTTCTGCAGCTAGTTTATTGTTTTCACCTCAAAGCCGAGCTGGGATATTTTTTTCTTTCAAACAGAGGGCTCGATTTTTTATCAAAAAAATCCACGCCCCACCCACCCACCACGAAAATAAAATGGCCCGTCCCTTATCAGATTCAATTGTTGAAATACATTTTTTGTTTTGTTGGAAAGGAGAAATACGTGTAATACTTCGGCAAACAATCTAAACGTAAGTTTCTATATTTTGGACAAAGCATTCGAAAATGATACTCCTTTTCAACAACATTCAGATTACAATGGACACACACTCTTAAGCTACGATCTACGAAAGCTTCGTTTTTCTATAGCTAATTTTTGTGCTGAGCATCTTGTACGTGTTAATGCTTTTCTGTGATTAACATTACTAACTGATCAAACATACTTTTCAGCTTCATATTCAGATTTGAACATTTTATAACTTTCAAGTTTAGGCGATGCATCTACTTGTGAAGACAATTAGGTTACAAAATCAAACTTTAATATTATAAATAATATCAGTTTAATCTTGCACGCCAATTTTCATAACATTAGCAAGTTCGTAACATGACTTATAATGTTTTTTACCACGGATGGATTACTTCCCTTGAACATTAAAGAAATGAACTTTTGGATTACCGAAATGAAGTTTAAAATTAACTTTCCAGACAATTATATGATAAATTTGAAATTTGAATGTTATAAATAACATTAGTATAATACTGTATACCAATTTTCAGCACATAAGCGGGGCGGTAGTCTAATGGATAGAGTGTTTGCCGCTCACGCCAGAGCCTGCCGGTTCGATCCCCCGGTCGACCCGATGCCTCTCATAAAACAACACTCAGTACTGGTTTACCCAGGAAGCGGACTCGAGAGCGGTTCATATAAGCTCTGAACTTTCATTGCAATCGAGCTAAAAATAAATTAGTATAAACTAAAGACTTACAAAGAAGGATAGGAAACTTTCATCTCTTTATTTTTAAGTTTTATTAGCAAATCGGCAACATAATGCCTTTGGCCTTTAACAAAATATTATTGCATGAGATATGGCAAAGACAGCAATAAATACAAAATTACAAGTTAATACAAATTAAGTATATGTACAATATAAACAACAAACAAGTCATTATCTTTTTATAAAGTAATTAAATCATTCAAAATAGCTTTACGAATATCGAAGGCTTCTTTGACAAATTTAGATACTTTATACAAAAAAGGTTTATTCTTGGAAGCCATAATAGAATTACATTTATTCGATTTTACTTACTAAATGTTGATAAAATAGCACGCGAAGAATTAATATTTTGTCAAATTAATAATTCAGATTGCTCAGGAAATTGCTTTCTTGTTCATAAAATGTAAGCGTTACATAACCTTAGATGTTTTACAAAGTTTTGAATACGAAATATTCTCTTGAATTAAAATCATTGCAGTTTAAAGTAAAATTTCAAGTACTTTTTTTATTTTTTTAGTCACAGTATACAAGTTTTATCATAGATACGTCATCAATTTTAATTACACTTCGCTGGGAACAGTTGCATTTTATAGAAAATTTTAATTTGTATTTCTGAGATGAATGGAAGCAAGGATATTTGAAAACCAGCTTTTGCGAGAATACGCGAGCATTCATAACATCTCAATGAGTTGCTTTTCCACCTCTATATAAGTATACACCTTTGGTTATATTGTCATTCATCACTCTACAAGCTGAGATGGTAAGACGTATGCGCTTCCGCTCCAGTCTTCATAGTGGATAATTTGGTGATTATTGGTGATTATTGTAAATCTGTATGATTTATGATGTTTTAAATTCGTGTCGAAGAAACACCGGATAACTCCGTGTTACATAGTTGATGGGGCTATTTATTTTAAAGGATCATTGTTTTTATGTTGTTTTTTTTGTATGTGACCCTAGGCAGGATCGTTTTGATTTCAACAAAGGAACACTAACCAACGGTTCATATTACAGCACGGTGACAACAGCCACCTTTGAACTTCAACAACGGAAAAGTAAACGACGGAGAATCTAACCACCAGCTTCAAGACTAATCAACATCAACAACACTACTCATCGACTTCAACTAATCTTCAACTCCCAGACAACGACTTTACCTACTCTCCGTGTAGCACCGGGAGATGTAGCGACGCTGTCGATGTTGTCCACTGGCTACATAATCTTCTGTTCCTGCTCGCCAAAATGCGATAAACTCTTAAAGACGTATCTTGTCATTTAACATTCGAGGTATACTATTCCCACATTCAATTAGTTGTTGTTGTTGTTGTTGTTGTTGTTGTTGTTGTTGTTGTTGTTGTTGTTGTTGTTCTTGTCTTTTTGTTGTTGTTTACCGTCGCTTTCAACAATGGTTCAGTCATACTTCGACAGTGTCTACTATTGTTTCGAAAATCATAATAAATAATATCAATGAATTTTAGAAAAACGATGGCGATCACTGTTTATTCCTTTTGAATGGCCATTAATTATCGGTATGGTTGATAATTATTGGTATGTCAATATAAATAAGTATGTATCGTATTTCCATACAACATTGGCAAGGACCTAGGTCAAAGGTGATTTATATTATAAGCTTGTCTTTCATCTTGAGAAATCCTTTTGACAAATTGCTTGTAAATATTCATTAGTGAAAGCTATTTTAAAGAAAACATGTTTAAAACAAAGGTTCTCTATTGGCTGCTGACTCTTTACCACTCACTCGGTCATCTAAATGGGCGTGGCTTTAGACACGGTTATGTCCATTCGGACCACCCCGCCAGTTAATACCGAAGAATGCGGGAGTTGGCTGAGTATGTACGATCGTGTTGTGTCATGGTGTGACACTGTCACAATACTTGTTGTTTGTATCCCGATAACTTCCACGATCGTGTTGTGTCATGGTGTGACACTGTCGCAATACTTGTTGTTGGTATCCCGATAACTTCCATGTAACATTTTAAGGGTTAATGCATAATTTTGTAAAAAATGACCTTACTGTTCTTGTCGTTAAATACGATTTAGGTTAATTTTAGGATATAGTAGTATGCGTTTCTTCATATACGGTCTAACGGACTCAACCATCAGACTAAAGTTAGATGGATATTCGTCTTTCGTCTGGGAGGATTTATTAACGTTCATGCTAGTTAAAACTACATATGTGACATTAGAAACGATGTGTATTTTCGATGTCATTATGTACTGCACTGAATATGATAGTATTTGCACCGGTAGAAGAAGTTCCGTCTCCAAAGAGAAGTAGATGGGTAGTTATTCGCAGAGGCGGTGGTAATGATCTTTCGAGTACTGTCCGTGAGTCGTGATATGATATGCAATAAAGTAGAAAATGTTCTGCGTCTTCAATTTTGCCACACATACAAAGAGGGGAATCAATCATGTTTTTTTTTTAAAACAAGTCATTGTTAAGTGCACAGCATTTGGTTCGGAGACGTGTATGTAGAATTTGAAGTTTTCTTGTTCCAAAAACAAAATACGTTGGAATTGAAGATAGATTAAGTTGACATTTGAGTGCATAGTTAAAAGATGAGAGTATTCCATTTGCGTATGGATTAGGGTACTGATAGCTTGCTCGTGTATGTACAGTTTGGATACTTTGTGAGTTACACAATGCGTATCGTGATGTTCTACCTACAGTCGGTGAGATGAGACTGGATAAAAACTATGGAGATCAGTTTTTTGTCATATTATAAATTTGAACTTGTTTGTGTTTCCATCGTCTTTGGTTTATGTTTCCCAGTTTCATGATATAGTTGTTTAATGGAAACAAGTTTTGTTGCATCGGTTTCTATCCTTGCCGCTTTGTTTTGAATTTTATCGAGTTCATGCTTTTCATACTTTAGAGAGTTGTCAAATAAAATATCACCATATTCAAGGATTGCTCTGATAAAAGAAAAGTACATGTATATAGTTTCTAGTGACACCCTGTCTAGTTTATATTTCAATGTACGCATTATGTTTATTCGTGTCCATGCTTTGGATTTAATATAATCACATGGCTATGTCACGATAAACCGATGGATTAGACTACACCACGATGCTTATGCTGCTTCACTTCTGAAATCTGATGATTGTTCATAAGAACAGGAGGATGGTTAATAAGATTTGTTTTGCGAGAAAACAATAACGACTCTGTCTTTGACGAATTGAATTTTACTTACCAGTTTTTCGCCGATTCTGATATTTGTGAAAGGTCTGCGTTCATTGTATTAGCTGTAGAAATGGGGTCGTCAATAATAATAAATAAGCCGGTATCATCCGCAAATAAACGAATATCAACAATATCATTAATGTATAATAAGAATAAAAGAGGACCCAGAATAGAACCATGGGTACACCTGCTTTTATATAAACCCAGTCTGATTTAGCACCAAGTAACAATACGCGTTGTTTCCTGTTGCAAAGATAATTTTCGAACCAAAAAAGAAGATTTCTTGTGATACCAGCTTTCAGTTTAACTAACAGTCTGTTGTGACAAACACGATATAAAACCTTGCTGATATCACAGAAGATTGCCATAACTTCTTTACCTGAACCAATTGACTGGCAAACGAAATTGTATAGATTAACTAATTGGTTAGTTGTGGAATCTCCAGGAACATAACCAGATTGCAGTGATGTCATAATCTGTTATCATGGTCTTTAAAGAAGTTAAAAAAATGTTTAGAATATTTTTTTCGAAGGCTTTTTCTATCGCGGAAAGCAGTGATATTGGTCTATAATTCGATACTACTGTCGCGTCACCTGGTTTAAAAATGCAACAGACATTGACTACCTTCCATATACTTGGAATTATACTGTTATGAAATGAATGGTTGTATAATGTACAAAGTGGTTCTGATAATTCAGAGCTTAACTCATGGAAAATAAATTTGTTGACTGTGTCTGGTCCTACAACTTTCCCTAACGATACTATCTGGACAATCTGCTTAACTTCTAAAGTAGTAAAAACAATATCACTGAGGTTTTTATTGTTATAACGGAGGTATGGTAGGAACATCAGTATCATTTTCATTCACTAGTGTTTAATCACGAAATAAAGTGTTGAGTAAATTAGCTTTATCAGTATCGTTTGATAATAATGAGGCATTATATTGCAGCGGAGGAATGGATTTTTTTTGTATTTGTATTTAATATTGATTCCATTGTTGACCACCATGATTTCGTAGATTTGTTTTCAGATTTTAATTTTTCAGCAATTTAAAAAAATGCTCATCTTTTTTCTTTCTTATAAGCAGTATAACGTTATTGCGAATTTTTCGGAATCTGTCCCAATGCATTTAGGAATTTGTACGTTTGGCTTTTTTATATGCACGTTTTCTTTTGCGTATCGTGTTTTTAATTGATGATATCCAAGGAAGATCGCGAGACTTGATACAAATATATTTATTTGGAACACATTGTTTTGTTATATTAACTACACTTTTTTATGACCTGTTACGTTCTGTGCGTGAATATCTACAGCATGACTGTAAAGCATATTCCAGTCAGTATTCCGAGCTAAAAGTTTTTAAAGATTAAAACTACCTTTGTCATATAACCATATTTGCCTTGTGCAACCCTTAGTGTAACAAAACCCCTTACACTAAGGGCTGACACCGCAACCTTTAGTGTAACAAAATCATTTTTTGTTACACAAGGGTTGACATCGCAACACTTAGAGAATCTATTTTGTGGCTTGTAACACAGTAAGACATATTATAGTTAAAATCACCAGTGAGTATAACATTGTTGATATTAGTTCCAATAGCTAGGTGGATGGAGTTTTTTAATTTTGAAGTAATAGTAAAGAGTATTTACAGCCAAAATGGCAAATAATGGACACAATTCCTGCAGAAATTAGATTCCATACGATATGTGTATCAACATATTAAAAGTATAGAAAAGTATAATGATGTGAAATACCTATTTTGGCTGGTAAAATGTTGGAAAATATAAACGAAACCGTGAATTTCAGAAATCCGCTCATAACATTTACACTTTTCATCTGAAGAAGTCAACACTTGATATGACATTAGATAAGTACACTATGGAAAATTTAAACCCAAGACCTATTTAATAAAATCCAAGAAGGCTGCCAAATTTCAATATTTATTCATCAAATGAGTAATTTATTCACTAGTTAAAACATTACTTTTCAATAAATTATCCAAATGTGAACTAATTGTCACAATCTATAATTCATGGGGACAATTGTTGGAATAATGAATATAACAAGAGAACCAAGATGACCCTATATCGCTCACATACGTGAGATTTAACTTTATAGCCATATAGGAGGAAACAGACCCGCCCTGTTGTGGCCATGTATTTTAGCGAATCATAACGCATTTAACTATCTCAGTAGAGAGTCACACCAGTTATAAACAGTATTTAAAGTTTTGAGGTCACTGATGTTATATAAAACATATAGACAATTCGTATGGAAAACCACATAGCTGTCGAAAGATGACCGCCATGCAAACAATTAATACCCAAGGTGAATACCCCAGTCAGTCTTTATTATTCGTGCCCATGATCGGTCTAAACCCAAGTGACGAAACATGCATATACTCAACGCTACTTTGGGTCAGTGATCTCACAAAGCAGCATAATGCGACTCCTGGAATAACATTCGATCAACCTCCATAGTATAAGGCAAAGATGTTTGTACGTGCAGAACCCTCCAACAGTGAGCAAGATTGTTGTCCGATTAGTGGAAGTTGACACATAAATGAGCTTTCAAGGTGCATTTGGACATATAATGAATAACTCATGACTCCATGAAATGCTCGCAACAGTTTATGCCGGAAAATTTGTGTAGCGTACGGGGAAGACTGGAGCCAGAACATTAAGGGGCCATGGACTCATTCATATGGCTTTTCAGTCACTTTTTGCTTCTGAGATGTTTCATATTGACCTGATCGAGTGATGAATCAGATGGTAAAGAAAGTGAAGCATGTTTTGGGGAAGGACAATACCTAGTGGAAGCAATAGAGCAAGGAGAAAGTGAATCTCAAACACAAATTGCATATAGTTGTTAACCTTCTGCTGAAGAAAGTGATGCTACTGCTTAAATGACTGATTAGTGACTGTGATACAATTCAGAAACAAACCCATAGTAATGATCATCACAAAGGCGCGTGCGACAAAATATAAATGTAATCTGATGAAGCAATCACTTATACAGTTTCTGAAATTACTAGATGGTCGCCATGGATGGGATTTCACATCAGAATGATGCTGACTTGGATTCTTCTCTCAAACAGTTTGACACTGTATCGACAGGAGATATTAGTATAATAGCAGCATGCACAGATCAAGTAGTAACATGAATTCAAGAAATAATGAATACAAATTGTGATGAAATATCTGCATTATATTGAACTGGCTGAGGTCGTTCATGTGGGCAACTACATCTAAAGACATTTAGAACAATGTTACCTTACTTTACAGCGCCTGGGCATAGCTTACATGCCAATACAGTGAAAATGACTGTCGGAACAGAAATGACACAGAAGTGGTTACTGAGTTTATGTATGAATGAAATACACTACCACTAACATATGCACACACCCACCAGTATTGTTTGAAACTTCAAGACAAATGCGAGATGCAGACAAACCCGCACTAGTAAATGCCATGAAATCGAACGGCAATCATGGTTCTGATATACCTGATTCAAATGACTTGTTAGTACTACTACGTTACTATGCATCGCAATAATCTTTATCAGTGTATTTTCAACCAAGACCTTAGTTAAATCAGGAAGGAATGTTATGGGACATTTACCGTTTGAGCGACATCTTGGGGATGACGTGTGTAGGAACATTTTATTCCTGTTTGTTATTCTTGGATGCGATGCCACTTCTAAGGTGTATATGGCTCTGAAAAGTGGTTTACTGAAAGCATTTGAAAAAAAGTGAAATGTTTCGCCTTGCTTCTTCTGTGTTTCACCAATGGAAGTGTTAAAGGAGAATATAATAACATACGAAAAACAAGCTCTCGTGTATAGGTGACAACCACAGTTTACGAATGAGTAAGTTTGCAGAACAGGTAGCGAAAAGTACAATTTTCGTTGATCCTAAACACCCCCCTCAAACCTCTGATGCAGCACAGTTTGTTGGTGTACCTGCAATTACAGGACTAGGAAGAGGATTTGACTTTACTGAGACATCTGGACTGGGTATGGGTACTAGAGAGGGACAGACTATTCCCAGTGACAACTACAAAATGTCCAGCTCCAGTGCATATTTTAAATGAGATGCGATACACATGCTACAGTCGTTGTAAAAGGAATATATGCAGCTCATAAAGAGCCTTGAATGTAGTTATGAGTGTCGTTTCTGCGAAGGAGTCAGCTGTGAAAATTCAATCCATCTCGAGTATGCAATTGAATAATAGTAGTAATAGAAACGTATACAAAATGAACTTCAGTTAGTATGCAAGTAAAATATATTTGCATTCAACTTATTATCTTACAAAAGGACATTTTGACGGCCATCTTGGCACTTTGAAGCCATGATGGATTTGTAAGAACACCATTGAGAGTTTAAATGTATAATATATGTATCTATCTGCTAAAGTACTGGCTAAGGTTCATGTTAATCTCATAAAATTAACATTTTACAAAAATGGAATAATTAGTGACTTTGTGGTGGCCATCTTGGATTTAAACCGCCATATTGGATTTGTTTTTAAATACCATTGTGAGTTTCTTGTGTAATATATGTACTGGCCAAGATCCGTGTTATTCTATTCATGGTATTTAAATTCTTTTAAAAAGTATGGGAGAAATACGGTGTCCCACTGAGGCCATCGCGGCATATTTTTTAAAATAAGTAAAGTCGAAACAACGAAACTACGATGGTGAAAAGTCGAAATGATCTCGACTTTTCACCATCGTTGTTTCGACTTTTCACCATCGTAGTTTCGTTGTTTCGACTTTACTTTATTTTATAGATATGCCGCAATGGCCCCAACGGGACACCGTAAATAAATGATTTTGTGGCGACCATCTTGGATATGGCCGCCATTTTGGATTATCTTAACTGTATCATTAGCCTATATTTGGCGTTATATACCTATCTACTGCCATGCCAAGATTTGACTTCTTCAGAAAAATAGGGATGCTATTATGGGCCGAATCCAGATATTCACAGTTGTGTTTATATATTTCAAGTTTTATCCCAAATATAGGTATTTTGCATATTCTTTTTATACTTTTAGTATGGTGTTAGACATAAATTATGTAGCACATACACCAAAATTCATTTCTGTAGAAATTTTGTCCCCAATTTTTATAATATATACCCTTTACTATAATGTTCATTATCTGAATTGGAGGGTCTATAAAATAAACCGAATAGGAGATGCCTGTGATTCGAGAAAAGTTCAAGACATATACATTCGATTCCACGTGGTTCTAGATCGTATCTTCTTTTGAACGGGATACTGTCACTGATATAGAGAATGTCACCACCGTGGCTATCATCACGGTCTTGTCTCTCACTGACAGGTGATGCAAATGATTCAAATAATAATTCGGAGAAAGCAAGGATATTAAATTCAGTTTATTCGGTTCGTATTATAACGAGTTTGTGGAATATACTTTGGACGTTGTAAAGAACGAACGATAAATGACCAGAGACATTTACAGATTCATATAAAGATACAGATTGGGAGGACGACACACTGAGTTGGATGCAGAATGGCGTCCATTCAGTTGAACATACCTGACATTACCAAAAGTATGGCTAACCAGATAACAAAGAGTATGAAAAAAAATATTCACAAATCAGGCGTAATGATGTTACCTAAATGCCAGTGACTCAACGGATGCCGATTTTTATTGTAATGTTGGTATATAGTATAGTTATTATGAGTATTGTAAACCATGGAAAATAGTTTAACATCACACATGCAAATTGAAATTATTAGTATTGAAAAGGTAAGTACTCGAATAATGAACAAAAACACTTTTAACCGCTTATCCTGGCTGAGCATGGTGGGTAAGTCCGACGTGTTGTCCATTGTCACAGAGACGCAAAATAAGATATCATCAAAAGGCTGCTTGGAGACATGCAATATGCTGCGATGGCCCCCAACGGAACACCGTAGCTTGGAAACATGCAATATGCCGAGATGGTCCCAACGGGACACCGTAGCCCGGAGACACGCAATATGCCGAGATGGCTCCAACAATGAACCGTAGTTTGGAGACACGCAATATGCCGATATGACCCCAACAGTAAACCGTAGCTTGGAGACACGCAATATGCCGAGATGGCTCCAACGGTAACCAGTAGTTTTCAGACAAGCAATATGCTGCAATGGCCCCAACGGTAAACCGTAGCTTAGAGACAAGCAATATGCCGAGATGGCCCCAGCAGTAAACCGTAGCTTGGTGACACGCAATATGGCGAGATGGCTCCAACGGTAACCAGTAGTTTTCAGACAAGCAATATGCTGCAATGGCCCCAACGGTAAACCGTAGCTTAGAGACAAGCAATATGCCGAAATGGCCCCAGCAGTAAACCGTAGCTTGGTGACACGCAATATGGCGAGATGACTCCAACGGTAACCCGTAGTTTTCAGACAAGCAATATGCTGCAATGGCCCCAACGGTAAACCGTAGCTTGGAGACACGCAATATGCCGAGATGGCCCCAGCAGTAAAACGTTGCTTGGTGACACGCAATATGGCGAGATGGCTCCAACGGCAAACCGTAGCTTGGACACACGCAATATGCCGAGATGGTACCAACGGTAAACCGTAGCTTGGACACACGCAATATGCTGAGATGGTCCCAACGGTAAATTGTAGCTTAGACACACGCAATATGCCGAGATGGCCTCAAAGGTAAACCGTAGGTTGGACACACGCAATATGCCGAGATGGTCCCAATGGTAAACTGTAGCTTAGACACACGCAATATGCAACTACTAATCGTAGAGTTTATGTTAACTTTTTTTTTCTTTGGATAAGGGTGTGTGGGGTGGGGTGGGGGGGGGGGGGGGTGGGGGGAGGGGTGTATTTACACTTTAAGGCGAAACTTTCATTTTTCATATAATTGTTAATCACAGTTAATACAGTTTATGTTGATAGTGTTGTTAAACTCCGTACCCATTGAATTATGTGTAATTGGAAATTTGAACCCTAAGATGAAACACAAAAATGGAGGAAAAAGGAGTTCAAGAGTGCAATAATAAGAGAATTAAAAACATTTATTAAAGTAAGGGCTTGTTAACTGGGAGAAATGGAGAAATCATCACCATAAAAACAAAACATATTCGCCGTGTTTCAACAATATGTCCCAAAGTTCTATTTAATTTAATATACTTGTGTTTTAATGGGGGTTTACGCCATTTTTAACACATTACATAATTATGTGGCACAGAGTTAAATTTGTACAGGAAGAACTTGAAATAGAACCACCACGTACGCCTGTAATAGGTAATGACACACTTTCTTACACCGTGCCAAGCTCGGCTTGAATGAACGGCATTTGCAGTTATACTGAACGGAACAGCTAACCCGCCACTTTTGTATTTCCAATATTTTCGTCAAAATATTGAGTAGCGTATTAAAAGCTGTACACGGGTAATAGGAATTTATCAGTTTTTTTCAAACTTTTTAAATTTACTAAAAACATATTTTTTCCAATATATCATGTCTATATATACACACTGACACCGTATTGCCAAAAGAATATCTAATTAAACATGCCAATGTAATACACTAAAAAAGGATTTCCTAAACTGGGCTACACGCCTAGATAAGACTAAAATAGATTTCCCGCTTAAAGGTGCAACATATTTTGATTTTGTGATGTATTTAAATTAAATTTATTTTGGTTTCAATTGTCACTTTTGATTAGCTTAAACCAGAACTTCACTATTCTGTAATATCTGTTGATATGCAATGGGTAGCGCCCTAATTATCCATATACACCTGCGTTACTGGTTGATGGTTTAAAACCTTATTATGTATTTACAGAATTCCATGTGAATTCTTTAACCATCTTTCGATTTCGATATTTCGCGACTGCAATTTAAAATCGATGCTACAAATGCACCAAACACTTGTAGAGATGATTTAAGACTTAATTCGCAATTTTTGATATTATTTATTAATACATTCATTTAATACATTCGCTATTAATGCTTTACCGTACAAGATTTGATGGTTTAGACAAACTGATCAAAACAACTACTAAATAATTAAATTCGTCAACTACTAGTATGTCTAAACTTCACTATTATACTTCAATATGTCAGCTTCAGTACAAATACATAAAAGGTCAAATGAATTTTTGAAAATCTCTCGTATAGAGAACGAAACGGATTATCCAAACTGACCATGACAAAACAAGTATGCATTTACATCTAATTATGAAGAAAACAACACATTCGGCACATATTCCGAGGCGGTTTCAAATGGCACACTGGTGTTACAGCCCCTGGCGGTTGGATTTTAAATAGTCGGAATTAGTACTCTTAATAACGATAAATCATGTCATAAGCTGTTATTTCCTTTTGAATATATTTTAATGTATTTTAATAGGTCGGAAAGTAATGATAAAAAAGTAAAAATTAATATAAATTCACATATTGGTGGAGGTAAACGTAAGGATGATCCCAATAACTATACGACAATCACAACTTCTTACACTCTTAAACTATATGCAAATATACTTATGTTACATTCTAAACAAAACCTACTAATTAAATAATTAACAAGGTGGTTTCAGGAATGTCTCAGATGTTTGATGACTTCCTTCGCCCTAAAAGAATATAGTTTATATGGTAGGAACCATGATAACAAGGTATTGTTTTTCTGTATGGATACTCATCAAGCGTTTGATATGGGAGGGAATACTGGACTTTTGTTCATATTATATGACACCGGTCTTACACATTATATCTTTATTGCATTCCGTGTTCAGACCTAAAGCTTGATATTCGCTAAAATGATATGCTTATAATCCATCGAAATGTGAACTTTTGTTGCTTTGATGAATCCAAACATCACTTAATACAAACAGCCGGTCATGGAAACTAGGACCTAGTAACGTTCTTGGAACTGTACTGTATGTTATACGTGTCAAATATACGAGTATCAGTGATCATGTTCGACTGTCAAATAATACGTTTTAAGTATAAATACGAATAGTACATTTGTAATAGTGGTTTACATCCTTATGGTCCTAATTCTTTGACTTAATTAACAATGTAAAAGACAGTCGTAATACCGAAATCCCCATATGAAGTTCATTAACTAAATCAAATTTTTTGCCAAAAAAAAATTTTAACAGGAAAACGATGACATAGATTGAATTTATGCAAAACATCCCACAATATACAAATACGGATTCTTGTTGTAACTTCAACTGAAAACTGTAGTTTTAGGTCAGTTATGAAGACCTCCGAATACGTACATTTCTAAGCAGTAATTTGTTAATCGTTTGTTTAGATATCTTAGTGGCGTTAAGCAAACATTAGGTTTTATACCTGAGATCTATAGACTGTTAACGAATTTCGATCTATATTATTATTTGGTTAGCTCTTCTAACACGCTAATGTTTCCGTCTAAGTATGCATGGAAATCTATCCTCAGACAGAAAGTACTTATATGTTACTCAAATACCATGTTAGTGAGGTTAGGTGACAAAATAGCTCGATATTATGTCATCGATATGTTTAATATAAACATGACTTGCTACATATGGCAATTAAATAGAAAAGAAAAACACACTGTTTTACAGCAGTGGTACTGCTATCGTTTACAGCTGTATATCTCCGTAACAAATGTAAAACGCCTGTAGATAATCTAGCACTACATGTTGTTTATTTTTGTATCGTAACTATTGCCATAAGAAATAAGCTTTATGACGGAATTATAACGAATTGACGTCTGCAGGCCTTTAATTCATTATTAAAAATAACCTTTAAGATCAAATAAATGCATTGCTTTCTGGTCTTACTGAATATTTATCTAACACAATTCAGATTGGACATATACTATTGTTTAATATTGGTTTATTTCAGGGTATATTTTAGATAACTAATATCAATACTGTTGCATCAATGTTTACTGTTCGATACTCAGTGTATGATCATCTTCACACATTCCGTTTCTGTAAAATGCAAAAAAAATTACCGCTGTCATGAATCTATCAGTAAGTCTTGCATTTTATTTTGGCAAGGTCTTTTATAATGGGCAATGTTATTATTTCATTTATACTTTTATAAGATATTTAACTGTCTTGTTTTAACTGTACTGAATTCCTTCGATCTTGTGAATTCTTTAAACTGATTTTCCCCATTGTAAACCAAGGTCAAATTACATTGGACACAAACAGTTATTTATTTACTAATCTGGTTGTCTCACTAGTGTGTTACTGAGATGTGGATACTGGACGCACGCGTAGACGATATTCAGAACATTTTCTTTCTTTTCTTCTTTTCCGACCTTTTTTTCTATTTTTCTAATACTGATTAACAAAAAGTGTTAAAATATGTCATTTTGATATTTATTGTAACATTGTAAAAACTTGAAGATGAACGGACCGAACCCAACGTTGAAAGAAAATGTGGTCCAATCCCATTTTATGTTGAAATAAAATACAAATGTATGATCAAAACTAAACTTACAATTTACGAAAGCTTCATATGTTTAGAATGACATTATAATGTTCTCTATTATTCACTGTTAAATTGTTTACCATTCCCTTGTACTTCGATGTATATTATTAATTTATATGTAATTATTTATTGCAAGTGTCTTATGTTATTACATGTTCTCCAAATATGGAGAAAATAAAAAATCTTTCTACATAAGATTTATTTCATACTTCTGTGATTTTTAAGTAAAGTTTGCTGTTGTTGCTGTTTCTTTTTTTTGTAAAAACAAACACGCTACCTTTTTTGTTAAAAAAATCGTAAAAATTCCAACAATTTTCCTTTTCACCCGTAAACGTTTTAGTTCAGAAGAATAATGTTAAACAATAATTAACAATTAAAAACAGCCGACAATTCCATCAGCTTTAGTTCGCATCCATATGATTAAATTCATTTAAAGGTTCAACGAGTTATTAAAGAATTACTAAAGAATCTGAAATTTCTATGTTGAATTGATATATGTAATTAAGTCACTGCCTATAACATAAAATATATAGTAGTACAGCGTAACGTAACTAGCTTACTTTGGAAATTTTAGCATTTTTTGTTTATTTTAAGATTATTATACTTTCAATAGTATATTTAGCTCAAATATAAAGATTTTTTTTAAAATCATTCATTTTTGACAAAGCAAACATTTTAAATCGTCAATCTCAATCTATTTTACTCCATTAAATCCTCTATGTCTTAGACAGTCATATCTCCTTAGCAACTATAGGATTTGGATCACATGTTTTAAAACAAGAATATGCCACTATGCTAGAAAAGTCTTAATGACATTCTTAAACCATTGTCTAATGAAAAGAATTGATAAAGCTGTAGGTCACATGCAATACCATCAAACTAATTATCCTTAAAGATCTTCATTGACAAATAGCACCTATCTTCAAAATTTTATAAAAAAAACTTTCGACTCTGGCAATCTACCTTCGGATTGGACCAAAGAAAATGTGGCCCCTCCTTACAAGAAATGACCTCAGAGCGATCCATCGGACTACCATCGTATCACATTTACATGTATTCTCTGTAAATTGACTGAACACATTGTTGTATCCAGTATTTCCTCTCATTAACCATTTACCAAGTGCAACATTGTGTATGAACTGCATCACGAATTCAGAGAGCGTCGCTCCCGTGAGACATAACTATCAATTGGTAGATGACCTCGCCAGGACAATTGTTGAAGGCCAATAGTCTGATCTTATTCCCCTTGACTTTAGCAAGTCTTTTGAAACTTGACAAAGTCAGTCATACTTAACCTCTAGATAAACTGCACGAACATGGTGTCACAGCCCGGTGTCCCAGGCTGTATTCCAGATTGAATCTAATAGGCAGTACCTAGGTCATAAATTAAAGCGAGCAATCTGATGTTCAAAGCTATGATGACCTCTTGTGTACCACTAGAATTTGTCCGTGAGCCATTTCTTTTCTACATCAGTGATTCGCCTGATCGTGAAAACAAATGGGAAATGCACTTCTATCTTATTAAATGCCTTAACAAAAATACGGTCAGGTATTGTAACAAATACAAATTCATTGGCCTTAACGTATTAAGTGACCACTCTTTCAACACCCATATTAACAAAATATGCACAACTACAAATAGAACACTTGGCTTCAACAAACGAAACTTCAAAACAAAAAGGTAAAAAACTGCATATTAAACTCTTGTCACCCCTCAAGTTGAATACTAATCCCCAATCTGGTCACCATTCACCAAATCAAATATCAACACAACAGAAGTGGTATAAACAAGAGAAATCAGATGGATACATAACAGTTTATCAGTGTACATTCTACAGGCGCTTGCACAAATGACTGTGTCTCAATCATACAAAGTTAAAAGGACAGACGAACTGATCATGACTGGTACTAAATTGTTTTATAAAATTGTTTGTCAATGTAGAGATATATAAATAATTAAGTCAGTGGTCAATGCCATAGTAGCTGTCCATGTTACATCTTATTTTGAAAGACCTACGAGATAAACATACACTCCATTTTGCCATTAGGCAACTTCATACAGTTGCTAATTATTATAAATTTTCATGCAAGATTTCCAAGTACTGTAGTTTTGTGGAAACCCTTCCATCTAATGTAATTCTGCTACCAACGTTTGAATCTTTCAAGTAGGCAGTATGCAAAATTACATACTATTAGTGGCAACAAGGAATGATTTTAACCAGATTTAAAACATCTTGTCTGTATACGTATCTAATACATTTAACTGTTTTTCAGTCTCACTTCCGCACTTTGACATCTCACTGTCAATATTGTTTTTTTCAAATATGACTGTGCACCTGTAAAGGGGTTTAATAATAAACGAAGATGGATAGATGGATAATTTTGAATCTACGATTATGATGCAAAAAAATTGGAAAATTATATCGCAAAAACAGTAGTTGCCTTTCCAGAAATAGATTCAAAAGAAAGCAACAATGTATGTCTTAAAATAACATAATTTATCGTTGTTAGAGTTAAGGTCAGCTAAATCTTCATCTGGGCGGTATGAACAGCTTTGGGCTGTAACAACAACTAGTGATTTGAACCCTACTGTCCATTCCGGACTATCAACAGAAACTATGTATACGCCATATAGATAACAAGGCCATCACAGTATTCCGTACTTGAAAAGTATTGTGTATACGTGAAAATTTTCATTTCGTGAAAACATCTTGCCATTTTTGAGAAAAGCACCAAATTTGGCACAAACATAAAGTAAACTGATTTTTTTTTAACACCAAGATCCAAAATGACGGAAAATCCAAGATGGCCACCAAGATGGTCGCCAAATTTGATAAGATATATATTTGTCTTTATATTAACAGTAGTTAATGATTTTTGATAGCTCTTTATGACCATTGTTATCAAAACATATTGATATTTGATGATTTTAATGTTTTTATTGCAATATAAAAATTTGCAAAGTATAGGCTTAAAATCTTAAAAAAATAGAAACAATTTCTGTAATTTGAATATTCTATTATAATTTTGCTCAACTTTTTCATAGATATATTACAAAATAGCAGTTACACACTTTAAAAACATGTAAAAATAAAATTCATAATGATAAACTCAAACATTGTATCGTATATGCAAATTAAGATTGGTGGGGCAAATTAATATTAAATGTATGTAGGTATTGATATGACCTTATATTCATTATTCAGCGTACTTTACTCGGTTAAGACAAATTTAATGCAATGTATTAAAGGTTCATAGTTAAATCAAAATAAAATGTAAATACTAATAGTATTTAAGTGAGTGATATGAATATATATATATTTGTTTAAGGTGTAAACCCACCATTGATTTTTGTTCTTTATTCTATAGTAAATAATAAAAGTTTGAAGGCTTGTCATTCATAGAGAGTACCAAATTAAAGAAGTGAAACTTACATTTTACTGTTTGTCAACCTCTGCACTATCAAAATATGATGAGAAAAGTAGGGGTCATGTGTCATATAAGAGATGTTTTTCCTGCTCAGTGTGTACACTGGTGACAAAGTGAAAGCAGACTTCCGAAATCATGTATTCATACCCAAATTTCCAAGCATCAATTTTTTTTCTAACTTCACAATTCAAACATGACAATGCTTTCAAAATGTTCAAAATACATCAATAATGTCATTCAAATAAAAAATGAGCATTAAAATAAGGAAAATGCATTTTTAAAGAAGAAGAAACGAGGATTATTTATAACCGCCATTATGCGACTACCCCACGGAAGCACTTCCTTTTTGCAATGTTGGTACTATGCCTTAAAATATAACTTGAAAAATACTAATAATGCCGGTTATGTTTTTATTGTTTGTTGTACTGATTCATATAATTTTGATACAAGTATTAAAACTCTAAAGATAAATAGAGCAGACATATAATATACCGGGAACAATTTTTCATTCAATTCGATGTCTTTATTAGGCAAAAACATTAAATGTTCATCGCCTTGAATAATAAGGTTTTAAAGGGAGTATATTAGGAAAAAATGCTATAAATGTTTTATAATATAAAATCATTTTTAAAATGAATAAAAAAGCATATCATTGTCATACATAAATAAATCTGAGTATTGTAACAAAATAGTTAGGTTATTGTGGCCTAACTTAGTAGTGTCAGCTAGTACGTGTTCATTGTAATGATATAGGCTATATTTAGAGCAGGTAGCGTGGGTTTGTAAAAACGTATCGATAGATCGATAGGAGTAAAGTTTTTAAGATCTCTTAACATATTCATTTTTTTATTAAAGAATAAATAAACCATTTTGATGTTTATTTCATGAAAATTCATTAAGTATTCAGAAAGTTAGAAGAATTAAACGGGTTTATTATTTGTAAACTAATTTAAATTTACATTGAGCCTATTTTGTAAAAGACGCATCGAAACGCATTGAAACTTGCTAATTCATAATTTGCACGAAATTCACTAAGGTATGTGGAGTGCTTTACTATATATTTCTGACTGTATTATGGAAACTTCGTCCAGTCTAGCAAACACATCTTTACGGAATTGTTGTGACGAGAAGGATTCAGCATGAGATGGGTATGTGAATTTTATATTATGTTGTATATGGTATTTTAAATGTATGATAGATATATTTTGACGTATTAAATCAGATCTAAGTAAAGTTGTATAAATTATTCATATCCATTCCGACAAGAATGTCTGTAATTTGATTTCACATCTGCGGTATTGAGAGTTGTTTTGTTAGAATATAGGCCGAGGAATATGAGAACGTATTTTCAGCTGTTGATATCGTGTTTACGGTAAAGTATTGAAATTCATCATATTAAATTGATTGATATGTGTAATCAAATTTTGTGGATGCTTATTCTGAAACTCACAAAGTGAATATATACAGAATTGGTCGGTAATTGTTTATGTTATAAATGAGAAATTATGTAGAGATTACTACTTTGAGATTGACTGAAGTTCATATATGAGATGTTGTTTAAACTACCACAAAACTGCAGATAGTAAGAATTGAATGAACTGTTATCATATATTGATAAATCAACCATGAAACTGTTAGATGTGAAGAATTGAACGTACTGTTATCATATATTGATAAAAATGCCATGACATTGATAGATGGTAAGTAATAAACGCAGTGGCATTACCGGTACATATTGAGTAACTAGTAAATCTGAGTTTATAGATATATTGTAGCCGTTTTTAGACGAACGCGAGACATGTGTCCACTACGTTAACGACATATTGACGTGACCGGAAGTCACCTGGTGGTAGTACCGTCATAAGGATAGCAACCCACATAATCGTTATATTGACGGCTTGACGATCCTGGCATCGGAGTATAGTCAAAGTATAGTCGGTACGAGGCGACGTAAAGCCAGATCATTCAGTACAGAGTTCTAGGGAAGATAACCCTGTTTATATAGCCATCGCCACGAGGGACGATTGACGCTTAATTAATCCGGACGCAGTAGTAGAGTATCTTAAATACAAATATTAGTGTATTTTAATAACAGTTATAACATTCATATTATGTAAGAAGTTTGTATCGCAATATAAATATACGGAACGTGTATTAGGAGAAAAAAGTGTTAATTCCATCATAGGGCATCTTTAAACCAGCGGTATATTTGTTGTTGATGACTAATTAGTTTTATTTTGTATATATTGTATAAGTGTATATTCATAATTTTATTCATGTAAAATAAAATTGTAAATGTTATTTTGAGTATACTTGTATTCTACCCTCGTGAGTTGTCGGCCCCTGGTCATTTTGCTACAGGTATATCAAACTCTCAAAAAAACATGAGAAATCGATGTTTCAATAGGAGTTGCAAACTTGAAACAAAATCCCAATTCTAAAAATAGGTATCATTTAAATACTGCTTGACAACCTTCACATCATCATTCAGACTCTTCCTAATATGAAACCAAAGTTAAAAACAATAAGACTATATTCACTACCTCCTCTAAGAATCCATGAGGTTGTAATGCCAGTTATAGAGTGATTTATAGTTTAGCTTAAGTTTAGTTTAAACTTATTTATTTTACCTTGACTGTGAAACAAGTTCTTACAACTTATACAAATCACGTTAGAAGTATTTCAGGGTAGAATCAGTTCTAAGCATATGCGGAAAAAGTGTTTAACTCAATGACACCACACATGGTGCCGTGGTGTAGAATCGAACCTATGACCCTCAGACCACGGATTCTATGCTCTACCACTGGACCACGTGCTCCACAAGTGATTTCTTCAAATGTAAATGAGAACTTCATCACGCACATGCTTAATGTCCCGAAAAATAAACGTCTTCACAATAAATTCATACCGAACCGTTCAAATGAAGAATAATGGTTAGTAATTGTATTAAATTGTCTGTGCATATGTTCATTGTTTTACTATATGGCACTTAATGTTGTTGTTCTTATCGGAACTATGAGATATTACATAGAAAAATTGTGATGTCCGCCAACGTTATATGAAAGAAAAAAATGAAACGTATTTGATAAATTTTAATTATTTTAGAAAAATCGCGAACATATAAATTCTAAAATCATACCATACTAAAGTAAAATTTCAATGGAACGTGCATATGTGGAATAGAATATACTCACTCTGCTCTAAATGGTTCAGATTTAGTATTTAAAATGTCCTCTATGATTTTCCGCCCCATGATGTTTCTATCAAAACATTTTGATCATGTTAACCCCATGATGTTTCTATCGAAACATTTTGACCATATTAACTATATTTTTAATACAGAACATTGTTTAACAAGTAAAATTAGTTTCTGTTGATGTCCCAAAATATTGAAACATTTGAGAAATTATTTACACCTTGTATCCAGCATCTCCGATGTTCTCTATCAAATTTTAACTCCAATTCGACGTTGTTTTAATACGGTGATAAACTTAAGGCTGTCACTATTTATGTACAAAGTGTAATGCATTCTAATAGTGGTGGGTCTCGATCTTAAAATAATAAGTTGACATTGTACTATGTTTCTGCCAAGTTTGGTGCTTTTCTCAAAAAAGGCACAATTCTCTCCATATATTGCATCATATTGCTCCACTATATAGTTGTTCGTGACGTTTGCTGCAAGATGCCTTAGAAATGCGTGCACTTATTTAGTATGTTGACACCGTCGCCATTACATTCATGACATTGGCTTTGCGGTTTAATGCATATAATTTGCTTTTTAAATATCAAAGTGGCAATTTTATCTAGAATAGTTGGAAAATATAATGGAAAAATAAGGATTAACCCTTTACTCCATATAGACGCTTTGGACACCTCTAATATAGAAGCCTTTGGGCACCTAATATAGAAGGCTTTTGAATTATTGGGTGAATTATGTTTATATTAACTGACAGAGTGGAAAGCAGTGCAGGAAGTGTTCAGCTCGTTACAAATATTTTCGAAAGAGTTTGAAATTCCAGGGAGGAGCTTGCAAGTTTTAAACTTTATGCGTGCACTCTAAATTGTGAACAAAATTTTACTACACATAGATCTGTATTTATACACTCTCTGCAGGCTTAAAGCAGCCGCTTATAATGCTCTAATTTTAGCACACTAAACCACAACTGACATGTAAAGAATCCTGCTGTTTCAGTAATAGCCACTCCTAATTTTCTCTCTACCCTGGCAGAAAGTTTTGATAATTTACGCTCCCTAGAAGAGGTTGTATTTTTGTATATATTTTGTATATGCTGTAGCATGTTTTTAACTTCCCATTTCAATTCATAATGCTGGTAACAGCAATGAATGTTTATAGAAAAATCCTGAAATATTAAGTATAATTTGAACAAAAAATATTTTGAATTAATACTCGCAAAATTAATATGAAATTTACAGCGTTTCAAGGATTTTAAACCATATTTAAAACATTTGAGGTTTTATGATTATGTGATCAAGTTTTAATTTATAGAAGAAAACCTCAGAATAAATCTCACCGAGTCAACCCAACCATTCTTCAGCAAATAATTGGTAAAAATGTTCTCAAGAAATCTTAATATAGAACCATTTTCTCTAAATTCCTTGTTTTGTTTAAAACTGTCTTGCTGCTATTAACTTGAAACTGGATATAAAGCAATAACATAAAACACTTTTTATTGCATAGAAGAAATTTATTTCTAACAGAATACATAAAAGATTTGCAACAACTAATATAAGTGATAGAATACAAAATTATAAACATAGTTTGGAACAAAATAATGTTTTACATCATCAAACTAGGAAAATTTAGAGTTTCTGTAGTTTATATCTACATACCATTCTGCAAGGATTTTAATGAGGGTCATTCAATCAGTTTGTAAAAAAAAATCTATATAACCTGTAAGAATGTCTGAAAGACCGAACTGGCTTTGCATTATCCTCTCAATTATATGTTAACTTTTCTCAAGCAATCACATAAAATTCACTATCCATATTATAATCACTATCTGTAAAACTTTGTCTATAAAAATCACTGTCCATAACAATCACTGTCCATAAAAATCACTGTCCATTACAATCACTGAGAGAGGATGATGAAACATTTTGTACCAAACCATGTGTACTAATATCTAAGGATGCCCAGGAGGAGGACATTCCAGAGGAGTTAAATGAAGTTACAGGTAATGATGGACACAGATATGATTACCAGTCAATTTGCAGATGCTGAATGATTTAAAAAAATTGAATGAAAAATTATAACATTTAAAACAATTAAAGTTTGCGATAATTCAATAGTAATATTGTAAATTCACTAAAAAGCAAGCGTTTAATTTATAAAGGAATCAAATTAACTACTATTACTTATGTAAATATCCATGTAAATGGGATTCTAAATAAATAAATTATAAATAAACAAAAATGGAAAAGATGTTGAATACATATGATAGGTGTAAACAAAATTGTTTTTTTCTGTTATAGAACTGTAATCTTTAGTCCCCCTGCTCAACCAAAAATACAACAACAGGATAATTCAGGGGACCAAATAAACTTATAATAATGGGGTTCACAATCTGTGTAGCAGGGAGTATGTAATGGGGTTCACAATCTGTGTAGCAGAGAGTATGTAATGGGGTTTACAATCTGTGTAGCAGGGAGTTTGTTACAGGGTTCACAATCTGTGTAGCAGGGAGTATGTAATGGGGTTCACAATCTGTGTAGCAGGGGGTATGTTATGGGGTTCGCAATCTGTGTAGCAGGGAGTATGTAATGGGGTTTACAATCTGTGTAGCAGGGAGTATGTAATAGGTTTCACAATCTGTGTAGCAGGGAGTATGTTATGGGGTTCGCAATCTGTGAAGCAGGGAGTATGTAATCGGGTTTACAATCTGTGTAGCAGGGAGTATGTAATGGGGTTCACAATCTGTGTAGCAGGGAGTATGTAATGGGGTTCACAATCTGTGTAGCTGGGAGTATGTAATGGTAACAGTCACAAAAAATATTATCTTTTCCATCAATAATGAATATATCGCAAACATTGTCAATATAAACCCTTTGCCATGTATAACAAAAAAAACAACATGGAACAAATATCACATTGTAACAGACATAATGTATGTATAAAAACTATGTAAATATTGAAAAAAAAGTCTACAATATTCTCCTATATAAAGGATGAGAAGATACTTAGTATAAAATAGCTACAGCAATGACGATATAAATAATTTGGGCGGAATAAAATCTTTATTTATCACAGAAACTATAACCAATACTTAGATATAAATACATTCTATGTTTGTTATAGAGAGCAACAAAGAAGCCATAAATAAAATGTTCATACCTCTACAACATTTTAAGCCTTTGTATATTAAAGAAATTCCTAGATATCTTTTTATGAGGCAACATTAATTAATTTTATAAATGAAGTTTCAATCTTAGCATATTTTTTCTTTAATTTACAGATCAAGGAAAAAAAATTCAGACCTGATCGAAAGATTTTTTTTGTCAGAAAAATCAGTAATTTTTACCGAGATAAAACTTACATAAATTTCACAGTTTTAACATTACGAGACATTTAACAAAACAAGTAGGAACACACTCAGTGCATAAAGATCAGAATAATCTAGTAAATTTACAGTTTAAATAAATTTTATAACGTATATATCCAAAAAAAAATTTAAATACATATTCATAAAACTGTTCTCCGTTCTTAAATATCCAGCTTGTGGTAACAAACACAGACTCGTACACAACTGACTTAAGACTGGTGTAGTTATAAAATTTTACTCTGCAATATTTCATTTGACTGAGTAGGGAATAGAGAAAAACTAGATCAGATTACAATATCTAATTTCAGTTATATGCCCAGTTTGGCCTAAAAAAGGCAAGCCAAGGTTGAAATTACGATAAAGAATCTATTCTAAACATGTAATGCATTCTATTAAAAAAAAGTATTAAAATGATGAATTAAAATGCTTCAAAAAATTTTAGAAAAAAAACACAGGTAATATTATTATCTTGTTAAGTGTCTTCTGACATGTTTTTGTATATAGGAGATAGCACAACTATAACAATATTTCAAAAACATGACATATACTAGAATATGTATATATCAACTTTACGAGTCCAGAAGACAGTTCTCAAAATGTTGATAGTTTATATAGATTGTTTGCACAGTATTTGCATGTGTATTTATCCAGATGTTCTTTTACTGTCTTGCATTTTAAAATGTTTTCTTTTTTCAAGTGTCTTTTTCTTATTTGGTATCACAGAGTAAAGCCACGCCTCTCAGGACCCAGTGATCTGGATTTTGATTGGTTTTCAGCAAAACTGTGGCAATGAATGTGAGATCGGTCCTTCTTGGTTTCTTGTATATGGGACACTGGTACATGCGGGAATCTACACCACCAGTGCTGTTTATGGCATATATGTGGATAATTGGCATCAACTCAAACAGCACCTTCGGCTTCGACTCTATGAGTTTTGAGCCACGTTTGTCCCAGCCGGCACCCTCCAGGAAGAGACCGTACACGTAAACACCTTCAGCTGGAGGCTGTGTGATGTCATCTTTCATGTAACGTGTAACCTCGTTATGCAGAATTACTGTGTCGAGAGCCCATCCTTTGTGTGCACGTGTCACTTCCTGTATGTAGAAACAAGAACATAATTGATAAATGTTACATTGACTCTTATAGAAAAGAATGCAGACTGGTACACAGTTGTATTGTCATGTTACTATTATAAACAGGCTGGTACACAGTTGTATTGTCATGTTACTATTAATAACAGACTGGTACACAGTTGTATTGTGTAATTATTATAAACAGACTGGTACACAGTTGTATTATTGTGTAACTATTATTAACAGACTGGTATACAGTTGTATTGTTGTGTAAATATTATAAACAGACTGGTATACAGTTGTATTGTGTAAATATTATAAACAAACTGGTACACAGTTCTATTATTGTGTAACTATTATAAACAGAATAATACACAGTTGAATTGTTTGTAATTATTATAAACAAACTGGTAAATTGTTGTATTGAGTGAATTTTATAAACAGACTGGTACACAGTTGTATTGTGTAAATATTAAAAATAGACTGCTACACAGCTGTCTTGTGTAAATACAAAAACAAACAGTTGTTTTGGCATAGCTGTAGTGTGTAAATATTATAAACAGACTGGTGCACAGCTGTCTTGTGTAAATACAAAAACAGAGTTGTTTTGGCACAGCTATATTGTGTAAATGTTATAAACAGACAGGTGCACAGCTGTCTTGTGTTAATACAAAAACAGACTGGTACACAGCCATATTGTGTAAATATTATAAACAAACTGGTACACAGTTGTATTGTCGTGTTACTATTACAAAACAGATTGGTACACAGTTGAATTGTTGGTAAATATTATAAACAGTCTGGTCAACAGTTGTATTCTTGTGTTAATATTATAAACAGACTGGGACTGGTCATATCAGCATTTTTGTTAAAATATAAACTTTTTCTTCCAATTCTACATATCGTATTAGCAATTTATTGACATATATTCAAATACTGCAAGCATTTACCTACCCCCTTTTCCCAAAATATGATGCATGTAATTAGGCAAAGTGGTTTAATGATAAGACCTCACAACATCCCCATGCAGCTTTAATTACCTTGAAACCATCATCATTGAAAATCTTGTGAGTTCTTTGTTTTAAAATTTAACAGAATGATAAAAAATGTTAAATAAACGTTTGGCTCACCTGTCTCATGGCAGTAAGGAATCCTTGGGCATTGAAGAAACCCGTCATCCAGAACGTGTTGGGCCTGCCTTCAAAGCACCAGGCATGGAACTGGGCATTACGATCAATCAGCTCCGTGAACCAGAAACCAAGTGTGCTTGAATCCCACGATATCTGAAAAAAAATGAAGCATATTGGTGATCAAGATAACTATCAGTGTATACAATGCGAGAATGTAAATTATCAGAAATAAAGGTAAAGGGGTGGAAAGAAGGATGTAAAAGCTGTGTCACACAAAAAGTAAGATATTAAGATATTTTATGATTTTTTTAAACTTATTTATTTTACTTTGATTGTGAAACAAGTTATTACAACTAGACAAATCAAGCTCAAAGTCTTCTGGGTAGAAACAGTGCTAAGCATATGCATAAAATGTGTGTCTTGTTCAGTGACACCACACATAACCATGACAGAGGATCATACCACGACTCTCTGATCATCGGTATTTTGCTATACCACTGGACTATCAGCATTAAGTACCATATATAATAATTGTGAAGTTACATAATAAAATTAAGGCAATACACATAACCATGGTAAGGTAATGTACTTAAAGAAAAGGTGTGATATATATTGGAGATCACAGTCGGGCAATGTAAATGAATTGATGTATATAATGTGAGGTATCACAAATAAGGCAAGGTAATATACATAAGGAAGGTGGGGTAAACAACATAAAAACAGGTATGAGGGAGATGAAATAGTGTAGACAATGACTGATTGATTGACTGAATATTTAGCATCATTTTATGCCATCGAGGGCTAACAGATGGTCAGTTAACCTTACCACTGTTTCCTGGGATCCTGAAAGGTTAACCAGAACTTGAGCACATCTCCGCAAGTAACTGATAACTTTCCCACTTGAATCAGCAGTGAGAGAAGAATGATAATGAGACACAATGGTGTATATCAATCAGGCGGGGATTCAAACTCATGACCCCTGAATTGATAGCCAGACGTGTAACAGACTGAGCTAATCGGGCCCGGCAATGGCAAAAATAAAGAAAAGTTGTCATTACTGAGGTACAGGTTATATCTCCAGTGTATTATTGGATGAAGACTGCAGATAGAATCTAAGTATAACTATCATTGTCATTACTGAGGTACAGGTTATATCTCCAGTGTATTAGTGGATGAAGACTGCAGACAGAATCTGAGTCATTACTGAGGTACTGGTTATATCTCCAGTGTATAAGTGGATGAAGACTGCAGACAGAATCTGAGTAAAACTATCATTGTCATTACTGAGGTACAGGTTATATCTCCTGTGTATAAGTGGATGAAGACTGCAGATAGAATTTGAGTAAAACTATCATTGTCATTACTGAGGTACTGGTTATATCTCCAGTGTATTAGTGGATGAAGACTGCAGACAGAACCTGAGTGAAACTATCACTGTCATTACTGAGGTACTGGTTATATCTCCAGTGTATTAGTGGATGAAGACTGCAGACAGAAGTTGAGTGAAATTATCATTGTCATTACTGAGGTACTGGTTATATCTCCAGTGTATTAGTTGATGAAGACTGCAGATAGAATCTGAGTGAAACTATCATTGTCATTACTGAGGTACTGGTTATATCTCCAGTGTATTAGTGGATGAAGACTGCAGACAGAAGTTGAGTGAAATTATCAGTGTCATTACTGAGGTACTTGTTATATCTACAGTGTATAAGTGGATGAAGACTGCAGACAGAATCTTAGTGAAACTATCATTGTCATTACTGAGGTACAGGTTATATCTACAGTGTATAAGTGGATGAAGACTGCAGACAGAATCTGAGTAAAACTATCATTGTCATTACTGAGGTACAGGTTATATCTCCAGTGTATAAGTGGATGAAGACTGCAGACAGAATCTGAGTCATTACTGAGGTACTGGTTATATCTCCAGTGTATAAGTGGATGAAGACTGCAGACAGAATCTGAGTCATTACTGAGATACTGGTTATATCTCCAGTGTATAAGTGGATGAAGACTGCAGACAGAATCTGAGTCATTACTGAGGTACAGGTTATATCTCCAGTGTATAAGTGGATGAAGACTGCAGACAGAATCTGAGTCATTACTGAGATACTGGTTATATCTCCAGTGTATAAGTGGATGAAGACTGCAGACAGAATCTGAGTCATTACTGAGGTACTGGTTATATCTCCAGTGTATTAGTGGATGAAGACTGCAGACAGAATCTGAGTCATTACTGAGGTACAGGTTATATCTCCAGTGTATAAGTGGATGAAGACTGCAGACAGAATCTGAGTGAAACTATCATTATCATTACTGAGGTACTGGTTATATCTCCAGTGTATAAGTGGATGAAGACTGCAGACAGAATCTGAGTGAAACTATCATTATCATTACTGAGGTACTGGTTATATATCCAGTGTATTAGTGGATGAAGACTGCAGACAGAATCTGAGTGAAACTTTCATTGTCATTACTGAGGTACAGGTTATATCTCCAGTGTATAAGTGGATGAAGACTGCAGACAGAATCTGAGTCATTACTGAGGTACTGGTTATATCTCCAGTGTATTAGTGGATGAAGACTGCAGACAGAATCTGAGTCATTACTGAGGTACAGGTTATATCTCCAGTGTATAAGTGGATGAAGACTGCAGACAGAATCTGAGTGAAACTATCATTGTCATTACTGAGGTACTGGTTATATCTCCAGTGTATAAGTGGATGAAGACTGCAGACAGAATCTGAGTCATTACTGAGGTACTGGTTATATCTCCAGTGTATTAGTGGATGAAGACTGCAGACAGAATCTGAGTCATTACTGAGATACTGGTTATATCTCCAGTGTATTAGTGGATGCAGACTGCAGACAGAATCTGAGTCATTACTGAGTTACTGGTTATATCTCCAGTGTATTAGTGGATGAAGACTGCAGACAGAATCTGAGTCATTACTGAGGTACTGGTTATATCTCCAGTGTATAAGTGGATGAAGACTGTAGACAGAATCTGAGTCATTACTGAGGTACTGGTTATATCTCCAGTGTATAAGTGGATGAAGACTGCAGACAGAATCTGAGTCATTACTGAGGTACTGGTTATATCTCCAGTGTATTAGTTGATGAAGACTGCAGATAGAATCTGAGTGAAACTATCATTGTCATTACTGAGGTACTGGTTATATCTCCAGTTTATTAGTGGATGAAGACTGCAGACAGAATCTGAGTGAAACTATCATTGTCATTACTGAGGTACAGGTTATATCTCCAGTGTATTAGTGGATGAAGACTGCAGACAGAATCTGAGTGAAACTATCAGTGTCATTACTGAGGTACTGGTAATATCTCCAGTGTATTAGTTGATGAAGACTGCAGACAGAATCTGATAATGAAATGCAATGTCATATAACAACCATCACGGAGATTGTGGCCGGGCAGGGATTCAAACTCACAAGCCCTGGATTGATAGTCAGACGTGCTAACAACTGAGCTAATTGGACCCAGCTAATTAGACCCAGCTAGTGTAAACAAGGATAGGGCATGTATATAAGGTAACACAATGCACAAAAGGTAAGGTAACTAAACATAGTGTGAACATGTACAAAAGGTACGTCTAATATTTCAATTACATGCATGATGTTTTTAATCCAATTAAATGTTATTTATACAATGATTGTTGGATTAATTTTACTACCGACAAAATTTATGTAAACATATGTTTCACATATACATGTATTTCAATTCTACGATACATTATGTTGATTTCATCTTGTTATATACCTTCTGCCAGAGCTTTGGAATCCTGGCATTGTACATGCTGTCGAGGGCATCTCGTAGATTCTCACTCATGATTATTGTGCCATCAATAGCCAGTTTCAGATCTTGCAATGTGCTGCGGACAGCTGATATCACACACTGCATACGGTCAATCTCCTGCCTCAGAAAGATGTTCATTGGCTGTAATGGTCCCATCTTCTGCAGCCTCTGTTTCACCTCATAGTCGAGGTAATCGTTCGGGAGTTTATCCAACATATCGTCACATATTCTGGTGACGAAGGATTCGCGACTCTCACCACCGCCACCGCTGGCATCCTTTGGTTGAATGTTCAACACAGTATCAAGTATGACCTTGGCTGTCTTACTAGAGTAACTGTAAATAAATTAACAAATGTTACAATTAAGTATGACACAGAAACACATGCCAGGAAACATGTATAAATTCATGTTGGTCCTACTATTGCACTGACAGCAAAAAAATATGACTTATTTTCTATTAACAGAAAAGATATTATCATATTTCAATATGATGAGAAATATATTATTATTGCCAAATGGCATTGAGAATAAAACAATTTCAAAAAACATCATTGAATAAGACAATTGCTGACAAAAGCAATGGGTCCAATAAGAACAGCATGATAAATATGATATATTATTTACAGTTTGCTTAGCTCTTCATAACAGGTTGTTACTTTGCCGCTATCTTAAATAGAATTAGTTTTGAATTTTTTATGTAGACTTACGTAATATCAGCATTTGGATGAAGACCGAAAACCTCTGGTGTGTCCGTGTTGTTTAATTGATTAATAAACTCCATGTAATCTGCTATCTTTGTACATTTGGGGATTGTGTAGCCCTTGTAGAATACAAAGTTGGGGCTGAACATCGGGTCACCAAACCAAACCTTGCAGAAAGTGTTCAGCAGACGCTTGTCAAAGTCGTCTGTTACACGGCCGCCATATTGAATCTCACCAAACATGTATCTCACACAAACCCACGTAACACCCTAGATAAAGAAAACAAGAATAATTTGTATTCGTTAAAGTTATATATAATAATATTTATAAGTCTGCCAAGAAATCAAGATTAAATAAACCTAACATTTAACAGGCAGTAGGTTCCATGCTTCTAGAAGAGTATTTTGTTGTCTGCAGTCTAAATACATGACACCCAATGAGTCGGATGGTTTTCCCTATGTTTCACCACATATCAAGACCATAACATGCCATTGAGAGCCATGTGTAGAAGTGTTGTACCGACTTTATAAATGATCAATAAATATATGAAATTTATAAATCAATCTAAAACCAGACATATAACAATAGAACACTATTGCTTCAGCTGTATGTTAGTAAATTTTACCAAAACTAAGTAGAAAATGGGCCATATTAAGTAAATACAAGTCATAGACACTTTCAGAAGTTATTAATCGGAAAATTAATTTGACGGACGCACGCGCACACAAACGGCCAGATGGTTGGACAGGGGTAACATTTAATTCCCCCCTTCATCACCCAAAGAATGGCGGTGACATTAAAAAATTTGGGAGGTGTGTTTTTCATGAATTATTCCCTACCTTCTTCAGATCCATGTCATCCAAGTGGTTTTGTACAAACTGCACACTGGCATTAAAGTCAGAAGCGTTAAACTCATACGGAATATTCCAACCCAGTGGTCCAAACTTCCTTCTTTCCTGCACCACTGTATGCATGAACGACACTCCGTACAGCATTGGTTTCCACTGCGGCATATTGGAGATATCGAGGAAATCTTGAGTCATTCCAGCATAGGTTCTCTTCAAGCCTGCCTTCACCCCTTGTGGAGGTTCATTGGTGAATTTGATGGAATTCTACAGAAAAATAAATGTGCAAACATATTTGTAATAGCAGGTATCTTGTTAGTTTCAAGTACAGTCAAACCTGTCTTAAGCAGTCAGTCAAGGGAAGGAGAAAATGTGGCCTTTTAAGACAGGCTGTTGCTTAATGTATGTTTATTTGCCCTGAAAGCATAGAAATGGGAAATAACAAATGTGGCTGCTTAAGACAAGTGGCTTCTGAATAGAGGTGATCACTTATACAGGTTTGACTGTATTCAGGTTTTACATCCATCCATAGGTAGAATATCTGTTTGTCATCAATAAGTTTTAAGTGCAGCCATTTTTAACCTGGGAAATTAATTAAAACATTAAATATTTGCAATTCTTTTAAACTGGTATCAATAAAAGAATTTACAGTTCAGTGTTTTTAGAAATAAACTCTTTGTAAAATCATAAGTTTGTGCATTATAACCGCGGAGTCTAAACACGGGTCATTGTTGCAAAACAAAACAGTGTTCCACTCTAGCTTCCCCACAATTGTTTTCTTCACAAATATAACTGAGAAGTGATCCATGGGGAGATGACTAACCTGCAGGAAGCTGATGGGGAACCGCGGATGTTCTTCTGTGGTTATCCATATACGGAACTCATCATGGATGGTTTCCGTCTCCAAAATAACATCCAAACATTCCAGAACGTAATCCAAACTTAAATGACAGTTCTGTAGTAGAAACCATCCTCCATTTTGAATGCTCTGTGTGAGCAGACGTCGTGCATGCACCTCTTGACCTTGACCCATGGAAATGGCTCGATACTCTGAAAATATGGTTCACATGATTTAACACACTTACAGACGTTGCCAAGGCTAACTTTTTTTTGTTTTAGATATTTGAGTTTAGATGGACTCAAAACCAATGACCTAAGTCACTGAATTCCTCAAAAATACTATAGGAAAAAGTTATTATATCTGGTTGTGAAAGTTTGCATGTGCGCAGTTAAGACGGAAACATTTGAAATTGGAGGTTGGACCCATGTGCTTAATTAACTACATATTAATACAACAAAATAAAGCAGTACTGCAACACATTTATGTTTCCTACAGGATCATGTTTCCTACATGATCATTATGTTTTCTACAGGATCATGTTTCCTACAGGATCATGTTCCCTATAGGATCATGTTTCCTACAGGATCATTATTTTTCCTACAGGATCATGTTTCCTACAAGATCATTATGTTTCCTACATGATCATGTTTCTATGGGATCATAATGTTTCCTACAGGATCATTCTGTTTCCTACAAGATTATTATGTTTCCTACAGGATCATTATGTTTCCTACAGGATCATTTTGTTTCCTACAGGATCATCATGTTTCCTACAGGATCATTATGTTTCCTACAGGATCATTATGTTTCCAACAGGATCATTATGTTTCCTAAAAGATCATTATGTTTCCTACAGGATCATTATGTTTCCTACAGGATCATATGTTTCTTATAGGATCATAATGTTTCCTACAGGATCATATTTCCTACAGGATCATGATGTTTCCTACATGATCATTATGTTTCATACAGGATCATTATATTTCCTACAGAATCATTGTTTCCTAAAAGATCATTATGTTTCCTACAGGATCATTATGGATCATTATATTTCCTACAGGATCATTATGTTTCCTACAGGATCATCATGTTTCCTACAGGATCATTATGGTTCCTACAGGATCATTATGATTCCTACAGGATCATTATGTTTCCTACAGGATCATTATGTTTCCTACAGGATCATTATGTTTCCTACAGGATCATCATGTTTCCTACAGGATCATAATGATCCTGTGTTTCCTACAGGATCATTATGGTTCCTACAGGATCATAATGTTTCCTACAGGATCATGGTTCCTTCAAGATCATTATGTTTCCTACAGGATCATTATGTTTCCTACAGGATCATTATGGATCATTATGTTTCCTACAGGATCATTATGTTTCCTACAGGATCATTATGGCTCCTACAGGATCATAATGTTTCCTACAGGATCATAATGGTTACTACAGGATCATAATGTTTCCTACAGGATCATAATGGTTACTACAGGATCATAATGTTTCCTACAGGATCATTATGCATAGTACTACAACTATGTTTTGCTACAATTGCAGGATCCATATTCTCCAAGACAGAACAAATAATGAGCAATAAATCTATAGAAGCAGCTGGGGTGCTAGGGGGACTTAAAATAAAGAACAAATAAAGAACAAGAAAACACAATGTTTCCGTACTTCAACAATAATGCATCAGATTTTCTACAGCAGACATTACATGGATAAAATGTCATGACCCTGAGACAATAATGGACACCATAAATCATACAGTCTGTAAGCACAAATTAAATTACTCTACCAGTACTGAGTAATTTTAACAAAGCTATACCATCACCCTACGTAATGTTGTCCACCCTGTCCCATCCTGTTGTCCCACTCTAGCAGATAATCAATGGGAAGATGAAATAAATTAGTCTGGTTCACATGTTTATTTTTGTAGTCAGACTATATGTTTTTTGGTCCTGAGGCAACAACATTTTTCAATAGATGTGTCAAATATAACATAATGAGATAAATAACTTGAACAATTTCATCACAATGGTGCAATAAGGTACCGTGTGTATAATATAAAATAAGAAGGCATTTGGTATGTTTTTACACAAATGGGGTGATTTGGTTCACCTTTTGATTCAAACAAACACCTTAAATAATCAACAATAATTGCTATTTAAGATTTAAGACAAAACTAACAAATATCATTTATCTTTAAAACCAGACTTACCAATTTTGTGCTTCTTTGCTAGAGCCTCTATGTTGTTTGTTGGATCCGAGCCCATGGACAACAGACAGACCATCGGTGATCGTGTGACACTCTCGTACCACATCTTCTCAAGGTCCAGGATCACACCCTCGGCATACTTTTCTCCAAGAGTATCAGCAATAAACTTCCTGGCCTGGGGCAAGGTACGGTCAGGACACCATGACCGCACCAGTAGCAGACGACGGAACACGTCCAAGGAGTTGTTGTAACCATCTGGAATAACTTCCTCTTCTGGAGCATCTTTGTCGAACCATTGTCTCCATTGTTTCTCATTACGTTGGACCTAAAAATAGTAATTCAACATGTATGGGGTCCATGTTTTAAGGGTTTTTTTTTTGTGTTTTTTTTCAGAACAGCGATTCCATCCATTTCTCTGTAACCATAGCTACATATATGTATAATGTAGGTATAAAACGTGGGTTGCAGTTAATATTGTCATTTATATCCTCCATCCATTAATTATATGCAGTGTATTTTAAGATGATTGTAAGTATGACCTACACTGGTATATACCAGGATATCGGGTAAGCATGATCTTATGAACTCTGCAAAAGCAAAAAATTTTCAAAATAAAAACTTTATATCAAATTCGGCTGGTTAAAAAATGAGTGTATCAACATTACATATTACAGAATACATACAGTAGCAGGCTTCTGTTTCACCAGAAACTTGAATACTCTAAAACTTAAAACTGAGAAAAGCATTCTGGTTCTAGTACAACTTCAAATGATTTAGATAAAATCAATTAATGAATGATTAAGTAACCAGTCAAAATCCAGTTTTTAAGTATTTTAGTAAAGTTTAAAAATAATCTTTGTGTTTCTGATTCACCAACATTTAAGCAGCCAAGAGATCTTGGTTTTAGACTAGTTCCAGTAAGACTGTATATAGTTTCATTGATATGAATAATATTATTAATGAATAACCAGTCAAAATTAAGTTTTTAAGTATTTAAGTACAACTTAAGAAAATGTTAATGAAACAGAAGTCCGATTTAAATGGTTGGAACAACATGTGATTACAATAGATGCAGAAACTGACCTGCTCCAGAATGATTGGAACAACATGTGATTACAATAGATGCAGAAACTGACCTGCTCTAGAATGGTTGGAACAACATGTGATTACAATAGATGCAGAAACTGACCTGCTCCAGAATGATTGGAACAACATGTGATTACAATAGATGCAGAAACTGACCTGCTCTAGAATGATTGGAACAACATGTGATTACAATAGATGCAGAAACTGACCTGCTCCAGAATGATTGGAACAACATGTGATTACAATAGATGCAGAAACTGACCTGCTCCAGAATGCCAGAGAACTGATGGAGATTACTGAGTTCCACCAGGTTGAGCCAGGTGAGATCAAGGATCCACTTGTGGGGCTTGGGCTGTACAACGTTCAGATCCAGGGAGGCACCACCTGAACATACAGTAAACAAAATATCATTGTGAACAGGACTGAACAATTATTGCTTAAACCGATTCTTGCAAATTGTACAAATAATGGCCACCATTTCAGATGCAAGGTATAAATATTTTAAAATACACTCTATCACCTTTAAATGAAGTAGTAGCCATTTAATAACCAGCTGAGGCCATTTCAAGAACTGTGCAGTTTTTTTGATAGAAATATCAATGATACATAACTAAAAACACAATGTAAACAGCATCTAATGATCTCATGAATAACCATGTTTTTATGCATTAATTATACTAGTTTTGCTTCTTGATGAAGCACAATGCATGGGGTATTTTATAAAAGATGAACTCATAGTGTAAATTAACCAATGAAAACATTGTATTGGGTTTGATTCATATATAAATAACACGCACCTTTGATGAGGGTCAAGAACTCCTCGTGTTTCACCTTCCCACCAGCCATGTCAATCTTAAGTGCCAATAGCAAGGTGAAGGTCATTTTGTCCTTCTCGTACAGGCCTCGTACAGCGTACTTGAACACCTCAAATGTCATGTACTCGATGATGTTTGTGATACGTTTCTGGGTTATAGGAGATTTGGACGACCTAAATTCAGAATAGATATGAGAAAATTTTGTATTTAATTGGAAATTTGCATGGCTTATATACAGAATACATGAGAGAAAATTGCATGTGTTCATCTAAAACTGGACAAGCTACAGAATATATATGAGAAAAGATTGATGTGTAAAACATGGACACAGGAAGCTGATAAATAAGAAACTTGCAGACCATATATAAGCTTAATAAGCTTCTAAGTTTGCACTCCTTTGTTTCAGTCTGATCATGAAGAAAGCTCTGAGCTTATATGAACAGCTCTTGAGTTGGCTTTCTGGGTAGAACCAGTACTGAGTGTTGTCAGCTTCCTGGGTAGAACCAGTACTGAGTGTTGTCAGCTTCCTGGGTAGAACCAGTACTGAATGTTAACCTCTGGCATTTACAGCCAACACTCATTCCGCCTCGCTTAAATAAATAAACAACCGATACATATAACACATGGAGACACGAAGCATTTCAAGACAACAGTGAGAAATAGCACAACCTACATATGGTTTACCCCAGAAAAGGCAAAATCTTTACAAAATATTTGTAGATTCAAATCACTCCAACACAAAGATTTTCAGATTATTCTATAAAATAGAACAAGTTTTGAAGTCCAGGCCGTTCCTTTGTATGACAAGATGCTTATAATATTATGAGAAAGGTGACACTGCCTTATAACATTTGTGGGGAATTGATAAAGAGGGGCGACACTGCCTTATAACATCTATGGGGAATTGGTAAAGAGGGGCGACACTGCCGTGTAAAATCTGTGGGGAATTGGTAAAGAGGGGCGACACTGCCGTGTAACATCTGTGGGGTTACTGGTAAAGAGGGGCAACACTGCCATGTAACATCTGTGGGGTTATTGGTTAAGAGAGACAAGCCATGTAACATCTGTGGGGTTACTGGTACATCTGTGGGGTTACTGGTAAAGAGGGGCGACACTGCCATGTAACATCTGTGGGGTTACTGGTAAAGAGGTGCGACACTGCCTTGTAACATCTGTGGGGTTATTGGTAAAGAGGGGCGACATTGCCGTGTAATATCTGTGGGGTTATTGGTAAAGAGGGTGACACTGCCTTGTAACATTTGTTGGGTTACTGGTAAAGAGGGGCGACACTGCCATGTAACATCTGTGGGGTTACTGGTAAATAGTGGTGACATTGCCGTGTAACATCTGTGGGGTTACTGGTAAAGAGTGGCGACATTGCCATGTAACATCTGTGGTGTTACTGGTAAAGATGGGCGACACTGCCATGTAACATCGGTGGGGTTACTGGTAAAGAGGGGCGACACTGCCTTGTAACATCTGTGGGGTTACTGGTAAAGAGGGGCGACATTGCCGTGTAATATCTGTGGGGTTATTGGTAAAGAGGGTGACACTGCCTTGTAACATATGTTGGGTTACTGGTAAAGAGGGGCGACACTGCCATGGAACATCTGTGGGGTTACTGGTAAAGAGTGGCGACATTGCTGTGTAACATCGGTGGGGTTACTGGTAAAGAGGGGCGACACTGCCATGTAACAGCTGTGGGATTATTGGTAAAGAGGGGCAACATTGCCGTGTAACATCTGTGGGGTTATTGGTAAAGAGAGGCGACACTGCCGTGTAGCATCTGTGGGATTATTGGTAAAGAGGGGGAACACTGCCGTGTAACATCTGTGGGGTTATTGGTAAAGAGGGGCAACACTGCCTTGTAACATCTTTGGGTTATTGGTAAAGAGGGGCAACACTGCCGTGTAACATATGTAGGGTTATTGGTAAAGAGAGGCGACACTGCTGTGTAACATCTGTGGGGTTATTGTTAAAGAGAGGCACCATTGCCGTGTAACATCTGTGGGGTTATTGGTAAAGAGAGGCACCATTACCATGTAATATCTGTGGGATTATTGGTAAAGAGGGGCGACACTGCCGTGTAACATCTGTGGGGTTATTGGTAAAGAGAGGCGACATTGCCGTGTAATATCTGTGGGGTTATTGGTAAAGAGAGGCAACACTGCCGTGTAACATCTGTGGGGTTATTGGTAAAAAGAGGCACCATTGCCATGTAACATTGGTGGGGTTACTGGTAAAGAGGGGTGACACTGCCGTGTAACAGCTGTGGGATTATTGGTAAAGAGGGGCAACATTGCCGTGTAACATCTGTGGGGTTATTGGTAAAGAGGGGCAACACTGCCGTGTAACATCTGTAGGGTTATTGGTAAAGAGAGGCGACACTGCCGTGTAACATCTGTGGGGTTATTGGTTAAGAGAGGCACCATTGCCGTGTAATATCTGTTGGGTTATTGGTAAAGAGGGGCAACACTGCCTTGTAACATCTGTTGGGTTACTGGTTAAGAAAGGCGACACTGCCGTGTTACATCTGTGTGATTACTGGTAAAGAGGGGAGACACTGCTGTGTAACATCTGTGGGGATACTGGTAAAGAGGGGTGACATTGCCGTGTTATATCTGTGGGGTTATGGGTAAAGAGGGGCGACACTGCCTTGTTACATCTGTGTGGATACTGGCAAAGAGGGGCGACACTGCCTTGTAACATCTGTGGGGTTATTGGTAAAGAGGGGCGACATTGCCATGTAACATCTGAGGGGTTACTAGTAAACAAGTTGGTAGGACTGGGCAGATTTATTACAATTTTGTAAAAGTGGATCCCATTTCAGCCCAGAGTTTTATGAAAAAAGTAATAGCCACGCATATTTCAATGTGAATAAGCTTTGCAGTCTTTATCAACGCCAAAATGTCAGTGACAACTTTTTATTCATCGAATTTCATATTTTCATTGTATTTTACATATGCACCAAATCAAACAGTAAATATATATTGTTAACATTGTATTATGTCATTTCTAAAACTGTTGTATGATACCAATCAAATTTGGAATGGATATTTATTAAAGGTTTCATTATTTATAACTAAACACGGATACAAATTTTCCACAATACCTGGCCATTGAGAGGTCAAACAGAGAGAGGAACTGTTTGAGTGACGTCTGGTACATGCAATTGACGAGACTCATCTCTGTGATCAGGAAGTAGAGAATACTGCCACGTGTCGCCACTGGACGGAATTCTTCACGAGCAATTGTGATTTTTGACTGTGTCTCGTCGGCAATTTGCAACTTCTGCTGTACATCGAGGGATGTGGCCTTGGTTACACGGAGTACGTTGATGAGATCTTCATCATCAACGAGGGAACCCTGGGTGCTGGTGAGACGGAACAACAAGTTGTCTTCAAGCTCCTTCATCTTCTTCTTGTTAGCAGTGACGTCTTCCATAAGTTTTACCCTCTCTGACTCAAGTTCCTGAAAAATTTATAAAATTTAATATACAATGAAAGATAAAAATAAAATGACTTGTACTTGTAATGTGTGTTTGAGAGATTTAAGAGAGCCCTTGAATGCTTTTGTTTTAACATGATCAAAACCCTCATTATTACACTAGAGATATTTCTTAGGTAAATGTATATAACATAAATGTTACAGTGTGTATGTCACCCATAAAGGGTCATCAACCCCTACCCGGGATCCTAGCTTACAGAGCGAATGCTTTTGAATTTGTCCCCGAATTTCAATAGAGACCAGAGAATCATGTGACTGTTCCTTATGATATATATACAAGTCACAGTCCAACATTGGGCACCAGTGTAACAGTATGAAAAAAAAATGCAGCCAGTCTGGAACTCAAACCCGGGACCTTTTGCCTACAGGGCAAAATGTTCTACAGGCTGATTTAGCCAGACTGCTGACATACACTTCTCTCTTTACAGGTTACATAGACACTGCTGACATACACTTCTCTCTTTACAGGCTACAGAGACACTGCTGACATACGCTTCTCTCTTTACAGATTACATAGACACTGCTGACATACACTTCTCTCTTTACAGGTTACAGAGACACTGCTGACATACGCTTCTCTCTTTACAGGTTACAGAGACACTGCTGACATACGCTTCTCTCTTTACAGGTTACAGAGACACTGCTGACATACGCTTCTCTCTTTACAGGTTACATAGACACTGCTGACATACACTTCTCTCTTTACAGATTACATAGACACTGCTGACATACGCTTCTCTCTTTACAGATTACATAGACACTGCTGACATACACTTCTCTCTTTACAGGTTACAGAGACACTGCTGACATACGCTTCTCTCTTTACAGGTTACAGAGACACTGCTGACATACACTTCTCTCTTTACAGGTTACAGAGACACTGCTGACATACACTTCTCTCTTTACAGGTTACAGAGACACTGCTGACATACACTTCTCTCTTTACAGGTTACAGAGACACTGCTGACATACACTTCTCTCTTTACAGATTACATAGACACTGCTGACATACACTTCTCTCTTTACAGATTACATAGACACTGCTGACATACACTTCTCTCTTTACAGATTACATAGACACTGCTGACATACACTTCTCTCTTTACAGGTTACAGAGACACTGCTGACATACACTTCTCTCTTTACAGGTTACAGAGACACTGCTGACATACACTTCTCTCTTTACAGGCTACATAGACACTGCTGACATACACTTCTCTCTTTATAGATTACATAGACACTGCTGACATACACTTCTCTCTTTACAGGTTACAGAGACACTGCTGACATACACTTCTCTCTTTACAGGTTACAGAGACACTGCTGACATACACTTCTCTCTTTACAGGTTACAGAGACACTGCTGACATACACTTCTCTCTTTACAGGTTACAGAGACACTGCTGACATACACTTCTCTCTTTACAGGTTACAGAGACACTGCTGACATACACTTCTCTCTTTACAGATTACATAGACACTGCTGACATACACTTCTCTCTTTACAGGTTACAGAGACACTGCTGACATACACTTCTCTCTTTACAGGTTACAGAGACACTGCTGACATACACTTCTCTCTTTACAGGTTACAGAGACACTGCTGACATACACTTCTCTCTTTACAGGCTACATAGACACTGCCACATAAACATCACCTGTGTTAACATTCATATAAATCTTACAGTATATTAAAGTTGTATTAACCTCATTTATAACCTTATTTCATCTTTGTTCACATAATTATCGTCTCTGTTACATGGTATCAACTTCTGCTAGTAAAAGTTTGTAATATTCTTTTATCTTTTATATGACATGGTATCACCTAAGATGTGACATAATTACATCATTGTTAGGTTACACAGTGTCAAATTCAGCTTGGTGGTTGATAAACAATTTTTTTTTTTTATATCATACAACAAAAAAGATATAAACTGTGTTATATTATATGAGCCTTGTTATATGATATCAATTAAAGTTTTGTTATACTATATCATAATATTGTATACAAAATATAAATGCAATGTTTCACAACAACATATATTATAACTCTGAGGACTTTATAATATAATAGATTACCGTATTTACCCTATGTATTAAGACAGCAACAGTACTTATTATTTTAAAATAATAATTATTTTTTAAGTCCCAACACATAGGGTAATTATGGTAATTTCATTAGTGAAGATGTATCAAAATAAGAAAACAAAGTTTAAATTATTTATACATGTTTTGTAAGAGTATTCTAAGCCTTTAGGTGCAATTGTATAGAAAAGATTTGGACTATAATAAGAAAAAAAATGAAATTATTTATTAAATATGGTAGCGGTTGAAAACAAATATCCTACCTGCACTTAAACATAGTGGCTGTTTCTTTTTTTATTCAGTAATGGCATATACAGTTTTTCATGCAATTTTAGTTATATTGAAAACTAGGAACACTGCACAGATTTCAATGATTTTTAAATTTTTTATTTTATTGACAAAAAAGACAATAAAATATGATCAAACCTGTGTAAGTGGTCACCTCTATTAAGCAGCCACTTGTCTTAAACAGCCACATTTTGTATTTATTATGTTTATAATTTAAGTTAAAATCAACCTGTATTAACAGAAACCTGCATTTACAGGCCAGTTTGGCTCTTTCCCTTGGTGGCTGCTTAAAACAGGTTTGACGATACATGCACATGGAAATCAACTTTCACATTGTCCATCTTGTCTAATATGCATGTGTCAGATTTATTGGTTTTATCTTACACTTAATTGTTCACCTGAAACTATGTAGGTCATTTTTACATGTTAGTTTCTTTTTATATCATTAAAAATCAGCAGTTTCTGATTTTGTTCAGTATATTTATTGTATGATGTAATTAAGTCACCCTGGGATACTCACAGCTTTCTCCGTGAGGATGACACGCCCAAGTAACTGGTCTTCCAGACCCTTCATTGTGACTGCGAAGTCAATGATGGAGGTGCGTGCGTATATTTCAGGGGTGTATGCTGGGTTGGCCAGCTTTGTGGTGATGTATAAAGTGAATCCTTTCATCACATCACACTCCTTGTCTCCGACCTTGACCTTCAGGGTGGAGCCAACCTTGATGAAGTTCTTCTCAAGGACATTGTCAAGGGCGGGGTCTAATTCCTCACCAATATCTTCAATCATGAGAGGGCGTCCGAGGGACATGGCATCTTCCAGATGTTGACGGAAATATTTGTGGTTAAGTGCAGTCAACTGAAAACAAAGAAGAATATAAACAACAATTAGAAGGGTTCTCACAAACTGTAACCAATAATACTGGTCTATTAGAACAAAATAATAACATACTTGAAGTCTATTTCTCAAGCACTATAATGACCTTTATCAACAGCAAGACATCTTAAATAAGATTTCATTGGGATAATAAAGCAATAAATAATTGGTGATTCGACATAATCAGCTTCCATTCAAGGCATTGTTTTAACAGAAATTATTTTTATTTTATGTTTTTTGATGAATTATAGAGATTTATTTTTAAAGTAACAAATTGTTGGTTTCAATGAAATATCAATTAAAATTCACTAATGACCACTAAACTTGGCATGCAAGCTCACTAGAAACTTCGCTGCTTACAACTTATTGCTTGTGACCATTCCAACTCAGTGCTTACTTGATAAAATAAAAAACATTTCATTGAAACCAACAAAATTATTCTTCAAATCCCCCCAACATTTTTGTGTGCCACTCCTTTTATACCTAACAATGAAACAGTTAAAACTTTCATATAATTTAACAATTACATATGTTTTTAATAAAGAGTTGTTCATCTCAAGCAATACAGACCCATGTTTAACACGAATTACATCTATACATTATCAAACTGTTGGTTTATTATACACTAAGATATAAACTCATAGTTTTACTTATTTATAGGGTTTGTGAAAAGTAATACATTCTAATTTCACTACCAGCAGAACTTAAGTAGATAAACTGTTAATACATTAGGTTTACGGACACATGTAAATGTTCTACAGAAGCATCAACAAAACAACTCAACTGTTACCATGACAACTACAGAATCTTACCTGCAACTCATTGTGAGCCTCTCGAGATTTGATCCAGTTTTTACCCTGGCCCTGGGGATCAATCAACAAGGGGTACCTGGATGCCTTGGTAACAATTATACCATTCTGGGTGGAGAGCTCATCATTGGGCAAACCTTGTAGGTTCCACTCACTTATCTGGAAGAATAGTATAACAACACAATAGAAACATCTGTCATACATGGTATTATAAGAATCTTACATGGGTTTGAGGTTCGGATAGAAAATTCCATCCTGAAGGATAACTGTTTTGCTAGGAATAAAGCTCTGCCAAATACTCATGAAAACATTTATCCCAAGGGCCGGATTTTTCTATCTGAACCGAAACAGCCATGATGAATGATTCTTTTTCTTGCACACCAAACACATTGAATAATTATTTTAACTTAATTTATCATTATAGATTTTACAACGGTCACCTTTAAGACGTTTAACTATATGATTTACGCCATATATTTTATACGTAATGTCATCTGGATTGTTTTAATGTCACAGAGCGAGAATTTTATCTCGGCCCTAGGGTGAGATAGAAATAACTAACCCCGTTAAAAATACAAATATCCTTATGTGCAAGAAAAATATTTTCACCTGGGATCTAAAAGATGCAAGTTCACACGGTATGGTATATATACATGGAAAAATTATGGGCAACCAGACAAATCTGAAGACCAGACTAAGACCAGCATGCCTGGTTACAATGATATCCTACAGTTTTTATGCCATCAATGGGCTATTAAACAATCAGTTAACCTAACCACTATTTCCTCCGAGCCTGGAAGGTTAACCAGTAATCAAGTACACCTGTCTCCACAATTAACTGATAAATTTCCCATTTGAATCAGTGGTGAGAAATGAATGATAACAAGATGCAATGTCACATATCAATCATCACTGATACTGTGGCCTGACAGGGATTTGAACTCATGACCTGAACTGATAGCCATACATGCTAATGATTGAGCTAACTACGCCCAGCACGAGGTGGTAAATCACACATATATCAATCTGAGAAGAACAGTTTTCTTCTCAATAATCTGACTGCTTCACATTTTTTAATAAAAAATCGTATACCGGTAAACAGTGCTTTATGTTCCCGACCTCGATATTAAGGGTAAATGGTCTTTCAAGGTGTAGTGCCTGTAACTTACAGTATTCTGGTCGACCAGCATGTCGATGGTGTTGAGGTTAAGAGTGAATGGAATCTTCCTCATCTTCATCTCCTTAAACCAATTCTTAAACAGTAATCCACGGAAGTCCTGGTTGAAGGGTCCACAGTATGACAGGAAGGCAGTACAAATCAAAACATCACCGACCAGTCTATATATAGATGAACAAAAATAGTGGTGTGCATTAGGAATAATCAATATGGCACTCAGTCTACCAGTAAATAATACAATCTATTTATAATGTGTTGTGCATTATAGAAATCTACAGTATCTATTATTGTTTCCATTGACAAAGACAAAGTGAATTAATAACAACTTTTTGCTGCGGATAAAGACATCTCAATGAGAGATATAGATGGTTAAAAACAAGTCAGATTCTTGTTCTGTATATGTATATTGGCCTGGGGTTAGACTGCCTTACATGCAACCGGTAGTCATTATAGGTTTACTTTCCTTGTTATTGCCAAGGAATTATATAGAGAAGGAAAGGCAAATGTTTGTGAACGCTCACATATTTACGCAAAATCTCGCAATATCTCATTTTCAATTATCTTAACTTCCATTTATTTCAGGAACACAAATTAAAATTCTTACATTGCAGAATGAAATTCTTATCAAAACAAAACCATTCCCAACAATCTATGTTTAAAATTGTTGAAGTACTTTTGATTACAAAATTTGTATACTGCAGCTAAAATAACGACAAATTAGGAGAAATTTTCCTTCAAACCCCAATATCTTTAATTCAAGATCATTTTGCATGGTCGAAACATGTTTAAACATCTAAGATTAGATATAACTTACAGTTTTTGTAAAAGAAACCAGTTGCCTGTGAATCATAAAAAATTAATTGCCAAATAATTAATCCTTCATGCCTATTTTATCAACATTTAGCCAAGAGAATATTGCAAGTTTCCTATCCTTCTATATAAATCCTTGTTATTGCAGTCATTAATGATAATCCGTAATGTGTGACAAGCCGGATGAGATTGAGATAAAGTGACTCTATAATGGCAGCATGGTGGGTAAGGGTATCCCATCCAAGGAGTAACAAACAAAACATGCACAGAATGAAAATGAAATAGCATCATCTCTTTAAAAACTTCCAATAAACCTTGCATGTCTGTTACCATTCAATGAAATAGTTAGAAAAGAGAAAAAAAAAATTGTGACCATCTAGTGGTGAGCAAACAAATATATTTAGGTGTACATCTTTTGTATGGAACAATGAGTGAAACTTAATTCTGTAGTGATCATTTCGTATTATAAAACATGCCACCAAAAGACATGCAAAAACCTAAAACTTACATAAACTGATAAGAAGGCATTTATCCCAAATTGATTTCACCTTTCACCTCTGTTTAACTTTCAAAATTTAATGGACTATGAAGAACTTATAGATGAGAAAAATGAGAGTTATTTGTTTTCCCAAAGTATTCCCGAGTTAAATTCAAAGTCCCCTTACCAAGCCTCAATGAACCCTAGCCCCCTGTACTGGTATTTGAACAAACTTGAAACCCTTATTCATAAGGGCCATTTATACCAAATATTAACAAATTTGGCTGATTTGTTCTAGAGAAAAATACTTTTTTAAAATTCACATTTTTATTCATTTTTGGACCTCAATGCACTGGACATCAAAATGATTGAAATACAATCATGTAATACCTAAAACAGATGAGAAAAAAACAAAATTTTCTGTTTTTCCCATGTAATTCCTATGTAAAAATCTTTTTACTTAATCCTAGAGGACTCTGATTTAAACTAAGAGTCATAATTAATGCTTCACACAAAATTTGGTGAAACTCAAGCAGTCAGTTTTACAGATGAAGTCGTTTGAAGCAAAAGTTAATGACAGACAACAGACACAGGGCTATTTCAAAACTCACATGTCTGACTTTGGCACAAGTGAGTTAAAAAAGGTTCCAACATAAAAAATATTGAGCAGTATTTTGCAGCTTGTGTTTTAAATCAACATATTTGGTGATGTGAAATACGTTGTAAGCATTTAAAGTAAGCATTTCTGAACTAAAACAATAGCAAACCTTTGTACAATTCTATTCTATATCATTTATTTGAATAAACAACATTTATGTTGTGTATACCTTCCATTTGTCAGACTTTTTACAAAAATCATATTAATTATATGATCTCCAAATAACCGATAAGTTTCAAAATCAATGATTTTATATCTATATTAGTTTTATAGCTTTTATTTCCATGACAACGTCATAAACACACCATTACATACAACTTACATCACTGTGACAATACTACATCATGTATACATTACAATATAACATTGTTACACACTTGGTCACAATACGAGTGCATGTGTACCTATCAATAGATGGGGATGTCTCAAAGGGCACGGGGGACGAAGTGGGGGACCAATCATCAATGGGATACACAATAACTTCTCTGTTACGAGAAATTCATACAAACATGTTGGTAATATCAAATATTTTAGTGATTTTACAATGCCAACAAATCAGGATACACACATTTATCCGTTGTACACACGTCAATACGTGTTAACACGTGAACACTTGTACACGTGAATGCTTGTACACATGTGAACACTTGTACACACATGAATACTTGTACACACATGAATGCTTGTACACACGTGAACACTTGTACACATGTGAACACTTGTACACACATGAATACTTGTACACACATGAATGCTTGTACACACGTGAACACTTGTACACATGTGAACACTTGTACACACATGAATACTTGTACACACATGAATGCTTGTACACACATGAACACTTGTACACATGTGAATGCTTGTACTCACATGAACGCTTGTACACATGTGAATACTTGTACACACGTGAACACTTGTACACACATCAATGCGTGTACACATGTGAAAACTTGTACACACATGAACACTTGTACACACGTGACCACTTGTACACACGTGAATGCTTGTACACACAAAAACGCTTGTACACATGTGAACACTTGTACACACGTGAATGCTTGTACACACGTGCTCACCTTCATATACAAATGCATATCAAAATATATTACAATACAACAGCAAACAATCTTAAACGTTTGGTGGCTTCAAATTGGTATTTTGCTAAGTCAGTTTAATTTTATTTTAATGACTGATTTGAGTAACTTGAGATTAGAGTAACTTGATATTTGAGAAACTTGAGATTTGAGTAACATGATATTTGAGAAACTTAAGATTTGAGTAACTTGAGATTTGAGTGCATTGAGATGATTTGAGAAACTTGAGATTTGAGATATTTGAGGAACTTGAAATTTGTGTTACTTGAAATTTGAGAAACTTGATATTTTAAAAACTTGAGATTTGATTAACCTGAAATTTGCGAAACCTGAGATTTGATTAACATGAGATTTGTGTTACTTGAGATTTGACTAACTTGAGATTTGAGAAACTTGAGATTTGAGTAATTTGATATTTCTGAGTAATTTGATATTTGAGAAACTTAAGATTTGAGTAACTTGAAATTTGAGTGCATTGAGATGATTTGAGAAACTTGAAATTTGAGAACTTGAGATTTTAAAAACTTGAGATTTGATTAGCCTGAAATTTGAGAACCCTGAGATTTGTGTTACTTAAGATTTGAGTAACTTGAGATTTGAGAAACTTCAGATTTGAGTAACTTGATATTTGAGAAACTTGAGATTTGAGTAACTTGATATTTGAGAAACTTGAGATCTGAGAAATTTGAGATTTGAGAAACTTGAGATTTGAGTAACTTGATATTTGAGAAACTTGAGATTTCAGTAACTTGATATTTGAGAAACTTGAGATCTGAGTAACTTGATATTTGAGAAACTTAAGATTTGAGTAACTTGAGATTTTAGTGCATTGAGATGATCTGAGAAACTTGAAATTTGAGATATTTGAGAAACTTGAAATTTGTGTAACTTGAAATTTGAGAAACTTGAGATTTTAAAAACCTGAGATTTGATTAACCTGAGATTTGATTAACTTGGGATTTGTGTTACTTGAGATTTGATTAACTTGAGATTTGTGTTACTTGAGATTTGAGTAACTTGAGATTTGTGCTACTTGAGAATTGAGTAACTGGAGAATTGAGTTACTTAAAATTTCAGATTTGTGTTACTTGAGATTTGAGTTATGATGAGTAACCTGAGTTATACAGCTGTCAGAGAACATTACAGTTAATCTTTTATCTTATTCAAGCAAAAAATATAACAGCATGTCATTATGAAAAGGTAGAAAATGTATATAAGGCACCTTTCTTCTGTAACTAACACACGGACATACATAGGCATGAATAGATTAGTAAATATTACTTCCAACTTTACATTTAAACATTACAAAAGTATAAGACAACAATAGTTTGTGTTTTACAACTGGTTACCTATCTATAACACTGTCCCTACAGATGATTCAATGTGACAAGTTTAACTAAATATCAGATAGGTTACACATGGTTATCATAAAGTAAAACAAACCAAACTTAATTAATCTTTTACAAATAGTATCATTATTCGGATACAACTTATTTATTTTACATATCAAAATTCAGTTTTTCTTTTCCTTTGTTTCATATAATGTGACAAGAGGTACAGCTGGCACATACTGCCACATTTTCTGCATTCATAACCAGCACATAATGACATGATTTTAAATATGCATACGTGTATTCTTAAATTATTTTAAAGCTTATATATATACATTGTACAAACATATATAACATTTTTTTTTTAATAAATTAAACACAATTTTCTTCAAATTTTTACAGTAATAACATAATTTTTAACAGATTTAAATACATAATAAAAACTTGAAACAATAATTTATACCCAAGAAGTATATAAGATGAGCTGATCAATGTAAATAGCTAGATAGGCAAATTGACAGGATCAAGTCAGATTTATATATCACTAAGATCTCCAAAACCAGTGTTTTTCAAATACAAAAAGTGCCACATTCAAACAACTGATCTTGTTTTAGAAATTGTATCAGGCCAGACCGAGTGCTTAAACAACACGTACCTTCCCATCTGGGACTTGAACTCCTGGCTCTGTTCAGTCCATCTGATCTTTTCACCACCCAGACCTTCAATAAGAGCCGCAGCTGCGTTCATCTTCCTACGGCAGGTTTCGGCATCATCCATGAGTTTCTACAAATTAAAGTAACACAGCTTGGTAGTAAAAAAAATCCAATTATCTATAAGTACAAAACAATACAAAATGATTGACAGGATGACAGTTCTTAGGAAAGCTTTGATACAGCTGATATTATTATAGTCTTTAATACTTGAGCCTGTATTGCACAACCGTTTATCATGTATATAAATTCAATTTAAAATCAGTGTAAAATCAGTGTAAAATCAATATAAAATCAGTGTAAACTCAATAAAGAAATAAGTGTAAATTCAATGAAAGATTAGTTATTTAAGACCCTTTGGTAGATAAGTGTCAACTATAGACTGTACCTGCTTCTCAGCCATGGCTTTGTCATATTCTGACTGTACTGCTGCCAGTTCTGCCTCCTTCTCGTCAAGTTGTGCCTGAGCTGTAGCCAAATCACCCATAGCAACTGCAAGTCTGGCTTCCTGTACAGCTAAGTTTGCCTATAATGAAGTTAAAAATATGTTTAGTGTGATCACATCATATACCTTTAAACAAATTTTTTGTCTGACTGTTGTTTAAACTGTAATAGCAAGAAAATCAGGACTGCATTTAGTTCGAATGAAACAGCAAACTGTGTTATTAACTCTAACAGGTTAGCAGCTGAATTGAAACATTAATCAGACATCTTCAGCTTAGTCCCTCTATTCATTAATTAGTCACATGATTGTAAAACACAAATAAACTATCTCTGAATGTAAACAAATGTTCACAGCTAGTGTACAGTTCAGGTAAGGTTTGGTTTGTAAAATAAGATAACACTGTAAAATTGAACTCAAATACATTTTAAATAGCTGAAAAAATATAAATGTAACAAAATCAAAGATTTAAATCACCTTTAATGGCAGAACTTCCTTATTGATGGAGAAAAAGGCTGCCATTGCTTGTGTCCATGACAACAGGCCGGCGACGTTACCGCAGACCTTCTTAGCATTCTCAAAGTTATAGTCCTCCATTTCTAGATATGGCTGCATCAACTCCACTGTCTCGTCATTGATGGTGTCCTTGGGGAAAGTGATCAAACTCTGCAGGAAGTTGGTTCCTGCCAACAGCTGCAAGAAAAACAGTTTTGTGAATAATTAGAGATATTCAAATATGGATTCTCACTCTTCTACAATAATAACATTTGTAAAATCATGACAACCACACATATATAGTCATGTACAGTTAAACCTGTCTTAAGCAGCCAGTCAAGGGATGGAGCAAGAGTGACCTTTTAAGACAGGTTCTTGCTTAATACAGGTTAATTTGCTCTGAAGACATAGAAACCGGAAACAGCAAATGTGGCTGCTTAATACATGGAGCTGCTTAATAGAGGTGGCCGCTTACACAGGTTTTATTGTAGTTAGTACACTTCTTTGTTAGGTAATGTTTAGATTGAGATTGAAGGCATGATGGAAATATTGAAGTGAAAATGGTCTAAATCCTTATCTTGAATACATGAATATCTGAGACTTTCATGGATATCAGATGGAATAAGGGTATCATAATTGAGATATAATTGAGATATAATTGTTGAGATATAATTGAAATATAATTGTTGAGATATAACTGTTTTTATTGCAACCAAGGCTCGGCTAAGCTATACATGAATTCAAAGTTTCTGTAAAACAGCGATACATAATGTTGGATTTTTCTAATATTAACTGCCCATCCCGAGCCAATGAATTTCTTTGCATTTTTATATTTTTTATATATCAAATATTTATCAAAGTGACAGATATTGTAGAGATCTTTGCTATTTTTTAAAATCAAATAATTTTATGTCAAATATAACATTTTTAAATGAAACAAATTAGTACATGAATGTTCGCAGATGTCAATATGTCTATTAAGCAACATTTAACAACATGCATGGTTTTTAGACTGGATCTCTGTATGTATATATTAAAATACAGTTATCATTAATTTATATTTCACAATTAGGCTACACAGTCTGAGCTATACTGACATACCTTGAGAGAATCACTCCAAGATGGTTTCACACAAGGTCTCTCTGGGTCCATCTGAACTGTGTCCAACTTGTTCTGGAACAACAACAGCACAGCATCCATAATTCTCATGATCAAGTGGGGTGGTTTTCCAAGTTTTCTCACAGTGGCAATATCAGCTGGTTTGATTGTGTTCAAGGCAGCCTCTGCCGCTTGTAAAGCTGGTCTTGCCAATTCTAGTTTGGCTTCAGCAATGTTTTTATCTTTTTCTATGGCATCTACTATAGCCTGAGCTTTGTCCTTGACCTTTTGTACTTGTTCTTTGACCTTTGAAGCAGCTTGAGCTTTTGTTGTGACTTCCTTCAAGACTTCATCAGCTTTCTTTGAAGCTACAGCCAACTCTTTTTCCTTGACAGCAAGTTCTTTCTCAAGTTCAGACACTGCTTCAGATGCCTCAATCAGTTTCTTCAAACCTGAAGGAAGTAAAAGACATTAACTGCCAGTGAGATTGTTAAAACATTGTTCCTTGAAAATGAAAAGCGACATCTGCCCATGTTAAAAAACATTTTTTTTCTCTTTCCTTTAACATGGATTTTTTTTAGGAAAAAATAACCTTGATAGCTGATGGAAGTCATTCTCAATGGTTTTGATGATGTTGCTATTGTGGGAGTTACAGAAATCTTGAAGAAAAAAAATGGCTACCAATCATTTGCATTGCCAAATTGCAAATTCAACCAAATTTAAGACCAGACTGGTATCACAACAGTATTTACAGGATGGCTGCCATATTGATTCTATAAAACTGCATACAATACGTTTAACGACTAGATATATAACGTAGAAGAGTGTAATATTACTCCTTTCTACAGTCCTCAAAATGGTAGAATGTGTACTTTTTGCCAACTCTTTGACAATTATCTTGTATGTATGAAATATCCAAAAGCGTAGCACAACAGCACATACCTGTGTTCATTCTATTGGCCAGTTCTCCAATCTCATTCCTCTTGTCACTGTAGATTGTCTTGTAACCATTGATAAATGACAGGTAAGACTTGGGTGTCACATGGGTCGACCGGCGATACCTTAATATTACACAGCAATGATATAGCAAGTAGTAAACATGTACATACAATCTGTCAACAAATGATATGAAATAATCAGATATCTAGTAGTTATAAAGTTACTGTTGCATTCTGGGATATAAATCCTACTTTATTTCGATGATATTTTTTTTACTTTATTCATACTGAACTCTGGTTAATGTCAGGCTCTCTTCTTACAATACTTTAGAATTTACTTACTCGCTCACTCTTTAATAAGTCCTACATTTCCCATAGTATATGTTCATAACTAAATATGCTGAGAAATAATCAAACTGCCTTCATAGTATAAACCCAAGATTAAAAGAAAAAAATCATAATAATGTAAATATTAAGACTTGTGTCACCTAAACAACAGAAGTGTGGAGTTATTACCTCTGGAAATATTCATGACAACTCTCGGCGACTCCGTCATGGACTATACCCATGGCCTGGATCACCTGCTTCTTCACCTCCGGTGTGCAGTCTATGTTGAACTGGGACAGGAAGTGGTCAGCCACGGCTATCAGAGCATCTCTGGGCCAGCGCTGGAACCAGTCCATCGTACAGCCAGATATCAGACCAGGGAACTTCAGAGATCTAGCACGGAATTTCTCACCAACCTGTTAATGGAAATGTTTAGTTGAGATACTAACTTCTGGAATGTAATGGTAGCAGCTGGTGTATTTATTTTACACATTTTTGACAATTGTCTTGCAATTATTTTTGGTATAACTCTGAAATATACATCAAAATTTTACAATGATTTAAGCCATTATAAATTATTTGCTAGATTAACATCCAAGTTTTTCTTAAAAAGGGGAAGGGAGAATGATTTTATCTATTTTTTTTTTTACTTATTTTTTTTTTGTATTGATTAGTATTCCAGAAAAAAACTGCTGCTGCTCTGGGTCGAAAAGCTAAATAACTAAACAAAACAATCTACCAGTAATAAATTGTGTCAAACATTGGACTGTTGGTTGTGAATGTGATAAGTGCCTGTATTGTCTTTTGAGGTACAAAATATGCTAAATTTGGTTTAAATGCAGGTTAATTTGCATACCGGTATTTCAAATTGGTTTAATATAACAATATTAAGAGTCTGTATATAATTTCAGGTATACATTATATAAGGATTAGGGTGTTTTGTATTTATATAAATTGAAAACAAACAATTATGATTTGTGTCAATTAGAAAGTATGCTTATCTATACGGAACATAGAAATACCAAAATTACCGTATTCACCCTATGTATTGGGACAGTAAAAAAAAAAATATTTTTTAAAATAGTAAGTATTGGGACAGCAAAAAAAATTTATTTGTTGCTGTCCCAATACATAGGATAAATACGGTATTTCAAATTGGTTTAATATAATAACATTAAGAGTCTGTATACTATCTCCAGTATACATTATATACTTACAGGTGAGAAACAGAGGACAACATGGAGGTTGTTCCTAGCACGTGTCAGGTAATAATCGTACAGGTTCTCATTGGATGGTGGTCGTCGTGGAAACTCCTTCTTCATCACTGGTATCAACTCTCCCAGTATCTCATCCATTTCATCTCTGGCAAACAAATTGGCAACCTAAAAGATCGATGGTAGAAAAAGAATGGTTTATACGATGTGTATACTACAATTTCAACAAAAGTTGAAATGCAGTTACCCAATATTATTTATAGGCAGATCAAGAATTTTCAGTCAGGGGAGTCCAATATTGATTTTTTAAAATTTAGGGTCTCGTAATTGCATGTGTAAGTTTTCAACCATCCCACTGAAATATATACCTTTTTTATAGACAGGAAAACTAAGAAAGAGTCCTGACCTCCTGTCTCACCTTCTACATCTACCAGAGTCAGTTTGCAAGATTAAATTTTAAAAAATATCATCATGAATTAAGTATTACTTAAATGACAATGAATGAGCATTCTTAAAACTACTGCAATTTAATCACAACCATTTTCAGGCTATAATTCATGTAAGGATAAAGTGATACATCATTTATGTGATGAATACTTGCGAGAATACAACCATGACTTCTGGCTATCCTATCTCCATCATCTACATATCTTCAACCCCCAACCACCCCCCTAATCCAACCCATCCTGTGTTCAAATCAACATGTTCAAATCTCCATCCTAGCAATCTTGACCCCACTCAGCAGTTCTCCTCCCTCAGGTCATTGTTAAGGTATTCAAGAAAACATGTTCCAGTCCCTAGCCATCTTGACCCCACCCAGCAGTTCTCCTCCCTCAGGTCATTGTTAAGGTGTTCAAGAAAACATGTTCCAGTCCCTAGCCATCTTGACCACACCCAGCAGTTCTCCTCCCTCAGGTCATTGTTAAGGTGTTCAAGAAAACATGTAACAGTCCCCAGCAATCTTGATTCCATCTACTAACATTTCTCCCTCACAAAAATGTACATACCACAACAGACGACAGCACGTTGTTGAGGTATTCCAGGAAATCTGCATCTTTGATCTCAACCCCTAGCTATCATGACTACACCCCACCCACAATAATGTACATACCACACCAGACGACAGCACATTGTTGAGGTATTCCAGGAAACCTTCATCTTTGATCTCCACCCCTAGCTACTATGACTACACCCTACCCACAATAATGTACATACCACACCAGACGACAGCACGTTGTTGAGGTATTCCAGGAAATCTGCATCTTTGATCTCAACCCCTAGCTATCATGACTACACCCCACCCACAATAATGTACATACCACACCAGACGACAGCACATTGTTGAGGTATTCCAGGAAACCTTCATCTTTGATCTCCACCCCTAGCTACTATGACTACACCCTACCCACAATAATGTACATACCACACCAGACGACAGCACGTTGTTGAGGTATTCCAGGAAATCTGCATCTTTGATCTCAACCCCTAGCTACTATGACTACACCCTACCCAAATAATGTACATACCACACCAGACGACAGCACATTGTTGAGGTATTCCAGGAAACCTTCATCTTTGATCTCCACCCCTAGCTACTATGACTACACCATACCCACAATAATGTACATACCACACCAGACGACAGCACGTTGTTGAGGTATTCAAGGAAATCTGCATCTTTGATCTCCACCCCTAGCTACTATGACTACACCCTACCCACAATAATGTACATACCACACCAGACGACAGCACGTTGTTGAGGTATTCCAGGAAATCTGCATCTTTGATCTCAACCCCTAGCTACTATGACTACACCCTACCCACAATAATGTACATACCACACCAGACGCCAGCACGTTGTTGAGGTATTCCAGGAAATCTGCATCTTTGATCTCCACCCCTAGCTATCATGACTACACCCTACCCACAATAATGTACATACCACACCAGACGACAGCACATTGTTGAGGTATTCCAGGAAATCTGCATCTTTGATCTCAACCCCTAGCTATTATGACTACACCCCACAAACAATTATGTACATACCACACCAGATGACAGCACATTGTTGAGGTATTCCAGGAAATCTTCATCTTTGATCTCCACCCCTAGCTACTATGACTACACCCCACCCACAATAATCTACATACCACACCAGATGACAGCACGTTGTTGAGGTATTCCAGGAAATCTGCATCTTTGATCTCCACCCCTAGCTATTATGATTACACCCCACCCACAATAATGTACATACCACACCAGATGACAGCACATTGTTGAGGTATTCCAGGAAACCTTCATCTTTGATCTCCTGATCTGTGAATATGAACGTGATCCCCTTGCCCTGCTGGCCAGCCGTACGATACAGAAATTTGAGATCTTCAAGAAGGTTTGATGTGTTGTAAGACCTGAAAAGTTTTGTTATTAACAGTTTATCCACATACTTGTCTAATGCCAAGTTATTGTTATATATTTTAATTCTGTCAGCAAACAACTATTTCAAATCATGCTTGATATCCAAACGAGTAGAATCAAATCATGCTTCATGTCCACATGAGTAGAATCAAAACATGCTTGATGTCCACATGAGTAGTATCAAACCATGCTTGATTTCCTCATGAGTAGAATCAAATCATGCTTTATGTCCACATGAGTAGAATCAAAACATGCTTGATGTCCACATGAGTGGAATCAAATCATGCTTGATGTCCCTATGAGTAGAATCAAATCATGCTTGATTTCCACATGAGTAGAATCAAATCATGCTTTATGTCCACGTGAGTAGAATCAAATCGTGCTTGATGTCCACATGAATCAAATCATGCTTGATGTCCACATGAGTAGAATCAAACCATGCTTGACTTCAACATTAATCAAATCATGCTTCATGTCCACATGAGTGGAAGCATATCATGCTTGATGTCCACATGAATCAATTCATGCTTCATGTCCACCCAAGTAGAATGGAATCATGCTTCATGTCCACATGAGTAGAATGAAATCATGCTTGATGTCCACACAAATAGAATCAAATTATGTTGTATGTCCACATGAGTGGAATCAAATCATGCTTGATGTCCACATTAATCAAATCATGCTTGATGTCCACACACATGAGTACAATCAAATCATGATTGATGTCCACACACATGAGTAGAATCTTGATGTCAACACACATGAGTAGAATCAAATCATGCTTGATGTCCACATGAGTAGAATCAAATCATGGTTGATATCCACATGAGTAGAATCAAATCATGCTTGATGTCCAAACGAGTAGAATCAAAACATGCTTGGTGTCCACATGAGTGGAATCAAATCGTGCTTGATGTCCCTATGAGTAGAATCAAATCATGCTTTATGTCCACGTGAGTAGAATCAAATCATGCTTGATGTCCACATGAATCAAATCATGCTTGATGTCCACATGAGTATAATCAAACCATGCCTGACTTCAACATGAATCAAATCATGCTTCATGTCCACATGAGTGGAAGCAAATTATGCTTCATGTCCACATGAATCAATTCATGCTTCATGTCCACCCAAGTAGAATGAAATCATGCTTCATGTCCACACGAGTAGAATGAAATCATGCTTGATGTCCACACAAGTAGAATAAAATTATGTTGTATGTCCACATGAGTGGAATCAAATCATGCTTCATGTCCACATGAGTGGAATCAAATCATGCTTCATGTCTACATGAGTGGAATCAAATCATGCTTGATGTCCACATGAATCAAATCATGCTTGATGTCCACACACATGAGTACAATCAAATCATGCTTGATGTCCACACACATGAGTAGAATCAAATCATGCTTGATGTCCACATGAGTAGAATCAAATCATGCTTGATGCCAACACAAGTAGAATCAAAACATGCTTCATGTCCATATGAGTAGAATCAAATCATGCTTGATGTCCACATGAGTAGAATCAAATCATGCTTGATGTCCAAACGAGTAGAATCAAATCATGCTTGATGTCCACATGAGTAGTATCAAATCATGCTTGATGTCCACATGAGTAGAATCAAATCATGCTTCATGTCCACATGAGTAGAATCAAATCATGCTTGATGTCCACATGAGTAGTATCAAATCATGCTTGATGTCCACATGAGTAGAATCAAATCATGCTTCATGTCCACATGAGTAGAATCAAATCATGCTTTATGTCCACATGAGTAGTATCAAATCATGCTTGATGTCCACATGAGTAAAATCAAATCATGCTTCATGTCCACATGAGTAGAATCAAATCATGCTTCATGTCCACATGAGTAGTATCAAATCATGCTTGATGTCCACATGAGTAGAATCAAATCATGCTTTATGTCCACATGAGTAGTATCAAACCATGCTTCATGTCCACCCAAGTAAAATCAAATCATGCTTCATGTCCACAGGAGTAGAATCAAATCATGCTTGATGTCCAAACGAGCAGAATCAAATCATGCTTGATGTCCAAACGAGCAGAATCCGTATTATCAAACAGTAACTTGCCTAAGACCATAACATGCTTCATACAAGCATCAAGCTCAACACCAAACAATTTTGTGTCTCACACTCTGTCTCTAGACCATTGCTCTGTATACCTCAACACCAAACGATCTTGTGTCTCACACTCTGTCACTAGACCACTGCTCTGTATACCTCAACACCAAACAATCTTGTGTATCACACTCTGTCACTAGACCATTGCTCTGTATACCTCAACACCAAACAATCTTGTGTCTCACACTCTGTCACTAGACCATTGCTCTGTATACCTCAACACCAAACAATCTTGTGTATCACACTCTGTCACTAGACCATTGCTCTGTATACCTCAACACCAAACGATCTTGTGTCTCACACTCTGTCACTAGACCATTGCTCTGTATACCTCAACACCAAACGATCTTGTGTCTCACACTCTGTCACTAGACCATTGCTCTGTATACCTCAACACCAAACGATCTTGTGTCTCACACTCTGTCACTAGACCATTGCTCTGTATACCTCAACACCAAACGATCTTGTGTCTCACACTCTGTCACTAGACCATTGCTCTGTATACCTCCCTACCCCACCTCAAAACAATAATAATGCTACACTAAACAACTACACTGTAATCAAATTTTAGATAAATGGCTGAAAATATAAGCTTTTAATTTTAAAAAGATTTTGTTCCAATCATATACTGTATGTTAGAACATAATAGAAAATATTCTTTGAATACATGTATTGAAGATATGATATTAATTAATTGACAGATTTGTCAACATATCCATGTGACTGAAGTCAGCGATATCAAGCATTAACATTGTATACATAGTGTATTAGAATGTTGTACATTGTGTGTGATACGTTATGGCGAGTGGTGCATTTTGTAGGTTACATGTAAAACAGTGACAGGTACCTCAACATGTATATATAGTATACATATCTTGTCATATAGAACCTGTATGATCTCGTGTACACCAGGGCTCAGTTTCACTATACATCTCAACTTGAGATTTCCCTCAACTCAAATCTTTCAAATACCATAACTTCATTTATATTAATCATTTTGCATCTTATCCTTTACCAATGATTAAAGATGTGTTCCGATTTTAATTTAATATGTTAAGAGTTCGAGAAATGATTCAGAGAAATTGAGATTTTTGAGTTGAAGAAAATCTCAGTTTGAGATGTTTAGTGAAACAACCCCAGTACACTAACAACATCAAAATCACAGTGTCATACCCACAATATAAAATACTTAATCGCATATTTTCATTTTATTGTTAATTCAATAATAAGGGCATTCTTTATTAAAGAATTCTTGAAATATACATGTGCAGACTGCAGACTGCAGAGTGTAAATAAGGTGATATAAACTACAAAACAAAAGCAATGATCTGAAATGCTAACTTTATGTCTAGCACATTTTTTTTAAATCCACAATTTTACACCTATTGTGGAATTTCTTGATTTGAACAATGGCACTCACAGACTCCGGGTATGACTGCTGTACATACTGGTTTTTAATTTATTGATAAGAACATCTGTTTTTGTGAGCGTGTAATACTGTAATACTCAGTATATATACTAGATTATACAGAATATTCATGGGTATCCATGGAGATGAAGAACTGTCTATCTAACATGTTCCTACAGGGAACCATGCTTCCACTCTGGTTCCCATACAAACTATTACATGGTGGAGTAGCTAGTGTTCATCTCCAGACAGATTACCCATAAACCATTCTTTCTTGCATACCACCGACATACAGGATGATCCCGCTATTGGAGCACCTGCTGGGTACCATGACACTACAATTCCATTTATTGCTTGCCTGCTTAATCATCAGAGATAACCATAATAGTAGTGTCTCCCATGAAGTACTTTATCAAATTAAATAATATTTTGCTTATCAAATTAAATAATATTTTGCAGGCCGAAAGTTAGTTCTGCTTTCTGTGATGACAGATTCAAGGACCAGTCTCTCCATAACATATTATGCACTTTCCACATATCGTTTAACGCTAAAGTGAGATTTCATGACTCTGCACTTCAACTTCTTTAATTTATAGGTTAATCTTATGTATAAGTTTTTATATATCATCAGGTATGCAAGAAAGAACAACAACAGCTATAAGGCCAGTGTGCATGTCAAGTAACAATGACATTTCACTCACGGTTGTCCAAGACTGATTCAAGCGAATTTTTAAAATTAAATAAAATATCATAAAATCACAAAAAAATGTTTAGCCCCAACTAATCAAATATTTGCTAATCGTATATTCTGCACTTCTTTTTAAGCGACCTATATAAAATATTTTTTTAAATGTTTTTTTTTGGGTGTTTTTTTTTGTAATTTAAGTAAAACTCATTAAACTTTCAGTTATGGAAGTGTAAAAAAGTAATTGAGTGATATTAAACTACCGCATGATATTTTTGTATACACTTTGTTTTGATCTTAATCTTCAACTTCTTTCTTTTCAAATCATTTTATTGTAGTAATCTTTTTAAAGGCATTATATCAGTTTCAGTAAAATCGCTATAAATGTCTCAAAAAAAATAATTATTTTAAAACAGATACAAAGCACCTCATTATCATTTATAAATAAAATACAAATGGTTTGTGTTTCAAAACATGCTAAAATGTGACAAAAAAAATCTTTTAATTGGAGACATTTATCTGTTTTAAAAATAGATATCACACAAATATTGCTTGACAACCATCACCTCATGACTTGAATCTTTCCAAGATGTAACAAATTCTAAAATACATAGGGATCGTATTTAGAATTAAAATGAAATCATGTGATTCATTTAATATGTCACAAAATAAATCGCTATTTATCTATTTTAGTCCAACCTGGGTGTGTAGGCTGGGTTAGGAAGTCCTTTATATTTACTTATCATAGTATATTTGATTAATATAAGTTATATTTAAGTTATAATGAAAAGTGAGCTGATATGTAGCAATTGCCAGTTGACATTAGGAGATATCTTTCAGCACATTGAATAATGGGAAGGGGTTGGTTGGAACAATTTAATGTTTGTTACAATATCATGACCAATCAACTCACGACTTGGGACTACCGCCCACTTCACTGTAAAAGTTGTATAAAAGTCAGTACATGCAAATTAACACAAAATTACTAAATAAAACTTTAACAATTTGATAGCATTTTTTAAATAAAAACAAAAAAAGAGCAACGCATTCAATTAAATCATTCAAGCTTTTCTGATGTTTTCAAAATTAATACAATTATTAAGAAGCAATTAACTGTCATCTGTCGACCTACCAATATAGATATAAAGCATTTAATATACAAGTAATCAATTTCACACTATAAAATTTTGAGTTTTGAAAAACTTTGTTATTATGCATCCCAGAAATTTCATGATAAATACCTTGTGAGAGTTATTTGGAATGTCTTGTATCCAGCAATGAATGATGCCAACTTTGTCAGAGATTGTTTCCCTGAACCACCCACACCCACCAAGAGGGCGTGGCCGCGAGGTGTGCGTATGATACGGGAAATCTTCACAAGATGGGTCATGGCATCACGGAAGAACACAAGATCCATTCCAGAGCCTCTGATGCTCTCATTGTACTGTTGTAAAAACATAAGCAGACGCTCCTCCAGGGCCTCGAAACTCTCAATCTGTATCATAGAAAAGAATAACTTCAGGTTTCTTCTGCATCAAATATATGCTTATAAGATATGCCATAAGACACCATGATTGACTGTTTCATTCAAATATACTACTTTAGTTTTCAGATTGAATTTCAGAACATTGTTTCTTTTCTAAACTTTCTGCTCAAATTTGTTCCCCTATTACCAGTATGTATTGGTTCCCTGCTATAACCAGTATGTGATGGTTCTCAGTTATAACAAGTATGTGAGGGTTCCCAGCTATAACCAGTATAAGATGGTTCCTAGCTATAACCAGTAATGTGATGGTTCCCTATAACTCAATCTCCTGCACACAAAACAAAGATTACTATCACAAACAATCTATAATGGAAGGTACATAAATAGAAATCTCTCAAGTTTGTGTAAACATTGTAGTGAAAAGAAAGAAATGATTATCAAATTGGTTTCCCTTTAAAACAGAATAAAAACCTATGTTACGGTTACCCAAGCTCTACACACACATCATGTATCGGAGATCCACCATTCTTTTATAGTCTTTCTTCTCTAAAGTACCGTATACACCTGGATAAATGCCCCTCCCCGCCCCTATTTTTATGGAAAATCAAATGACTTTACACCCTGGAAGTTGGTCTTTAATGCAAATAATACAGTGTGAACTTCAAGTCTCATTACTGGCAGTGTGTTTTATGGCATTTAACACACATTTCATACAAAATTTAAACTGATTACCCTCTCCCCCCACCCTCACCCTCCTCTTGAGTAGGCTCAAACCACAGACTTCACTGGTGGGAGTTAAATGACCATTACCATCACAGAGGTTTTATAATTTTCTGTGGACACATAGACATCATGAATTGTTTACTCACAGGTTCATAAATCTTGGGCATGTCGAAGTCTGCATCTTCGGGTTCCTCTCCTGTTGCCTCGGGTGCATCTCTGTTACCATAGAAACCAAATATGTGACTCATATTCATAATAGACAGGTGAGTTTCAAGTTGATATAATTACTTTGTAACTATGTTTTATTGAAACCAAAAATAAAGCAAGATTTGACATTCAATATTAACAGTGTATTAAATTTTATTATTAAATAATATTATAGATTTTAATACAAACTTATATTGAAATTAATTAAGTACAGATTTTAAATATTTTTAATTAAAAAAAAAACTATTAAAAAAACACACAATCAAATTTAGCTTTGAGACAATATATTATGAATGTACAGAGACAGAACGACCCCTCTGAGCTGTACGCTGCCAGAAACATGAATCAAGACTTGTAATGGAACACCAGTAATTATACAATAATACATTTTCTGTAGCATTTAATCAGGTAGTTTTATTTTTATTGTACATCTTCCACTCAACCATCCATTGTGTCATGCAATATAAAACTATGTTGCTTTTGGTGCAATCAAATAAACATTTAAACTTGTGAACAAACTCATAACAACATTTTAATTTCTAAACAAATTGAATTAATCAGATCTTTCCAAAAACAATCAAGTGAAAAAGTCAAGCAAAATTATTCTTAAAAAGCAGACCAATGTGGAATTTAAAAAAATATTAATTATGTTTAAAAGAATATAACGTTTATACTAAACCCCAACAGTGTAAACAAAGCACTTCCAAAAAATCTGTGAAAAATCATTTTCCTTCATAAACAACCTATAATTATGTTTTAAGTAGCTTTTGTCATAATTTGCAAAACGTAATCAAATTAAGAATAAATAATAATTCACAAAGCTACATGTGAAAAAAAACAAAACAACAAATTTACGCTCGAATCTTCATCAACTCTGCTATCACGTCCCAGTTGGTTCTAGGAATAGTTAATTATTGAACACTGTTAATTTCATTTTGTTTTGCTAATTAAATTCTTATTACACTTTAAAATTAATTAATCAAATACAAGATTCGGTTGGAATTAAATTATCAGTTAATTTGCATACCCAATTAAATTGTTTAAATTTAACTCACACTTCATGAACTTATGTTTTATATGGTTAGACAGTAAAATAATATCTTTATATTATCCTTTTTATGGCAGTATTATATTGGCTTTCACACTCAAATACATTTGCCTGCCAACCATCAATTAATGCCCATAGCATCAATTTGATACAATTGCATACGGAGTTATTTTACATTTATAAGCGCAGCTACAATATCCTACAATAAGCATTGGTACTGCACAGCGGCTTACATTTACAACAAAATGTCCTACACATGTATTTATTGCTAAAACTTTGTGTTCTTGAATGAATTGAAATTATATAAATATAATTGTACAATAGCTATTCCAATATAACTGTAACTGAGTAAAACCCCCTTAACCCAATACTTTAAATTGACCATGACCTCAGTATACTTAATCTATCCAAGTCACTGATATCTCCCACATCAGGGATCAATTGCACAAAAAATTGTAAGATTTATGTTTACAATAATAGTTAATATTATCTTAAGATTTAATTTATGACTAATTCACAAAACCACTCTTAAGCAAAATCGCAAATGTAAAAAGAAAATCGTAAACCCCTATGAAAAAGCAAAAAATTCTATGCCTGTCCCGCAATTCATAATATTTCAACGCTTATCAAATTGTGATGTTATTTTACTTTCAATGAAATAACTGAACAATCAACATTCTCTAATCTCGATGATATGGGACAGTCCCAAGCGCAGAGAGCTGGGTCCGGGGAAGAGCAAAATTTGTTCTACAGACTATCAATAAACTTACTCAAGCCAATCGTTTCAGCTGTTTTTTCAAAGAAAAAGTAAAAGAATCGAGACCCTAGACCCCAGAACATTTGTAGTCATGAGTACAATACAACTGTTAATATTATAACTAGATATCCTATACGGCACCAATTAATATTCTATGTTAATAATGCAAAGCGATGTTAGTGACAGCTTAATTATAATATATTACACGACAAACTGTTAGTTAATTGGAAGACAATAAGAACATAAATAATGCTCAGTTTTCATTTACAGATTATTATCTAACTTCCTAGTAGTTGATAAAAATACATAAATTATAAACTGAATTAATAAACCCATGTAATATCAATGATAAGAAGCACATTACTTTAACAGTGCTTATAGCACTAAGTTATCCCACCTGTACAATTGACATTGTGCATGCTTCACCGTGACAACAAACTACAGAGATTCTTATATAAAATATTTTTTCATATAAAATCAAAAATATTGTTTACATTTTACCAAATTTACAGGAATACACTTCTTGTTTTTACTGATATCATTGAGTAGTCATTATATCAAGTTGTCATTATATCAGGTAGTCATTATGTCAAGTAGTCATTATTTCAGGTAATCATTATATCAAGTAGTCATTATATCAGGTAGTCATTATATCAAGTAGTCATTATTTCAGGTAATCATTATATCAAGTAGTCATTATATCAAGTAGTCATTATATCAAGTTACAATTGAATTAATTTCAAATTTATCTTAAATTGATTGAATTAAACTTTGTTGAGTGAAAGAACTTAATATTACGATACAATTAAATGTTTCTATTAAATTTCATTTATTTGTTTATCTCTTAAACGACAATAAAATATGCATTTATATAATCATACATACATTAAATATTTCACAAGATTTGTACAATACACGATTACTGTACGACAAGGTGTGATGTCACATGTTTAATGTAACATCAGATTTACGACACCTTTCTACCTTCTCTTCCTCTTTTTATGCTTTTTCTTCGTTCGTTTCTTAAGCATAATGCTTGTTATTCTTCAATCAAAGTAAATTAAAACATCAATTATTATTAATTTATACAGATTCAGCCAGAAATACTTAAAATAAACAATATCTAGTGGCATTTGTTGTCAGCATTAACTTCTGCAAATTTTAAAAAGTTTGAAATTCAAGTATTCCATTGTCTTAATTTAGATTTTAATTCTTGCATGTTTGGCTAGTCTTAAATAAAGCATATTGAAATGTGCATTAATAGTACTAGATTTGATAAACATCACATATCACTTCAAATCATATCTGGCCTGTTGTTTTTTGTAAATTATATACAGAGATTCAACACAAATTACTACCCTTTTCCACAAATATCATGCATAAAAAAGAACTGTCCTTTAATTTTTTAAAAATATTATGCAACAAAAAGAACTATCCTTTGATGAAAGATTAAAAGTAATTTGATAAAATATTAATCATCAAAGTAATTACAAATGTAATTCTGAAGATATGTATATATAAGTTGTTATTAAAGATGTGATATATATAATTCAGTGACTGACTCGATTTACCATGAGGACTCAAAACACCATATCAATGCCAACAAAGGGAGATAACCTCAAAGTGCCATAAAGACAACGTACAAAAAAATAAAATGTGCATAACAAGTTTATAACATGCAATACATTTGGATGTAAAAATATGCATACTATTGGAACATGAAAATTTATAGACAATATTAAGCTTTTTCTATAAGGCAGAATTTTCTAAACAGATATGATATTTTGTATAAGCATTTAAACAACTGCATGCTGTTTGTTTTCTTACTCTTCTGGTGGTCTTGGTGAGTTGGAAAGAATCAAAATATCACATAAACATGATTAACACTTCATTGCCATGGTACCAGCTATATTGTGACTTAATGTGAGAACATTTGGGAACATCTATTTAAATTTGAACTGCAGGTTCCATATATGATTGACAATTGAGCATTATTTATATGTCATTGCGGGCTAACAGATGATCAGTTAACCTAACCAATCTTTCCTGGGATCCTAGAAGGTTAACCAATGCTTGAGCACACCCATTTCCGCAAGTAACTGATAACTTCTTCGACTTGAATCAGCACAGTGAGAGACGAATGACAATGCGATGCAATGTCGTATATCAATAATCATGGAGACTGTGGCCAGGTGGGTATTCTAACTTTCAACCCCTGGATTGATAGGCAGATGCACTATCGACAGAATAATCAACAGAGCCCAGCTAAAATACAATATAAAAGGACAGTTTCTTTCTCAAATTATAACATCAATTTTTTTTTCCTTTTCCTTTGAAATTTTCACTCTCTGTTCTTCTGTCATTTCTCTAATTTCAATTTATTTCTTGCAATTCATTATGAATATCTTTCATACAAGAGTACCGTTATTTACTTTTAAAACATTAATTTATTGAAAATTAAAATGGTCCAACTAAAAATTAAAATAATATCAAGCAAGTCAAAAATATAATAAATAAGAAAATAAGGTAAATGATAGAAGAGATCCAAACTGAAGTATTATTAAATATTCAAATTGCAAACTTGAAACCTTTCTATATGTAAGTGTTTGATAATAATAAAGTAAAAAAATATTGGTAAAAATTAGTCTGACATCAATTTTTTGTCTGTTGGAATATTTAGCACCTAGTGCTAACAAGCGATCAGTTAACCTAACCACTCTTTCCTGGGATCCCAGTAACTTTCCCACTTGAATTAGGGATAATTGGTGTAATATTGTATATCAATCATAATGGAGACTATGGTTGGGCTGGGATTCGAACTCACAACTCCTGGGTAGTTATATCTCTGAACAGAACCAATACTAAGCGGTGGCAGAGGATAGAACCCACAACCCACTGATCTTAAAGGGTCTGATGTTCTACTACTCTACCACGTGCTCCACAATTTTTGTTGTAACACCTAAACCTTTTTCTTATGAATGTAATGTTACCTGGATGTTAAGTTTAACCAACATATTAAAGTGTTACAATATACCAGCCAGAATCATGTCACTTCCATAAATAAACATACATAACAACTGGAGTAAACAACTTATTCAGGTGAGACATTCATTAATAACTGCATTGTTTCTGAACTGAAGTTAAATCTGTAAGAAATAAGAACTGTGAGAACCAGCTTGTTATATAATTGTCCTTTCATGTATCTTACGATGTCATGTTAAGAAAGTGATCCATTTTGTTGATGTAGGACAGACACTCTAAATGGTCAAAAAGGATACTTAGATATTTTTCTGGCTATATACTTGTGCATACAGGTAGTTTCGTTATGCTTATCAATTTAGATTGATTGCGAAAAAACTCAAAATGTATGTAAACCACTCTTGTGATCACTTCCTGGGTAAACCCAGTACTAAGTGTTGTTGTTTGAAAAGCATTGAGCTGTGCTGTGGATCGAACCCACAACTTCTTGTGGGAACTGCAAACACTCTATCCACTAAACTGTCAACCCATTTTTATGAATAGGAAATCGATGTTTAACATTGTTTAACATACAATGATACACTACTTTTTTCTACATGTATGTAGCAGATTTTACATTAATTTTCTTACACAAATACAAGCTATTCTTTATGATAATATACTCAGGAATAAAAGTCACATGATTCCCACTTGTAACTATGACAACCAATCCTGTTCTAGTTACCATTCACACTCAGTCAAACAACAGCAAGCTTACGGAATTTTATTTTAACCACAGCACACCAGTGAATTACACCATATTATACCTGATGAATGCACATTTAAAAAAAGACCCATGCGTAGCATGTTAAAAAGAATATACCTCATAAAATCACCCATAAACACGGTGGGTTTCACAAAGGGAAGATATTTTTCTTCATCCAAGTCCTCGGTAATGACGCGATTTATTGTCTTTTCAAACCAGCCGTAGTCATCAAGGGAGACAAACCTAATATGGTAATTAGTAGTAACAAAAGAGGTGAATGATAATAACTGAAGCATAACAGTGATTGACAGAAACTACAGTATAAATAAATAAATAAAAAGTGAACAGCAACGCAAGAAAAAATGTGCACACAATGATAGGGAAATCTTTTCCGTAAGCTCCGCCTTCTGTTTGTTAGCTCCACCCATATGAGCCAGTGGGTCAAGAGAATCTGCAATTTTATGTGTTATAAAGGGAAATTACCAAACCTTTAAGTCATCAAATACTTTGAGCACAAGAATCACTCAACTTTAAATAGCTTTATTTCAATCTTGGAATAAGATCAATGACCTGCCCATGGGCTAGGTAGCTTGATAGTCATATGACAATAACATACTTCGCTTGTCATTTAAGCACCCATATTTGTTTTGTTTTAATCTCAATGACCTTGACCATTGGATATCCATCCTAATATCAAATTGAATAAATAAGTCATTACTGGTTATAGAAGTTTTATCAATGATAAAAGTGCTCCTGTTTATTGAAAAGTTGTGTTATCAATTGTAACAAGTTACATTTATTTCTGATTGTTCTTTGCTTTGTTTAGAGCTGTAGTTTCATTCATGTGCTCCAACATGTGATGACTTTAAGTATAGTCCTGCTGAAATACAACAATGACAGACAGCACTCTATAGCTGTATAAAGATGTGTTAGAGGAAGCCTGCCCACATTGTTCTCATCAAATTCACAATTACAATGTTTCTTGTTTGTTAGTATTCATTTTCAATACAACAGGATTTAAATAACTTTATCGACTGGTCGAGCTCTTCTTTCTGACTGGTTTCCAGCTTCTATATCCTGACTGGTTTCCAACTTCTTTATCCTGACTGGTATCCAGCTTCTTTATTCTGACTGGTTTTCCCAACTGGATTCAGTTATTTTTGTTAAAGATCAAACTAGTGTACTTTTGTAATTCACAAAACTGTGTTGAAAAAAACAAAAACAATCTCCAATAAATTCAAATGCACATCTTTTACAAAAAAATTTATTTTAGATAGGTTTATAACTTAGTTTTCTGAAATAAGGATACACTGACTGGTACAAGGAATTACAAATTGTGATAACCAGTAGGTACATTGTAGTTGTCAATGTGAACAAGCTTCCTTTCCATGGTACTTGTATCTCAAACTGTGTTAATATCTGGTACTATCATTCTTTGGGGCACATGTTTCTTTTTTTTGTTTTTATAAATTATTTTTATTGAGGTATACAACATAATATAGATATCAGGAGATCAATGGCAATCTTTTTAAGTTGTAAATAAAAATATCTCACTTTTAAAAATTTGTCATTTAGAAAAAGTATAAACCAAAAACATAATTTTTTATATAACATTTATATGAATGAAATTAATTCAAATCAGCAAACATTTTAATATTGTGTTAAGTATCATGATATCTTAATATAAACATTTGACACATATTAAATCAAGTTTTAACATAAATTTTTGAAAAATATGTTTTCCAAATTTCCCTCCATCAAATTTGTCCATCAAAATAATTTTTGTGACATTTCAAAGTAGTAAACTTGTGAAAATGATGTATTTTTTATTGCCATGGACAAATATCATTCTACTAACATGCAATTTATGTTTTTTACTCTGTAATTGTTTTTTTCACAAAACAAAAAATTTGGCCACAACATGCACCCCAAACAATAGGTAATTTTATATTATGTTTTAAGGTACGTTGATATACAAGAACCCTGTCATTAAAAATACAGTCAAACCTGTGTAAGCGGTCACCTCTTTTAGGTAGCCACTTGTCTTAAGCAGCCACATTAGCTATTACCCGTTGCTATGCTTCTAGAGCAATTAACCTGTATTTAGCAATAACCTCTCTTTCCCTGGCTGCTTAAGAAAGGTCTGACTGTACAAAAACAAATAAAACAACTGAAAATGAAGATTAATTCTGTTAGATTTGCAAAGCAAATTAATTCACAAACATTGATAACTAACTTCACACACACACTAAGCAAACCAATTAGTGCCAAACATTAGTGAAGCAGGTCAATTAGGAGGGGGGTGAAAATAAGAGCATGCCAAAAGGAAAAAAGCATGCAAAATAAAGTGGGTGGGGTAATGTTTTTATACTGTGTACTGTACCTTAAGAAATCAACAAAATAATGTGTGTCATCTATGTACGAGACATACATTTCTCCGCATTCTTCTTGAACGACACGACCCATGGTTTTTGTAAACCATTTAAGGTCGTCAACTTCTGTAAACCTAATTTAAATGAAGCGCACATTTGTTAAAAGAAGTAAATGGATTTTCATTTTATTTACTTTTAATACAAAGATGATTGTGAAAGCAACCTCAAAGGGGGAAGGAAAAGATTGATGTGAATACCCACACACACATGCTATGTCATGGAAGTGAACTGAACGCAGTGTATTACATACTCTGAATCTTCCTTGAAGTCCTCCAATAGACAAACTCGTAAAAAACAAGTAGTTATCAACTGTATGATATAAAATGTCATATTTGACCATATTTCTGTCATTTGATGACATTGTTTTCTTGAGCGAGAGTAAAAGCCCACTGTTACTATGGTAACATGCAGCTAACACACAGCAATTCAACATATTGTACAGACAGAGGACCGACCTGTCTTCCATGTACATGTATATCAATAAACACCCAGCATTCAACACACATTACAGTCTTATAAATATCTAGCAAGGAAGCTTCTAGTAGTGTTTTAAAAGTGTTTTGTACAAGCCAGCCAGTCAAACCCACAACCTTCTGCATGCAAGCTTTACAATCAGCCAGCGTTGTGGCACAAATTAATCATATACTTTTTAACATTCTCAATTTTTCTTTTTTCATCTATTTCCTGCTTATTTATATAATCTTGATTGTAAAGTGTACTTAGGGGCAACTTTAATCACTCTCTTGTCTGGTTCCTGGTTTTTCAGAGACATTCCCACTAGGCTTGGGAAGTAAACACACAACTTGGCATTAGTGGCCAACACCCTATTCTCAACACAAACGCCCACCTCCCATTTATTTTGTAACACACCAAGTGATGTGTTTTTAACACACTATGTTATATTCATTCAGATAATAGAATTTCACAATGCTCATACGATACAAATAGCAAATATACAAACTATTAATATTATTACATATAGCCTGCCCCATAATCAGAAGCCCAACTCTCAACTACAGCAAATACATGTTTGAACAAAGCCAAGTTCACAATCAACCAACATTCACAAAATACAAACATGAAACACAACACCTGGCAACACATGCAAACACAGGTACTAAACATTCAACTGTCAATAATTTTCATTAAATCAATAATTATCATATAATAATAACTATAAGACAACTGGTCAATCAGCGTTCCTCCATTGAGATACCTATAAAACTAAAAAAAGCCAATTAAAATCTTACGTTACCATTTTAACAAATTGTACAAAACATTTTAAAACTTTCAAAATCATATTTGTTTAGACATAGTAAAATAAATATAAATTTAATAAAAAATGAAATTGTTGATATATATCATAATTATATATTGATAACAAAACACATCTTGAACAATTAGTAAAGTTAAAATTAAATTAATGAAATGAAATTATTACAAAAATGTTTCTTAAATGAATTTTAATCGACAGATGTAAAAAGAGACTGCCAGTACTGATCTACCGGAAATGATCACATACCTGTCGGCAATCACCCGACAGCACTCATGTTTCCACAGCTGCAAAACGACTTTCTCCTTATCAACTACGCTATTGATGGTGTTGATCATACCCTGCCAGATACGCGACAGATCACGCAAATTGAAGATGTAGTGAAATTTGGCCGGGGTAGGTAACATCTTGATCTGCAAGTGAAATTAACACTGGTCTTCATTATATTCAATACAAGACAAACAGCTTCCTCAGGAATGTTTACAGCAAACATTATTTTATAAAAGACAATAAACTCAGGTCTTGTTATAACGCAGTTGCCTAGATCTACGGAATGAATTACCGATATACACCAAACTGCGTTATAAACATCTCATGGTGCACTGCGCTACACTATTTGGCAATACTAGTTCCGGTCGAAGTACCGTAAACAAACACATGACATGTGTGATAAATATACAGACCATTGTTGGCGTTAGTCAATTAAAAGTGATGTTGTTCATGACAATAAAAAGTTGTTTTCATGTAAGTCTGAATTGTCAAACGTAAAGAGCTCGCAAACACTTAACAATTAAACTAACCTTTGTCAACTGCCAGAGCCGTCTGGTGATGGGAACCATTTTGGCAATCAGGTCCCTTACTTCTGCTTTAAAGGCTCGCTCTTCACAGTAGTGACCGGTACCAATCACGCGGAATATCTTGTCAATGGAGGTATTGGAAGGCAGCGTACAGTTGTAGATGACAAAATGTCTCTTCAGACGCTGTGGAATGTCATTACGACCTCCGCCAGGATGGATCATGGCTGCCAAGAACTGTAAATAACAGAGAACAAGATAACAACCTATAACTATAGTCAGGACCATTATTCTGTTGTTTTTTTTCTTTTTAGCTCATACGACAAAAGTATATAAAACTAAAAAGATGTCAAGGGAGTTGCTAACTTACCTGCATGTCCACAATATTTGTGAAGTCTCCAGGCTTCTCAAGGTTGTAAAAACCACTGGTCTCCATCAGCTGGCGCACAATCTCATTACCGATCTGGTCTCCCCACTCGTTAATCACGGGCATGTTTATGTCGTCAATAAACACCGTCATTTTCTTCCCCGCGGGCGGACCATATGTGGTACCCACTCTCTTGTCTACGTAACTCTCCACCGTCCTCTGGAAATGTAAACAATGTTCATTCCTAAAGTAATCTACTTGACTGTATTGATGAACACATGATGTAAAATGACCAATAAATAATCTCAGTAGTTTGTCTGTTTGTTTGAGTATTTAGCGTCAGTTTTATGCCATAGACAGCTAACAGACAATCAGTTAACTGAACCATTCTTTCCTGAGAAGGTTCACCAGTACTTGAACACACCCATCTCTGTTAGTAACTGATAACTTCTGCGCTGAGAGACTAATGACAATGAGACACAATGTATATAATATATACATATATCAATCAACATAGAGAATGTGGCTGGGTGAGAATTACAACTGATGACCCCTGGATTGATAGTTAGACAAGCTACTGACTGAGCTAACCATGCCCGACTTATCTCAGTAGTAAACCTGTTAGAGGCAAGTATATTTGTGGTTGAATGTGGAGTCTACAACCGTAAAGATATGGGATTTTGAAAGGTGGAAGTGATGCATGTACATAGGATAGCATTGCAACCAAGGTTAAAATCCCTGAATCTGCACCAAGAGGTGGGGTGCTGTAGGCTTTCCATATTAAAAAACAAAACAAATAGAAAACAGTTTTAAGCATTTATTTCCATGGCAGGATCTGCTCATTAAACTAATGTGTTGACCAGCTTGTTTATTTCAAAAAATGTCTTCAAATGCTCTAAAATACATATATATGTTAAAATGCAATAAAAGTCACGTTGTTAACACCAGTGATGTTTTATTGCAGTATTATGCTATGCCAGTCTTTGTTCTCAAGAAATCACAGTTGATGAACCATTTAGAAAATATTTTGAACAGAATTACACATGACATTTTTTTTTTATAATTTTTTAGTGCAAGAATCGAATACTGTCACTAAACAAGGGGTGTAACTCTGTAGTGAGAAGTTATTGAGACAATATCTACCCACCTGGAACATTAAAGGGGTAGTTGCTGATGAGAAGTTGAGAGATTTCTCCAGATGGTACTCGGGGTTGTATTTGGACATGTATCCATTGATCATGACCGTCTTGGCGGTTCCCTGCTCACCAATCAGTAACACTCCTTTACTCTGTTTACAGATCAAGTCCATCAGATATGTTGTGCGCACATTGTCCACCATGGGTACCAGGATGGAGCCATATTCAGGCGTGTGGTCTGATGGGTAAACATAATCTGTCACCTTTGTGTCCCAATGAGCCCATTTTCCTGTTAAGAATAAGTAAAGAACAATAGTCATTGTGCCAAACGATTAAGACAATGTCTGGTAAAATATTTTTAAGTAACTGATGGACTTAAAATGAACAATCAAGTGTAATATTACTTTAATGGGTTAAACACTGATTTCAATATGCATTACATGTTGTATAATGACAACCTGATTTAGTGGAAGAAGACCACATGCATCTGCATGAACCTGAATAGAACCATGATAGTCATTCCATTTATAAGCAACTTGCAAACTTTTGACATGAAGGTTTTGAATGAGCAAGGCTTGAACCCTTGACCTCTGTGGTGAAAGGTTAGTGACCATTAGACAACAGGGACTTAGCATACTCAGGCACCTGAACAGAAGATCAACACTAAGCTTTTTAATGTTAATTTTAAACTCATATTTTTAAAATTATGTTACACACATTTGCTAATAGTTTATATCTGGCATCTAGCTGTATCGGTGAAAGATGACAACAGAGACATGTTTTGAACTGATATTTTTAAAATTATGTTACACAATTTGCTAATAGTCTATATCTGGCATCCAGCTGTATTGTTGGAGGAAAACAACAGAGACATGTTTTGGTCCTTCCACATTAATCTAAGAAGAACCATCCTCCTTCTACAGGTAAATGGAACAATTTTCATTTCAAATCTCTTAAAAACAGAGCTGGATTTATACACATGACCTCCATGGCAAGAGGAACAGTGATAACAGTGATAATGACCAACCATTGATATATTCCACTACAACTTTCTACAGGTATTTCTCACCTTTTTCATTTACCAAATACTCAAACATGGTGGCTTCTGATCCCTCTGGAATGGCGGGCATATCTAGCTTGAACTCATCATTGTTTCTCATGAAGTCTTCCATCTTGGCACGATCATCAAGCTCAATGAATGCACCAACACTCCACATTACAGCGAATATGTACATACGTTCATAGTGCTCACGAGTGATTGTTGGGGAGTCTTTCTCCTCCTTTGGGATCAATCCGGTCAAGATTCGGCAAGCCTGAAAAATAAATACCACATGGAATGTTTTACAATTTCTGGTTGAAAGATAAATTTAGAGAATGATTTTTGGTTCAAGTGAAATATCATTTTATTTATTTCATGCAGTGAGTGCTGATGTGGTATGTAAAGTGAAACCATGAATCAACACACCAATTGTTCAGGAGAGGTATAAAAGCAAAGATTGACTGAATATTTAGCGTCATTTTTATGCCATTGAGGGCTAACAGATGATCAGTTAACCTAACCATTGTTTCCTGGGATCCTGAAAGGTTGATCAGTACTGGAGCACACCCCATCTCTGCAAGTAACTGATAACCTTCCAACTTGAATCAATGATGAGATGAATGATGAGACACAATGTCGTATATCAATCATCATGGAGACTGTGTCCGGGCAGGGATTTGAACTCACGACTCCTGGATTGATAGTCAGACACGTTACCAACTGAGCTTATCGGGCCCGGCCTCATTAAAGCAAAAAAAATAAGAATAAAAGGTAATTGTTATCAGAAAAATGCAATGTGCATGTATTCATTTTTTTATATCATTTCACAAGTAATACCCCATTCATTAATTATAATGATATTGGTACACAAGAGAAACAGTAATTGAAGTTAAACAGACAAGACAATAAAATAGATAAATGACACAATAGCAATGTTATTACCTGAGAGATAACGAATGCCTCCAGTACATCCATCTTGAAGGTGTAACTCTGGATGGCTTGTCTGTAGATGTTTGGGAAGGAACTCTCAAATAGGTCATAGACGATGCTCTGTTCATTCAGTGGTCTTGTATTCAGCCAACCCTGAAACACAGTGACATTGTATAGGTATTTATAGTGATCATATTATTAATTATACGAAACTTGGCCTGGTTGTATGATGATAACTTCAAATCTAAGAGGACATTGGAATGGACCATTAAACTTTGAATAGGCAATGTACTACAGTTACACATCTACAATGTTATATCCTCATATGACCTTATGTATGTGTAATAGCTATTTTTGAAATAAAGATAAAAAGATGATTCAACCAGACAAAAAAAAGAAACTTTAAAATAAAAAATAAGCATTCAAAACTCATTGTTAGCTGTCTTAAATAAAAAAAAAAAAGCATTCAGAATTCATTGTTAGCTGTTGAAAATCCAAAATAAATATCAAGACCTCATTTTTAGCTGTCTAAAATCAAAAATATATAATAAGAACTTATTCTTAAATATCTAAAAATTCAAAATAAATAATCAGAACTCACCTTTAGAATTGGTGCCCAGTCCAGGCCTGAACTGCTCATGTAAACCATTCCATTTCTGGAGACTGTGGCTGGAGAGGCATTATCAATGTTGTGAGGCTCAAATATGATCTTGCAGTTAGGGGCCATGGGAATACGGTCTCCATTAGCCAGAGTGAGGGTCTTGTTGTCATCCAGTACAGAGTTGAGGTTCTCGATCCAGATGGCATCTACGGGCCCATCCAGCACCAGCCATACATGGTCCCCTGAACAAATACAAGCAAACATGTAATAAAGACATGACAATCAAGAACATGACAAATGTCGCGCTTTTGACAATCACTACTAGTACATACTTTTGCATTGTACACAGCTGAGTACAGTACATAAAGTTGGATATCCAGAGTTTGACATTCAAACTATAATACAAAAAGTATCAAGCTGTATCCAAAGTTTGACATTCAAACTTTGATATCAAATACATCAGTTTATCATTCAAACTATGTTACCAAATACATCATGCTGTATCCAAAGTTTGACATTCAAACTATGATACCAAAAGTAGCAAGCTGTATCTAAAGTTTGACATGCAAACTATGATACCAAATACATAATGCTGTATCCAAAGTTTGACATTCAAACTATGATACCAAAAGTATCAAGCTGTATCTAAAGTTTGACATTCAAACTTTGATATCAAATACATCAGTTTATCATTCAAACTATGTTACCAAATACATTATGCTGTATCCAAAGTTTGACATTCAAACTATGATACCAAAAGTAGCAAGCTGTATCCAAAGTTTGACATTCAAACTATGATACCAAAAGTAGCAAGCTGTATCTAAAGTTTGACATGCAAACTATGTTATCAAATACATCATGCTGTATCCAAAGTTAACATTCAAACTATGATACCAGCTACATCATGTTGTATCCAAAGTTTAACATTCAAACTATGGTACCAAAAGTAGCAAGCTGTATCTAAAGTTTGACATTTAAACTATGATACCAAATACATCATGCTGTATCCAAAGTTTAACATTCAAACTATGATACCAAAAGTACCAAGCTGTATCCAAAGTTTAACATGCAAACTATTATACCAAAAGAAACATGCTGTATCCAAAGTTTAACATGCAAACTATGATACCAAATATATCAAGCTGTATCCAAAGTTTGACATTCAAACTATGTTACCAAATACATCATGTTGTATCGAAAGATTGAGATGCAAACTATGATACCAAAAGTATCAAGCTGTATCCAAAGTTTGATATGCAAACTATGTGCCAAATACATCATGCTGTATCCAAAGTTTGACATTCAAACTATGTGCCAAATACATCATGCTGTATCCAAAGTTTGACATTAAACTATGATACCAAAAGTAGCAAGCTGTATCTAAAGTTTGACATGCAAACTATGATACCAAAAGTAGCAAGCTGTATTCAAAGTTTGACATTCAAACTATGATACCAAATACATCATGCTGTATCCAAAGTTTGACATTCAAACTATGATACCAAAAGTAACATACTGCATCCAAAGTTTGACATGCAAACTATGATACCAAATACATCATGTTGTATCCAAAACTTGACATTCAAACTATGATACCAAAAGTATCAAGCTGTATCAAAAGTTTGACATTTAAACTATGGTAACAGAAGTAGCAAGCTGTATCCAAAGTTTGACATTCAAACTATGATACCAAATACATCATGCTGAATCCAAAGTTTAACATTCAAACTATGATTCCAAAATTGTCATGCTGTATCCAAAGTTTAGCATTAAACTTTGAAAAACTAATGGGAGGTGATGACAGCCAGTAGCTATGGTGAAGAAGAAGGACATACTTTCACATGCTAACTAGAATGTTAAAACCACCACTTGGTACCTTTCTTTGCACGAAGGGTTCTTCTCCAAAGAGTTGAGAAAATTCCATCAGTCCAGTCATTAGTGGCCACATCCAGACGTCCGAACATCTGGGGAGCAGTTATAGCCTTGGGGTTCATCCTCATCTCCTTGTGGGGCTGCCCGCAGTCTGTCATGGACTTCATCAATGTGTGTATACAGCAGGTCTTACCCACACCACTGGGCCCTAGCACCATCATACCATGGCGTACACGCTGGGTCTCATACAGCTGGGGAGACAAATAAAATCATTATTGATAAACAAAAGAACTCATTCGTGGCTTGTGTGACAATGAAATGAGATGGTCTGAGATTTAGAGAAAAATGTAGGATAGTATTTCAAACATTTATATATGGCATATATAAGAAATATTCATTTTTTAATCATTTCTCAACTGGAGGTGGGAGAAAGAATTAAATAGCATTTTTCAAAACATAACATGGTATATATGATAGCCACAGTGATGTGTTGTATCATTGAGCAAGACATTTTATCTGCATATGCTAAGTACTAGTTCTATCAAGGAAGACTTCAAATGTGATTTGTCCAAGTAAGTTGTAATAAGTAGTCTCTTAATATTGATGGTTGATTGGTTGAATATTTAGCATCATTTTTATGCCATCGAGGACTAACAGACGATTAGTTAACCCAACTACTGTTTCCTGGGATCCTGAAAGGTTAACCAGTATTGGAAAACATCCCATCTCCGCATTTAGCTGATAACTTTCCCACTTGAATCAGCAGTGAGAGACAAATGATAAGACACAATTTTGTATATCAATCATCACGGAGACTGTCAATTAATGTAAAATAAAAAAGTTCAAAACAAAATATGATATCCATTTTTAATAATGGAGGATGACCAAACAATCTAAACAACTCTGCTTGTTTATAAAAATTTGAAATGATTTATTACAGCTAAATATCACATGACACAAACCTGGATCAGTTTAAGTGTCCATGATGGATGATCGACTAGTTTGGCCTGGTCAATCTGGTTTCTAATGGCCCCTTCAAGTTCTGGGTATCCGGCCTTGTCCAGGGTGATTCCTGGGAACAAGTCATTGATAAGTGACAAGAAAAGAGGCTCGTCTTGGTCAACCAGTTTTGACAGGTTCATGTCACGTAACACACGCATCACTGCCGTCTGCTCAGTGTCGTCAGGGTTTGCACGCTTCACGGCACCCAGCGTTCTCAAACAGGACAACATGTTCCTCAAACCAAAGTCATAGTGGACCTGTAAAGGCATTTATAAAATGTGTGTTTTGTATTTCCACAATTTCTATACTGAACCAAAAAAGAAATTTTCGCTAAGTTTGAATGTGAATATTTTGTTAACATTTAACTAAATTTGGCTGAAATCTTCTGTTTGTTGTATAATTATGTCTTATCAATCTACTGAAATAGCTTGATTGGACAGAAATTATTTGAATTTAAAACAGGAAGGGATGGATTTCAAAATCAGGTTATCAGTAGCGTGTGTGGCCGCCGCGTGCGATGATGACTGCTTGACAGCGATGTTGCATTGAGAGCACAAGCTTGATTATGTCAGCCTTTTTTATTTAGTCATTCTTTTTTGGTTCTTTTTTTTTTATTTAATTCACATAAAACCAGTAACTTTATTTACTCTCTACACAACTTATCAATACGAGCACACCCCATGTCGGCAAGTAACTGATAATTTCTCACTTGAATCAGTGGTGAGAGATGATTGATAATGAGAATCAATGTCTATATCAATCATCATGGAGACTGTGGCCGAGTGGGGATTTGAACTCGCGACCTCTGGATTGATAGTCAGACGTGCCACAGACTGAGCTATTTGGGCACGAATTATTAACAGTATCATTTTATTACTCTACAAACACAATAAATATCTAATCAATTTTTATTTTACATGAGACTTGCACACATTCTTTTTTACCCCATGACCTTCCCTACATACCTGTTTTGTCAGCTGTTCCTCACAGAGTTTGTAGAGCGTGAAAAACTTTCTGGCCAGAATAATGTTCTCGATGAAACCAATACTGGCAAGCTTCACACGGATGATGATCTGCCGATCAGGCACCATCATGGCCACTGTTCTGAAGTTGATTTTCAGATTCTCCGGAAGCTCTTGTCTGCCAGCGTAACCAGGGTTCTGTATACAAGGACAATAATGAGAGTGGAGGTTTGATACTAATCATAATAACAAACTGTTACTGCTTCTCACAGAATCAAATATTGGAAGTTAAATGGGGATCCTGATATGACAGTCCACATTGACTGTCAAAACTGACGGTAGACACTGACTGTCAAAACTGACTGTCAATGCTGACTGGCAACACTGTCAAAACTGACTGTCAATGCTGACTGACAACACTGACTGTCCATGATGCTTCAGTGTGCACATCAAAATCTAAATGGGTTTAACAAAGAAATAATCAGCTGCACTAGAAGAAAAGAGGCCAATTTCATCTTGGAAACTTGAATGGATTTTAATTATGTCTTTTTTCTAAATAAAGTTAAACACAAGTCTGAGTGGACTCTGAAATTAACACAATATACCTAAAATGAGGGTAAAGTAGGAAACTTTAAATAATCAAGAACATAATTGAAATATATAACTTGTAGGCAAAGAAGATTATTTGATAACAACATGATTACATATTATCATTGGCAAGTTTGGTAAGGACACATCATGTGTGTAATGTATTGTACAGACACCGTACATGTATAAAAGAACTGTGTAATGTATTGTACAGACACCGTACATGTATAAAAACATGTGTGTAATGTATTGTACAGACACCGTACATGTATAAAAACATGTTTGTAATGTATTGTACATATACCGTACATGTATAAAAACATGTGTGTAATGTATTGTACAGACACCGTACATGTATAAAAACATGTGTGTAATGTATTGTACAGACACCGTACATGTATAAAAACATGTGTGTAATGTATTGTACAGACACCGTACATGTATAAAAACATGTGTGTAATGTATTGTACTGACACCGTACATGTATAAAAACATGTGTGTAATGTATTGTACAGACACCGTACATGTATAAAAACATGTGTGTAATGTATTGTACAGACACCGTACATGTATAAAAACATGTGTGTAATGTATTGTACAGACACCGTACATGTATAAAAACATGTGTGTAATGTATTGTACAGACACCGTACATGTATAAAAACATGTGTGTAATGTATTGTACAGACACCGTACATGTATAAAAACATGTGTGTAATGTATTGTACAGACACCGTACATGTATAAAAGAACTGTGTAATGTATTGTACAGACACCGTACATGTATAAAAACATGTGTGTATGGATTGTACATATACCGTACATGTATAAAAACATGTGTGTAATGTATTGTACAGACACAGTACATGTATAAAAACATGTGTGTAATGTATTGTACAGACACCGTACATGTATAAAAACATGTGTGTAATGTATTGTACTGACACCGTACATGTATAAAAACATGTGTGTAATGTATTGTACAGACACCGTACATGTATAAAAACATGTGTGTAATGTATTGTACAGACACTGTACATGTATAAAAACATGTGTGTATGGATTGTACATATACCGTACATGTATAAAAACATGTGTGTAATGTATTGTACAGACACTGTTCATGTATAAAAACATGTTTGTAATGTATTGTACTGACACCGTACATTTATAAAAACATGTGTGTAATGTATTGTACAGACACCATTCATGTATAAAAACATGTTTGTAATGTATTGTACAGACACCGTACATGTATAACAACATGTGTGTAATGTGTTGTACATATCTGTACATGTATAAAAACATGTGTGTAATGTATTGTACAGACAACATACATGTATAAAAACATTTGTGTAATGTATTGTACTGACACCATACATACATAACTACTTGTGTGTAATGTATTGTACAGACACTGTACATATATAACAACACGTGTGTAATGTGTTGTACATAATACCTTACATATATAACAACATGTGTGTAATGTATTGTACATATACCATAAATATACAACATATGTGTAATGTATTGTAGATACACCGTACATAAACAAAACATATGTGTAATGTATTGTACAACATATACAATATAAATAAATATGACTTTAAAATTCATAAACATGTTGACTTAAATTGTAACCAATGAAAATTTTATCCTTTTGATATGCTTTACAATTAAGAATAACAGTTACTGCTTTCTACATTTTTGATTAAATATTTCTTAAAAACAATTTTAAAGACCAAAGTTGTCTGTCATTTAAATTTGATTATTTACATAATCAATATACAGTTAATGATTCATCACCATTAACTGAAATTAAACAAGAAAATATCGGTGGAACTAACTGAAATTAAACAAGAAAATATCGTTGGAACGGATGGATGCTCCCCAAGTGAGTGTTTGACTCTGTACCATATTCCCTTAATGCTGATGGCTACTTGGTTGAAAAATACCAAACTGCATAGTAGGAACAATATGTGGCTCTACACTTGACAGAACTCATTCGCAAATCATTGAACTGGAACAAAATGACAATATGTGCATATATCCTAGCTAGTTTTACAAAATTAAAACCAGAGGTTGGAGCAAAATAGCGTCATGAAGACAATATGCACATCTCCATTTGGTAATCATGCATCCTAGCAAGTTTCATAAAATTCCAACCTGAGGTTGTGGAGAAATAGCGTGGAACGAATTTGGTCACAGACTCAATTAAAGGGCCATAACTCCGTGAAAAATCATCGAACTGGAGCACAAAGATATTATGCGCATGTCCACTTGGTAGTGATGCATCCTAGCAAGTTTCATAAAATTCCAACATTGGGTTGTAGAGAAATAGCCCGGACAAGAATTTGGTCACAGTCAGAATCAAAGGGCCATAACTCCGTGAATAATCATCGAACCAGAACACAAAGATATTATGCACATCTGCACTTGGTAATGATGCATCCTAGCAAGTTTTATAAAATTCCCACCTGAGGTTGAAGAGAAATAGCTCGTACAAGAATTTGGTCACAGACTCAATTAAAGGGCCATAACTCCGTGAAAAATCATTGAACCAGAACACAAAGATATTATGCGCATCTCCACTTGGTAGTGAAGCATCCTAGAAAGTTTCATAAAATTCCAACATTGGGTTGTAAAGAAATAGACTGGACAAGAATTTGGTCACAGACTCAATTAAAGGGCCATAACTACGTGAAAAATCATTGAACCGGAACACAAAGATATAATGCACATCTCCACTTGGTAGTGATGCACCCTAGCAAGTTTCATAAAATTCTAACCAGAGGTTTAGAGAAATAGCTCGGACAAAAATTTGGTGACACACAGACGGATGCACGCCACAAGCACGCACGGACGAAGTGGCGTCTATATGCTTCCCCCCTTTTGGGGGAACATAAAAAACACAAACTAAGGTAAAGGCAAATATTTATTTTTGTAATAAAGTTCCTGTATGTGGTAAAGTTTTGTAACTGACATGGTTCACCAGATGCATGCATACAGTATGACACGTGTGTAATATATACACGGATATGGGTGAGCCAATATTCATGCAAACTTTGTGATTGATGCCAAGTAACCACAATGACAGCTATACCATGTCACTGAAACCTGACACTTTGTCATAGAGATTAACATTCTGAAAGACAAACAATCAAAATGCTTCTTACAAAATGAAAGAATTTTTTAACTTTTAACAAAATATTATAATTAATCAACTGTGTATTACCAATTAGTTTACTCACCATAAACTAGTTAAAAATACTGCATGAAGAATTATATTCAACTTTGTCCTTTTCTTGAACATATCAACAATACTTTGTGAAAATGAATATAAGTACTCGTATGTGCGTTTAAACATAAAGACAATACATTGCAATGACTTAATTAATACCCTTATTGAAGCATCTTTATGCATCAAATACAGCTTTACATTCTGGAAAAATGGAAAATCAAAAATAATAAAAATAAATATACGTTGGTATACATAGTGCATCACGGAGTACAATACTTGACAACTGGCTTATAAACGACCAATACAACACAAAACAAGAGGGCCAAGATGGCCCTATATCGCTCTCCTGACTGACCTTGAGTCACCGCACTTGAGTAGATTATATAATACATGTACACTCAAAATTCCAGAAAAACGAGATGGGTGAGAAGTTAAATTTTTTATTTGTTTTAAAGATATAACAGATGCTATAAGAGATCAAACTTGATAGAGGTTTACCAATGGTAAATGTAAGTGAAATTACATCAAAATCAGGTCAGTAGATTCTGACAAGAAGGCTTTTGCAGTTTTTACTATAGCTGCCTATATAGTAAACTAGCACCTCACTGTGGCTGTCATTTTTTTGGACAAATCACAACGGCTTGAACAAACTTGGTATAGGGTCACCCAAGGAACATTTCAGCAAAATTGTTTTAAAATCAATCCAGTGGTTTCTGACAAGAAGATTTTTTAAGTTTTTACTATAGCTTATATAGTAAACTAACCCCACCCCCTGGCTGCCATGTTTTTTGACAAATCACTATGGTTTGAACAACTTGGTAAAGCGTCCTCCAACATTTCTGTGAAATTATTTTAAAATCGACCAGTAGTTTCTGACAAGAAGATTTTTTAAGTTTTTACTAATTAAACTTGCCCCGCCCCCTGGCGGCCATGTTTTTTGATGAATCAAGACCGCTTGAAAAAAACTTGGTAGAGGGTCACCCAAGGAACATTTTTGTGAGGTTATATCAAAATTGGCCCAGTGGTTTCTGTCAATAAGATTTTTTAAGTTTTTAATAATTAAACTTGCCCCGTCCCCTGGCCGTCATGTTTTTTGACGAATCAAGATGGCTTGGACAAACTTGGTAGAGGGTCACCATAGGAACATTTCTGTGAAGTTATATCAAAATTGGCCATGTGGTTTTAGAGGAGAAGTTGTTAGAAGCTAAAAGTTAGCGATGGATGACAGACGACGGACACCAGGTGATCACAAAAGCTCACCTGTGAGCCTTCGGCTCAGGTGAGCCTTTGGCTCAGGTGAACAGAAAATAATAGGAAAATTTGAAATAAAGATTTCAAAAATTGCAGAGTATTAGTATAACAAGATATTGTAACCAAAGTGTACAAAATAGATATATGTAACAATATAGACAATTCTAATATCAAACATTACACAATGGACAGAATTTTACACTGTGCAGGGTTTTTCAGTCTGTTTAATCTCACATTAATTCCATAACAAAATAGTTAACATAATCCAAAAAGTAAATAAATTCAAATTATTATCAAAATGCAGGGATTTTTGAAAATGTGACAGTTTGAGTAGGAAAACTTGACAGTATGAATGCCTGACAGTATGAGTTAGAAAACTTGACAGTCTGAATGCCTGACAGTTTGAGTAAGAAAATTTGACAGTATGAATGCCTTACAGTTTGAGTAAGAAAACTTGACAGTATGAATGCCTGACAGTTTGAGTAAAACAACTTGACAGTATGAATGCCTGACAGTTTGAGTAAGAAAACTTGACAGTATGAATGCCTGACAGTTTGAGTAAGAAAACTTGACAGTATGAATGCTTGACAATTTGAGAAAGACTAGACTGATGCAGACATTTACATTCAAGCAACACAGGGTTAATGCAAGGTGCCCCCTTTTTACCCAGTCAAAATGTACCAATAGTTTAAACGATCGAATATTCTGCAATAACCAAGCATACAAAGTTAGGAAATAGAATTTGTTATGAAAAAACTAAACAGTCCTACAAACTGTTTGAAAACACATCAAAAATAAAACCAGAATGATAATGTGTTCATAGGACATGAATGCCCCCACTATATGCTTGTAAATTTTACCAAAGATCAAATCAAACAGAGGCTGTAAAATTTAACGGACATTATTAAATATCACATTTTGCCTCTATCTTATAATGACACAGTTACACAACAAATATAACCTAAATACATAGATCCATTCAGAAGTTATTAATCAGAAACCATTATTTTATCGAAAACTATGTTGAAAAGGGGACATAACTTCTGTAGAATTTAATTGATGTGAACAACTATCGAGGTTGGCCTGCATTTTATTTTATACAGCGACACACTTAATATTAGTTTAATGCATAGACCCTCTCGGAAGTTATTCATCAGAAGCCAGTTTGACTCACGGACGGACGGACAATTGTAACACTTTATACCCCTGCATCATCTTCAAAAAAGCATTATAAGACAGATTAAGAAATCTTGAATGATCATTACGTGACAATTATGAATGGCTATCAACCGTATCATGTGAATAAAACAGCATAAAAATTAAACCAAAAACTTAGATGTAACTCTAATAAATAACAAAAAAATGAAAAAAAACAAACAAAACAAACAGCAACTAAGCCATTTATAGTTTAATGACACATAAAGAATGCAGAGCCTATAAAAAAAATATATATATAAATGAAACAATTTATTCTTTTACCACACTTATATAAATAATCCTGGCAGTTCTACTGTTTATATCATACATACTGTGATAAGGAAATAATTAATAATCCAGGCTGTTCTACTGTTTTTATCATACATACTGTGATAAGGAAATAATTAATAATCCAGGCTGTTCTACTGTTTTTATCATACATACTGTGATAAGGAAATAATTAATAATCCAGGCAGTTCTACTGTTTAAATCATACATACTGTGATAAGGAAATAATTAATAATCCAGGCTGTTCTATTGTTTAAATCACACATACTGTGATAAGGACATAATTAATAATCCAGGCAGTTTTGTTGTTTAAATCGTACATACTGTGATAAAGAAATAATCAATAATCCAGGCTGTTCTACTGTTTAAATCATACATACTGTGATAAGGACATAATTAATAATCCAGGCAGTTTTGTTGTTTAAATCATATATACTGTGATAAGGAAATAATTAATAATCCAGGCAGTTTTACTGTTTAAATCATACATACTGTGATAAGGACATAATTAATAACCCAGGCAGTTTTGTTGTTTAAATCATATATACTGTGATAAGGAAATAATTAATAATCCAGGCAGTTTTACTGTTTAAATCATACATACTGTGATAAGGACATAATTAATAACCCAGACAGTTTTTTGTTTAAATCATACATACTGTGATAAGGAAATAATTAATAATCCAGGCAGTTCTACTGTTTATATCATACATACTGTGATAAGGACATAATTAATAATCCAAAAAGTTTTGTTGTTGAAATCGTACATACTGTGATAAGGAAATAATTAATAATCCAGGCAGTTTTGTTGTTTAAATCATAATTATATACCGTGATAAGGAATAATTAATAATCCAGGCAGTTCTACTGTTTATATCATTCATACTGTGATAAGGTAATAATTAATAATCCAGGCAGTTCTATTGTTAATATTATACATACTGTGATAAGGAAATAATTAATAATCCAGGCAGTTTTGTTGTTTAAATCATATATATTGTGATAAGGAAATAATTAATAATCTAGGCAGTTCTGCTGTTTAAATCACATATACGGTGATAAGGACATGATTAATAATCTAGGCAGTTCTGCTGTTTATATCATACATACTGTGTTAAGGAAATAATTAATCAATATTCCAGACAGTTTCAGTCTTTACTGTCCATTGGATACATTCAGTGAAAAGGAAAGCGTAAAACATTGTACAATCTAGAGAGTCTCAGTGGTCAAATTGTATACAGTGTTAGGGAAAGGATTAAACATTGTATAAACCAGACAGTCTCTGTGATCTAATTATATATAGTGTTATGGAAAGGATAAACATTGTATAAACCAGACAGTTTCTGTGGTCAAATTATATGTAGTGTTAGGTAAGGGATTAAACATTGTATAAACCAGACAGTCTATGTGGTCAAATTATATATAGTGTTATGGAAAGGATAAACATTGTATAAACCAGACAGTCTCTGTGGTCAAATTACATATAGTGTTATGGAAAGGATAAACATTGTACAATCCAGACAGTCTTAGTGGTCAAATTATTTATAGTGTTAGGGAAAGGATAAAACATTGTACAATCCAGACAGGCTCAGTGGTCAAACTATATATAGTGTTAGGGAAAGGATAAAACATTGTACAATCCAGCTAGGCAAACATTATTATGATGTATCCTCCATTTAATGAGGGAGTTCATGCATTTGTCTGTTGAAAAAGAAATTCACAAAAAACTGAAAAAAGACTTTGAAAAAAAAGACATACCATGGTAAGGAAAATTCCAAATTCATTATTGAGCGATACATTGTCTCCATCTGTAAAGACAAATGTCTTTTTGCGCTCTTTCTTGCTCTGTAGCACGATAGCAATTTGTTGGGCTGCCACTGACAACACAGGAAGTTCAATTCTGTTGAACTCATCAAAGCATCCCCATGATCCAGACTGGGCCAATCCTGTCATGTAGACATTTATAAATACAGTCAAATATATAATATTTAGTAGAACATTAAATTTTGAAAAGATTCAAATTTTTCAAATTGTCTTACTTAAATGTTCTTTGGTTTTTATTGTATGTTCCAAGTTACTAACACTAATTTCTGCCACTTTTTCACATATTTATTTTCCCCAATTACCTTCGATCCAAATTTCCCAATCCCCAACATTACCAATTCACTGATATTTTCCCAATTGCCTTACATTAATTTCCCAAACTTTAACACATTGTTATTTTACCAACCTTCTTCACGTTCTACTATCTAACTGTTTAAGTATTATTTTCCCCCAAATCATCATACATTGATATTTTCCTAACCATCGTCAGTATGGATACACACAGCACAGAGATAAGAGTAACAATACTATTTCAATGTCAATCAAACACATATATAAACCATTTTGTATTTACCTTTGTAGATTCGTCCAAGTCCTCTAAAGTCCATCTGATCGGAGCAGTTGAAGACAACTACATATTTACCAAGACAACGACCCATGTCTTTGGTTGTCTCAGTTTTGCCTGTACCTGCTGGTCCAGCGGGGGCGCCGCCCATGGACATACCCAGGGCCTGGGAAAGCGTGATGTAACATCTACAAAGGACAATTGATCAATATTTTGATGACAATGATAAAGAGTAGGAGTCATTACTGAGGTACAGGTTGTCATTTCTGACATACTGGTTATATCTCCAGTGTATTAGTGGATGAAGACTGCAGACATAATCTGAGTAAAACTATCATTCTTCTGCAAATAAGCAGGGCAAAGTGAAGTGACTGGAGTGTTGGCCACTCACACCAGAGGTTGCAGGTTGGATCCACAGCTTGACAAGATGTCTCTCAAAAAACAACACTCAGTACTGTTTTTACCCAGAAACCAGACTCAAGAGCAGTTTATATATATAAGCTTTGCAATTGAGCTAAAATCTTAAATAAATAAGTATAAACTAAATAAATGGCAAATTTTCTTATTTTCACCTTTTAGACCAAGATGGACTCAAATACGTGACCTAAGTGGTAAGAGGTAAGTATTCTTACGACATTCCTGCTGGAGGAAAGCAGAGTAAAGTAGCCAACAACTGAACTGTATCATGGATAACATACAATTCTGCATACTGGTAAATGTTGGTCAACACCTAGTTACCATTGAGAATGAATGCACCATGATGACATAGCAACTTTACCTGTCAGTAAGCGGGGTAATGACAAGACGCTCGGTACATCCCAGGAACTCATTCTGGTAGATGAAGTCCACATCCGTGATCGAGATCTGACATTTATCTTGGTCCTCGATAAAGTAGAATCGCGACTGTTTCAACCATTCAAAGTCTGTTGGCGATTTCACATGCATACGGCACTGACATGAGCAAAGATAATACAATATTAGTTCTAGAATATACCAACAAACGTGTTTGTTACCAGAACATCACAAACATAACCTGTTACAGTAACCTCACATAAACAAACTTCATCAGCCATATTTTTGTTCTGATAACTTTTAACTTTGTTTTTTGTATAAAATTTTATGAAACTAAAACCTCATTTTAAACTGTTTTACATGCAGACAGACACAGAGAGAGACAGAAGCATGACAATTCACTCATTCAAACGTAAAGTATAATTTCATGGATCTTAAAACAATTAATAAACATAAATATATAAAACATGAATTGAGAATGTTTTCTGCAATTCTGCATCTTTCAATAGCATGGTGATTGTTTTTACAATGATTTAAACAATTCTAAACATGTGTTGTCCCTTAACAACAGTGATGGTCAGTTGAGGAATTTTCCCATACATGTGCTGATATATATAAGGAACTTATGCAGCAATATGAAGCACAACTATTTACAGACCGATTCCTTGACCACAGTGCCTTGACAGCTATACCTGATTGCACTCAATGATGCTTCATTGTAGAAAACTCTGTATCATAAAATCTTTACTTATTGATACTGACTAGTAAATTATCAGAAAGTGAAAGGTCAACCTACAAGGTCATCAAATATATCTCTCTGATGGACGTGGATTGTAATAAGTGTCTCGAACTTAGTTCTCTCGACGCCTCCAAGTTCACGCGTCGTCTGGTCAATCAGCATGTTTAGGAGTTCCAGGAAGGCCTGGTTGGTCTGCCCCATCACCTTACGATCATACTTGGCATGGGTCAGAGCGTCTGTTGCATCTCGCGTCCAGATCATCTGGATACCCAGGATTCCAACCTATAGAAAAAGACAGCATTAAAACAATAAAGAAATAGCAAAAAAAATGTGTTTTTTTTTAGATTTATAATTTTATTTTTATTTTTTTTTCTAAACTTGAAAAATGTATTTTTTTTAATAGAATATAATACTATAATGGTTTGTAACTGGTATAATATGAAGTATATTTATAAATAACTGATACTTCCGGTTTTCAAATTAATTTACATATAAGGTCAAGTAATATCAGAAAGACACATACCTGTGCAGGGAACATTCCCAGAAACTCGAGGAGTTGGAAGCTCTGATCCTGTATGGCCATGGCAGCTGTCCGGATGACCCCGTGTAGGGATTTCTGGGCCATTTTCATCAGAGACATGAGCCACACCTCTACATTACCCTCAGCCTTCACTGGCTTCTCAAGCTATCAACATAATTGTATAAATTGCTTACTTCATAATAATTAATTATGATCTAAAATAAATTAGCTATTTTTTTATTAGATTTTCCTTTAAAATTAAAAAAGAAAATATTTCTTAATAAACTATTATCCATTATTCTCAGATTGTCATGAAAATAATACTATGTATTTCCTGTGACATTCATAATTATTTTTTCTTTCATATCTGGTTCATTTGTCTATAAACATTGACGTGGTTACCACTTTCACATATGCAAGCTATAATCCAAATACGTTATTTTGAAACTACTATCATACTATTTTTAGATTGAACCTACTGTATTTGGGATGACAGCACATTTCTCTATTACATAAATTATACAATACAATAGATTCAATATAAATGTGTTACTGTATTGGATGAATCTAACTATAAATAGAATGATGTAGTTTCACAATAGTATATTCGGTTTATAGTGAAAATTAGTCTTTATGAAAACATTTCTGTCAACAAACATCCGGCCATTGAATGTGTAGCTATACTGTCAATGATGGAGACTATCTACTGTGTTATAACAGTGAGACTGAACATACCTCCACTTGCTCTCCTTCTGAAGATTGTACAGACAGAATCAGGTCATAGAACTTTTCGTGGAACTTCACTGTCTTGATGTTGTCAAATACGGACAAAAGATGAGCCTGGATGGTGTGGGGGTCACTGGCCTGACCCAGAATCTCCAACAGTGCGGGATCAGAAACAAAAAAGAAACGTGGGAACAGCAGACGTTTCTTCTCCAGGTATCTGGAATATACAAAACAACCAAAACACATCAACTCAGGATACAGATAATTTACTATAGTTCTCCAATTTTTTTTTTCCATGAAACCGATGCATTGATTTCAGAATAAAAAAAGTTCTAAGGAGGTAAATAAAAAATTATGTAACACAAACACTTTTACTTTCAACATCATATTCATACACAGTGTTAAGGACAGTTATACAATAGCTTATCCAGACATACTCATTATACACATGATACGTACAAAAGAATAAAACAATGGATTTGTGGATGTCCCATGATTTCTTTTGTCAATAAATGGCAATACAGTCAAACCTGTGCAAGTGGTTACCTCTATTAAGCAGCCACTTAAGCCATATTTTAAATTCCCATACTATGCTTTCAGAGCAAATTAACCTGTATTAAGCAACAACCTGTCATAAAAGGTCACTTTTGCTTCTCCCCTTGACTGGCTGCTTAAGACAGGTTTGACTGTAATTTTGAACAAAACAATGGAAACCATGAAAAACAAGTGGAGTAGAAACATCTTTTTGACATGTATGTTACAATAACCTCGATCAAATCATTAAAGAAACTATAACAAACAAATACTGCTTTACCCGGTGAGAGATTTCTGGCAAAGTTCCAACTGTTCCAGTAAATGTGGAAGCAACTGCATGAGTGTCTCATCTCCGACACAACACTGGACAACATTAGGGGTCTCGTGCGCACGGGTCATGATCTTTATCCAGGACTTGTCAATGTTGCTGAACCTTTTAGCTTCCTAAAAGTTGTAAAATTGTTATGTTTATCGACACAGGCAATAACACTGAGAAATTTCAACTTTATGAATTATTAAGATATTTTTGTTAATATCAAATGGAATAAATCAGGATTTTTCAAAACTATAAAATTAGCTAAAAACATTTTTTTCCAATATATTTTAGCCTCTATGTGCCTACTGGCCTTGTATTGCAAAAAGTATATCTAATTAAACATGCCAAAATAAGATACTGAGAAAGAATTCCTTAACTTTGTTTACCTGGGTTAGACAAAACAAACCATTCTGATTTTATTTATTTATGTAATGAGATGCTATTTATCCATTTTGATAATTAGTTTATTTTTAAAGACATTTATAGCACTTTTCACTGATATATTTAGTTTAATATGCAAATATAATCTATTTATGTTGGTTCATGCATCTGTTTACATTGTTCATACGTAACTTTAAATTACTTTCTAATTAAGATCAACTTTAGTTAAAATTTCTTAGTCACTGAACTGACAGTTGATCCAGGAGCCATCACATTTCTACTTTTCTTAAGTTTGTACTTAAGACACTGAATATAATATAAGAGCCTTCTAATTATACCATATACTCCATATAATCAACAATCTTAATTTGAGCAACCTTGTGAAACTGCACAATATTGGGTCTGTTTATTACCTACTAAAATAACAAATGACATATCAGTACAATTCATTATTCCAGGAAATTTTCATTAATTACGTAAAAAGTCTGGTCTTTTTTTGACAAAAATTATAACTTTACGTAATTATTTCATCTCAAAAGGGTGGCGATAAAGCATTAAAACATGGAACCCTGTATGCATCAGATATAAACATGTACATACCTTTGGCAACTGTTTGGCGATGTCACCGCCAACAAAGACCGCCTCGAGGTAGACCCAGAGATTCTGTACAATCATCCAATTTTCAATAATCTCCGATGAGTTGGTCAAGTTTTGTACCCATAGCTGGATGTTCTTCTTAAATGGCGTGTTGTATCTGTGGATGGAACATTAGTATCAAACATATTCCATATTCAAATATTTGGGTCAAATGGTCAAACAGTAAAGCACCAGACTTGAATCAGGTGTATTATCCCACAGGACAATATGTGGTACATTTCAGCAAGGATCTTTTTCTTCACATGCTAAGTATTGGTTCTACCGAGGGAAGCATTACATGTGTAAGTCGAAAGAACTTACATTATTATTGCCATCTGTGTGAGTTGTAAAAATGTATACTCGATTTTATTATCAATGTAGGAAAGAAAAGTTTAAGCTCTTCAATATCAGGCTGATGGAAGCTATCCAGACTAAGACGAGAACTAACTTATGATTTCATTACTGTGTGCTGTGTGCTACTTTATGACATCTACAAATATACTGGGCCAAACTGAATCCAGCAGATATCACAGCTTTATCATAATGTAACCCCAGGTAAAGATTAACATTGGAATGACAATTCAAAAACCTAAAAACAGGCAATGACAACTAAACCCTGTTTGAGATAGACAATACTAATCTATATTTTCCAAGGTGCTGAGAGTTGTGCAAGACTGTTTAGTAAGTTTCCTTTAAATTTACTGGCATATAAGGTCACAAACATTTAGTGTAGTTGATTCTATGAAATTTGTTTTAATTTCATGTTTCTTGAAAAGTACATATTTTGTAATGATATCCTCACCTGTTACTCATCAGAGAACTTAGAATCATGAGTGAATCTTCCATAAGGGAGACAATTTCACTGGTCGTGTCACCACGGAGTAATAACTCGCCACGGTTCTTGAAATTGCCAAATGTGAACTCTTGGTTGTTCCAGTCTGCAATACAACCCTTTAGTTTGGCCTCAATGTCCTTCTCCTTGACAGCTGAGATGCAGATGTCCTGAAATAAAACATAAAGACAAGTGTCAACATTTAGTTGTCCTGAAATACAACAAAAAAACACGTGTCAACATTCAGCTGTCCTGAAATACAATATGAAGACAAATGTCAATATTCAGATATCCTAAAATACAACACAAAGACATGTGTCAACATTCAGATGTCCTGAAATACAACACAGACATGTGTCAACATTCAGTTGCCCTGAAATACAACACAAAGACACATGTCAACATTCAGATGTCCTGAAATACAACATAAAGACACCTGTTCAGATACTGTAAAATCATTTATTTTTGTAGGTATTAAATTTCGTGGTTTCCACTTCAAAATCATATTCGTGGGGACTTAAATTCGTTGAAAACCAATTTCCCCAAAAAAAAACCCAACTTTTTTTTTACTCTTTCGACATCACATAGTGTGTCCCAGTTATTAACCATTGCTATAATACGGTTGCTATTACACGTCGCGCGTCTGGGTTTATCACACCCCACTTTGCCAATAAGAGTTGACACATGCCAATTAGTACCCTAATATACAAGTACAATATAGAACTAATTGTTATGCAAACACCAGGTGGGGAAAGGAGAATAATGACATCTAATCCAGAAAGGGTTTCAGAATGCAGGACTGGTGTAAATAGCAATAGTGCCATGTCACGTGACTGTGAAAATGGATTTCACGGTATCCTGAAATACAACACAAAGACACGTGTCAACATTCAGATATCCTAAAACAAAATACGTAAAAGCATTTCAACATACAAAATTTAACATTATAAAATATGGCACCAAAACAAATGTCAACTTTAGCAATAATCAAAAAAATATCTATACATTTACATGTATTTGATAACAGAAAAAGTCAATAACAAGGTTATTTAAGCATTAAATGTTTGAAAATGTTTACAAGTCAATTGTACGAAACTTTGCACCCTTTAAAGAGTCCAAGCTTTAAACTGTACTCATGAACATACATCTGGTGACATGTGAGTAAATGAAGAGTATACTGTATTGATAAAGTAACATCAGTGAATAACACATCAAATTGATAATAATTGTCAATTTATTTCTAACAGAGCAACTTACAAGTATCTAAATGACAATAGAGTGAAATACATTTTTCCATGCAAAAATAACTTTAACATAGGTTAAACTCATGTACCTTTTGTGATCAGCTTTGAGTTTGGTAAAATTGTGTATCAATTATTTCTTGACTTATTTATAGTATGCCAAGTGGATAAAATGAGGTTAGATGTACTGAATTTTCACACATGCTAAATATTGGCATTTGTAATACATGTAAGTGAGATTAGCCTGAACTGTTCTGCTAAATTAATTTGAAATACAAACCAATTCAGTACATTTTAACTCATTATGCTCAATTTACATTTCTAAAATTTGCCAAGAAATCATAAAATAATAAACACATTTCTAATCCAAGTACGCTCACCAACAAAAGTTACATGATTCCCCGCCAGTGTTTTATATAAGTGGGTCATGTATAGGAGTGATGCTGAATACATCTGTATTTGGTGATGTATTACCACAAGTTTTATCTGTATTTTTGGTGTATTCCTCATGCTGATGTGGTTATGATAACGTTGGAGGATATAGTTGTACAGGTATGTTTCAAAACTTGCCCCCTGATGTCCGCATTAACATTTGTAACAATATACAGTAAAATGTACATGTAATTAATTGTACAGGGGTAGACAGAAAATATATTATAAAGTTATACAACAATAAAAGCAATAAAAAGTAAACAAAAAAATCTTGACAATATGTAGAACTATGTATATATATATACAGCCAAACCTGTGTAATCGGCCACCTCTATTGAGCTATTATTATTGCTATTTCCCATTTCTATGCTTTCAGAGCAAACTAACCTGTATTGATCTACAACCTGTCTGAAACATTTTCTTATTCCTTTGACTGGTTGTTTAAGACAGGTTTGACTGCATATATATATATGGAGATAATTATTTGTGAAAAACCAAGACATAAATGTACAGACCAGACTACGGCAAATGCGACTAGCTACAAACCATAGGTACAATATCAAGGCCTCTGCCAAACCAATAAATTTGGTGTCGACCATGACTTATATACTATGGAATTACATGCAACACATCTGGACAGGGTGGACAAATTTACATACATAAAGTGATAGCTTTGTATGAGTAGGATCCAATTAAGGATTCATGACTACTCACATGCTATATAAAGGACAGATTTATAAACCCGTTGGATCATATATATATATATATAGATATACTGTTATGTAGAGTAATATATAAATAAGGCAACTGTTACTATATGAAGAGTCACATATATATAATAACTAGAGATAATTGAAATCACAGAATCGGAATTTCCAATTTTTTTTATCTTTTCAGATGCACATCCACAATGTATGATATATATAGGAAGATAATCATTTGTGAACAACCAGACATAAATATACAGACCAGACTATGGCGAGAGAGCCTAGCTACAATTCAAACCATAGACACAATATCAAGGCATCTATCAAACCAACAGATTTGTTTCAACCATGACCTATTTACTATGGTTTAACATGCAACACATCTGGACTGGATGGAGAATTTACATACATGAACTGATAACTTTATAAGAATAGGATCCAGTTAGGGTTCATGACTATTCACATGCTATATAAAGGACAGACATAGAAACCTGCTGGATCATGAAGATACAATACTTTATAAGGAAAGCAGTGAAATATCAGTACATATGTATAGTAATGGGTTCAATGCTGTTTTCAACACATGATAGGTTACATATGGCATATCCAACTTTACTGGCGAAGGAAGACAACATAATCAATCTGAGTAGAACCATCTTCCTTCCCCAAGTAACTTTCTCATAAAAAGTTTTTGGACCAATCTGGGTCTCAGCGGTGAGAGGTAAGTGGTCATTAACCGACAGTACCTTAGACAACAGGGCCACCAAGGACCCTATGTATACAAAACCTAGATATCAGTACCTTAGACAACAGGGCCACCAAGGACCCTATGTATACAAAACCTAGATATCAGTACCTTAGACAACAGGGCCACCAAGGACCCTATGTATACAAAACCTAGATATCAGTACCTTAGACAACAGGGCCACCAAGGACCCTATGTATACAAAACCTAGATATCAGTACCTTAGACAACAGGGCCACCAAGGACCCAATGTATACAAAACCTAGATATCAGTACCTTAGACAACAGGGCCACCAAGGACCCTATGTATACAAAACCTAGATATCAGTACCTTAGACAACAGGGCCACCAAGGACCCTATTTATACAAATTCTAGATATCAGTACCTTAGACAACAGGGCCACCAAGGACCCTATGTATACAAATTCTAGATATCAGTACCTTAGACAACAGGGCCACCAAGGACCCTATGTATACAAAACCAAGATATCAGTACCTTAGACAACAGGGCCACCAAGGACCCAATGTATACAAAACCTAGATATCAGTACCTTAGACAACAGGGCCACCAAGGACCCTATGTATACAAAACCTAGATATCAGTACCTTAGACAACAGGGCCATCTAGATATCAGTACCTTAGACAACAGGGCCACCAAGGACCCTATGTATACAAATTCTAGATATCAAAATAGTTATAAATAAATAATAAAGTATACAGAAATATAAATGTATATACAAATCCTAAACTATAACCCTGTAAAACAGATAATCAGTAGATATATAAAATTATATACAGGTTTCAAAGTGTATAAAACATATTTTGAACTTTGCCCTGGATATTAGGTTAATATTGTTTGAATACTTTTCCTGTTGTTTTCGCTTTTATTTAGTATGAATAATATTGCAATAATTGGTACTTGAGATTAAAATTTATAAGTTTATTTCTGAAAAATAATTATTATCATAGATAAATATGCATATTTTGTATGTATGTGTTGTGTAAAGTTGTTTTTTACATACAGTTCATTAATACAATATAACATATAAGTTTACCTCAATATCTTCCTTAAACTGCAGTAGTGGTGCTTCAAGGATATTCCTCAGGGTAAAGTTGTCCCCTTCAATGTCAAACACATGACCTGTGACCTCTGCCATGCGGTTCCAGTGGCGCTGCTTCATTGCCTTGTTTGTCATCAATTCCAAAAGGGGAACCATCTCATTGAAGTCATCAATTGTTTTCTTCAAGTCCTCAAAAGCTGGCCAGTCCTTCAAAGCTCTTGGAAGCTTTCGGCATCTATAAATATATAACAACTTTTTCTGAATTTGAAAAAAAATGTTTGTTTTACACAGCTTGTATGTTTGAATTATTTCTATACAAATCCATCCAAAGTTGTTTATTCAAGGTTACATAAAAAATTCCTAAATACACATGGTACATACCCATGGTACATACCCACGGTACGTACCCATGGTAAATCATACCCATAGTACATCATACCCATGGTACATCATACCCATGGTGCATACCCATGGTGCATACACATGGTACATACACACGGTTCATACACACGGTACATACACACAGTACATACCCATGGTACATTATTCTATCACAAATAATTCCTTAAGTGACCCTGCAGATTTATAATGAGCGTAAAAACTTTATGCAATGAAACAGTTTTAATCTAAAACAGTAAATATATAAATTATTGCAGATTTTGAGATTATATGCATAAATATTTATTGTAATTATCTTCAAAAATGTTCATATTACATGTACTATAAAAAAACAGTTAATTTTATTGGAGCATAAATTGGGAATAAAAAGTCAAAATAGACTGAACCCTTAGCCTGAAAACCTGTAAAATTCAAATTATATGAGTCACCATGGCCGTGTAATACTATGGTGTGCTAACACCTTATCTGTATATATTTAGTACTCAAGTTCTACCCAGAGAGACTTAGAGCATGGTTTGCTCAAGTTGTAAAAACTTGCTTCACAGCCGACATAAAATAAATAAGTTTAAACTATAATTTCATTTTTCACTTGTCAGTAACTCATCACATAATTATTAAAATGGCTAATTAAATATAATGACATACTTATTCTGGAACTCAATCAGCTCATTGTTGATCTTTTCAATGTTGATGTCCACCCATAGAATATCGTAGTACCCGTGTACAGTGTCAATAACCGCGTTGTACAGTCCATAAAGCTTCTGCAGGAGGTTCAGCTCCTTCTTGATCTTGAGCAGTTCTGGATACTCCGTGACTGGTAGTCCAAACAGTTCCTCACCGCCAGTGTATGTCATGTATTTCTTGTACAGTATATCAAACTGGTTCTGGAAGATGACCAGTCTGTCGGAGGCCTCGCGTGGTGGCACGCCAGCAACCATTGGTCCAGTCTGAAAGTTACAATATAAGGTTTTATTTAGTTATTTATTGATTTTTATTATAAATTTACTTTCTTACAAATTTAATTAAAAAAGTTAAATTAAGTTGAAGTAACAGCACAAGAAATCCATTTTACTATTCATAGACATTTTCTTTTAAGATAGATATGCACATAACTTGTGATGACACAATAGTATCATACCTTCTCCACGAAGAGACTGCAACCAATAACATAAAACTTACTCAAATTGTAACACATGTATGTTTTTAATTATTGTTAATATATTGTGTGTAATTGACTACATAAGAACTATAATGAGAAATTTATCTGACAGTGAATGGTGTTAAATGACAGATTGCAGTGACACGGAATGTAAGCATTTTTTTTTATGGTTTACACGATATAAATATATATTGTTTGGTTACAATTTTGGTTTACATGATATACATATATACTGTTTAGGTTACAATTATGGTTTACACGATATAGATACATACAGTTGGGTTACAATTATGGTTTACACGTTATAGAAACATACTGTTGGGTTACAATTATGGTTTACACAATATAAATACAACTGTTGGGTTACAATTATGGTTTACACGATATAAATACAAACTGTTGGGTTACAATTATGGTTTACACAATATAAATACATACTGCTGGTTACAATTATGGTTTACACGATATAAATACATACTGTTGGGTTACAATTATGGTTTACACGTAATAGAAACATACTGTTGGGTTACAATTATGGTTTACACGTTATAGAAACACACTGTTGGGTTACAATTATGGTTTACATGATATAAATACATACTGTTGGGTTACAATTATGGTTTACATGATATAAATACGTACTGCTGGGTTACAATTATGGTTTACATGATATAAATATGTACTGTTGGATTACAATTATGGTTTACACGATATAAATACATACTGTTGGGTTACAATTATTGTTTACACATTATAGAAACATACTGTTGGGTTACAATTATTGTTTACATGATATAAATACGTACTGTTGGGTTACAATTATGGTTTACATGTGGTGTAAAGAGAGGTGTATAAACACACACAGACTCATCAGAAATAGAATATAATCCAAAACTTACAGTGTCATAATCGCCGTAGAAGTTGCTGGTTTCTACGAGGAAATCTTTCACATTTGTGATGAGTTCGCTCTTGAAGTCTGGTTGAATATCCAGCAGGTGGCTCTGTACCTCTGCGGCTTGTACGTTCAACTTCTCCCACGAGTAACGCAATGTGTCACAGCGTTCAGTCTCCTCCTTGGCAACTGGTAGGTCATGTTTGATGAGCATCGTGTAGGATTCCTGTAGGCGGAACAACAAGTTACTTCTATATACAATAGAAATTTTATGACTCAAACCCGACAGGAGGGGACAAAATAGTTCTGAGTTAAGGATCGTTTGAGTAGAGTAATGTTCAACATCAAATCATATATGTACATGACTGTATAGATATCGAAATAGGAATTAGGATGAGACCAGATAAGTAGTTTGAGCTATGTGGTGTTCTAGCCATCCATAATCCTAATTAGGATCTGATTTAATCCAATAATGCATTAATTTTCTTTTTTTTTGTAATCACAGTCATATTCATTTTATTCTCTTAAAAGTAACAAGTTGTTATTGCACTTTTTCTATTTACATTCTTTCATCTTCTATTTACATTTCTTCAATTTCTATTTACATTACTTCAATTTCTATTTACATTATTTTATCATATAAAGGACTTATATACAGAAGGACATGAAACTTGCATCTCTCTAACTAATGTTGATACAATAGCATGCTAAGAATTGACAATTGCGCAAATTAATCATTCAGGATTCACAGACCACTGATTTCTTTTACCATCATGAAATGTATGCTATATGTAACCTTTGATGTTTTATAATATTTTAAACATGCAAAATGAACTTGAATTAAAATCATTGCAGTTTTCAGAAGAAATTCAAGTACTTTTGTTGTTTTTTCAGTTGTAGTAAACACATTTTTTAATCACAATTACTTCAATAATTTTAAATTAAATCTGCCGGGAATGGTCAAGTTTGTAGAGAATTTAACTGTGAACAGAAATTATTTTTGATTTGTATCCCTGAGATGAATAGAAATTGAAAATGTGATTTCCTAAGTTTTTGCATGGGTAAAATTTGATGCAGCGGTTTTTCTATGGCCAAAACCTTTCATTTTAGCATCTTAAGTAGTGATCTATTTACTCTCCAGACAAGAAGTATCCGAATGAAGGAAGAGCTGAAAGAAGGCAACTATACACTCCCTTTCCCATTTGGTCAGCCAAACAAAGGGAGAAGTAATTTTTTACCTCAATTGGTGTGATGCTCATGTCAATCCTAATCTCGTTCTGGCGAATATCTTTCAGTCCCGCCATCGCAAATCTGATGTCGTCGAGGTCTTTGACAGGTCGACCCAGCTTCTTATTGAGGTCCTCAACAAACTGGAATATCTCCTCCATCTCTGTACGGTACTGGTTGTTACAAGCCTTCCCATAATGCATCCTCCAAGCCTTCGTCTCAACATTCAGGGCAAACTTCAGCTTTTCTATAAAAGTAAATAATTATACTTTATAATTAAACTGTATACATATACATACATGTAATGTATATTCTATAACCATAATACAAACAAGTTTTCCAGATTTATTTCATACATTTGATATTTCTCTAGTATCTAACTACTGGTATAATATTTTACATTGTGTAAAAACTAGTTAAGTGAACCTATGACTGACTAAGTAGGTATATTGCACAAAACCATTAACAATTACGGTGTTGTAAAATTATAAAAAAATGTAACTATATGGGAGAATGAATGATTTTGACAATATTGATAATTTCTTCCATGATATTAAAACTGGTTCATCAATGCATGTAAATGAATTAAGACAGCAATATTTCATGTGCCCTCTTAGTTTATATTAAATTAGTTAAGCTCGACTGTGATGAAAGCCTAAAGCTTATATGAACCTAGTTTTACAAAATTAAAACCAGAGGTTGTAGCGAAATAGCATCATGAAGACAATATGCACATCTCCACTAATCATGCATCCTAGTAAGTTTCATAAAATTCCAACCAGAGGTTGTAGAGAAATAGCACGGACAATAATTTGGTCACAGACTCAATGAAAGGGCTATAACTCCGTGAAAATCATCAAACTGGAACAAAAAGACAATATGCGCATCTACACTTGGTAGTGATGCATCCTAGCAAGTTTCATGAAATTTCAACATGGGGTTGTAGAGAAATAGCGCAGACAATAATTTGGTCACAGACAAAATCAAAGGGCCATTACTCCGTGAAAAATCATTGAACCGGAACACAAAGATATTATACCCATGTCCACTTGGTAGTGATGCATCCTAGCAAGTTTTCATAAAATTCCAACCAGAGGTTATAGAGAAATAGCCCGTACAAGAATTTGGTGACGCACGGACGGTGGACGCACGCACGGACGAAACGGCGACTATATGCTTCTCCCCCCTTTGGGGGAGCATAAAAATAAGGAACTAGAGCAGTATTGCACTGAACCATCAAAATGTTGAAAGCCACACTGAAAACAATATCTACCAGTAAAGATAGCAATAGGTCCGACATCGTAATACTCTGGCTCTCCGTTGATAGAAACTTCAAGTTCCTCGTAATATTTTATCTTTGATTCAAATTCGGTCAATTTAGGTTTGTCCTTCAAGAATGCCTCAAGCTCGTCATTACGGTCATTCTCCCAGATGATGTGGTACTCCGCAAACTTCTCCAAGGCACTTGTCACTTCCTGTAAAAAACACCAATGAAAATGCGTGATAGCTTAATCATGTGATTAGACTGACAAAATATGGAGTTTATCAAATAATAGATATTGGATGTTCCAAAATGTTAGACAAAATATAGAGTTTATCAAATAATAGATAATGGATGCTCCAAATGTTAGACAAAATATAGAGTTTATTAAATAATAAATACTGGATGCCCCAAATGTTAGACAAAATATAGTTTATCAAATAATAAATACTGGATGCCCCAAATGTTAGACAAAATAATTATAGAGTTTATCAAATAATAAATACTGGATGCCCCAAATGTTAGACAAAATATGCCATATCCACCAAATAGCAAAAAAAAAGAGTGAGAGAGTGGCGGATAACATTATCAACTCCATAATTTGTATAATGCCTTTATACACATTTGTCCACTGAAAGTACAAGTATCCATTCTGTACGGTATCCATTTACCAAGAGGAACAAGTCATGTCAAGTAATATCTTACCTTCTTGGTAGAGTTTATTGACGTAGACAGCAGGGAGACAAGTTTGTTTACTTCCTTGTTCTCTGACACATTCTTGAAATAGTTCTTGGATGCCAAGGCGATTGTGTAGTTTGTCGCTTCACGTTCCGGTTCAGCTGTCTTTTTCTGACCCCCATGTGACCCCTCTGATGCAGCAATGCTGCCAACACTGGCCCGTCTCTCGTGGTGGTGACCATGTTCACGATCGCCAGAGTGGGAACGTTCTGCACGTTTTCTGTCCTTGCTCCACTGGGAAATACCCTTGCTGACACAAACTATCAGCTGTGCTGCCTGTAGGGAAAGGTCAAGTAAGGTCATTAAAGATCACGGAGGTGTTTTTCTGCCAAAACCTATGTCTCCCCACGTAAACAATTATAAGTATAAGCTTTAATGCTATTGTTAGCGTTAAGAACTGGCAAGTTTTAGGACTGTAAACATGTTAAACTTGAAAACAAATGGATTTCAAAAACCAATCCTTCTCCTTTCATTGAAATGTGAGAGTTGGTGCAAGAGAAGAATCACTGATAATGCACATGACTATATACATCGTAACTTTCAAAAATCATCAAACTGGAAAACAAACGAGATATGCACTACTAGACCCACACAACTGATCTTTCCTATAAAGTTTTTGTTAAATTCAGACCACAGATGTATGAGTGATCTGAACAAGATTTTCTCCTTGAGAAGGGAACCATAACTCGCAAAAGAAAGGTTAGCAGTAATGTCACTAAATAATTAAAAAGGTAAAATATTCATTATGAAATATGTAAATACATGTGTACATCGTAGTCTTTTACAGACAACATGTTAACTTTACTATTAAAACTAATCCTACCAAAAAATAATTTGTTGGATATAATTACATACAGAATTCTATGTTTATAAACATATAAACAACAACTGGGGCTGCATGTACCTTGTTGATTGCCTGCTGGACCTCATCCAAGGCTGGTGTCATGGTGATGTTTGGGATCGCCAATGTTGCATATGTCTTGAAAAAGGGCCGATTATCTTTCTTTGGATCATTTCCAAATCCGGAGGACTCACCTGAACAAAAAATATAAATGTTTATAATGTAAACTCTTGGATAAATACACAATTTTGTACACACATATTAGTAATTTACAAAACGTTTGGAAATTCCAAATGTTTATAATGTTTCAAAGTGTAATTGCATTAATTTTATAGATTTAACATTTAGTTAAATTGTTACACTTTAGTTCCTATTTGGCAAGGAAAGACTGAGATCAGTAATTCCATCCCTAGATTTCTATGAAGTAAGTTCGTCATTTATCCTTGGAAGAATCATATTTAATCGAAGCGATATCTGTAAGTTTTTGTTTTAACTGATATTGAATTGTATTTATATTAAATTATATAAAAAAAGCTCCACATCTTATATCACACATGGTATTTCTAAATAGAACAAGCACTAAATATATGTAAGAAAAAAAAATTCGTTGCCAAAAGGACAAAACAGCCATGTTCATGGTTAAGAATCAAACTCCTGACCCTTTCATCCTGGGTCCATTGCTCTCCCAATAAACCAAATCCTCTGCAGATAATAAACGATACATAATAACCATTCTCTGATCGTAATGAATGGTCAGATAATAAACGATACGTAATACCCATTCTCTGATCGTAATGAATGGTCAGATAATAAACGATACATAATAACCATTCTCTGATCGTAATGAATCGTCAGATAATAAACGATACATAATAACCATTCTCTGATTGTAATGAATCGTCAGATAATAAACGATACATAATAACCATTCTCTGATCGTAATGAATCGTCAGATAATAAACGATACGTAATACCCATTCTCTGATCTTAATGAATCGTCAGAAAAGGAAATATCGCCATTCATTGTTTCCTTAGAACAACTGGATTTCTTATTAAAGAGAGAATACAAAATTGATATTTATCATGCTTTGTATGTTCAATTATTTCCATTCATTTCATATTGAACTTACCAATATAATGAACCATGGAGCTGGAGGTGATTCGTTTACGGAGAGCCTCCAGTGTGTTACGGGTGACTTTAATCAAAGCTTCTAAGTTACGATGATTAAAATGATTCAGAAGGTCCATAGCAGCTTGCTCAATGTTTTCTCGTTGTTCACGTTTTTTCTTAGCGGCAAGATTGGCCTTGGATGAAACTGGGCGTGACCGTCTGCTGCTGGCACGACCTCCAGAACCTGTGGGACTGCCTTCCCTCTGCTCAGCATCTGTCAAGTACATAGATTAGTAAAATTACAAAACAGGTTTATTATTTGCATTATAAAGACTTCTCAATTACAAATGCAGAGTATCTTTATTTCCATGTTAAATATGTGCATGTAAATATTATGAAATAAATATTTTCGTTTAAACTATAAATAGTTACTACAGTATATTTAATCTGAAATAAATTAAAGCGGGCTCATTTTGGTTGTCCTTTCATCCATTCCTCCACTACCATCTTCCACTATAAATCCAATACTGCAGCAACTGAATGAACACAGGAATAAAAGTATTAAATGGTACTGTATTAGATTTTTATTTTATATTTGATTATGTAAAGCATCACCTTCAACAATCCATCAGTTATATCACAATGGTTCTGCTTACTCAAGGCTGCATTCTGGTAGTTCAACACATGGAAATCATGTAATACTAAAAATGTTAAAACTTACCTTCCTTCTTGTCTTCAACATGGTCATGGTCATCACATTCCTCTATCTCACACAACATGTTGATCAGCTCATTGGCTGCTTCCTCCACAACTAAACTCTTTGTCTGTAGCACATTAGCCCCCTTGCCACATAGATTCTGTAAATAAAACACAATTATAGAACACATAGAATCTGTAAATAAAACACAAGAGATTATATTTTTTTCACTCTAATAACACATTGATTATGTCGGTACAAGTAATGCTATTTCGTTCCCTTACCACATAGCTTCTGATGCTATTTCATTCCCCTATCACATAGATTATGTTGGTACAAGTAATGCTATTTCTTTCCCTTACCACATAGCTTCTGATGCTATTTTATTCCCTTACCATATAGATTCTGTTGGTACAAGTAATGCTATTTCATTCCCTTACCACATAGCTTCTGATGCTATTTCATTCCCTTACCACATAGATTCTGTTGGTAAATGTAATGCTATTTCATTCCCTTACCACATAGATTCTGTTGGTACATATAATGTTATTTTATTCTTTATTCTGTTGGTAATGCTTTTTCATTCCCTTATCACATAGCTTCTGATGCAATTTTATTCGCTTATCACATAGATTCTGTTGGTACGTTTAATGCTATTTTATTCCCTTACCATATAGATTATGTTGGTACAAGTAATGCTTTTTTAATTCCTTACAATATAGATTATGTTGGTACAAGTAATGCTATTTCATTCCCTTACCATATAGATTATGTTGGTACAAGTAAAGCTATTTTAATTCCTTACCATATAGATTATGCTGGTACAAGTAATGCTATTTCATTCCCTTACAACAAAGAGACATTCCACAATCATGTACATTTACAGACCTGGGTATTTTCCAAGAACTCCTCCACTGTCCAGGGATCATCGGAAGGCAGCTGGCATAGTGTGGTAGTTGACATCTCCCGGAGAACTGCATCAATTCTGAACTCTGTCAACTCATTGGCTCGGATCATCAGCAATTCAAGTTCTTCCAGATTCTTGTACACTGAACTGATGTAATCCTCGATGTTCAGGGATGTCCATGACAATACGGTGAGCCCGGGCTCAATAGATTCATCAACTCGGTTAATGTGAGGTCCCATGAGGTCCTCGAAGGCCTGTGGAATCTTCTTACGAACTCGGCTGTTCTCTTGTAGCATCATCTAACAAAGGGAATGAAATATTGCGATCTTTTTAAAAATACCAAATATATGGTTTACCAGCTTTAACAAAGTGTCATTTTAATAATGTCAGAGTAATACATTTATAACAGTATTACTGTAAATAAAATAAAAAAGGGACAGGAGACACAAAAAATCTGACAAATTCATGATTTAAATCTCTTTTTAATACAGCCATTTGTGAAAAAGGCATTCACATCTCCTTTTATAATTATTAATAATATTTAAGTTTCAAAAACATTCAAGAAAAATTATAATTCTTCTGTTCATAAAAATGTTGATGCATATTCCTCAACAAGTTTCATTTTCATACTTGATCTTCCGGTTAGCTCAGCCGGTAGGTGTCTGACTATAAATCCAGGGGTAGTGAGAACGAATCCCTGCCTAACAACAGTCACCATGATGACCAAATTACGACATTCCTTCTCATTATAATTTGACTCTCATCGCTGATATAAGTGGGAAAGTTATTAGTTACTTGCCCTCGATGGCATGAAAATGACACTAAATACTCAAATAAACATAGAGGATCCTTCTCTCTGAATCATCTATTTACTGACTGACAGCCTTACATTGATTGTACATAACTAACAGGTTGATCTTGGTCTGTATACATTGTAGACCCTGATTGTACATAACTAACAGGTTGATCTTGGTCTGACTACATTGTAGACCCTAATTGTACATAACTTACAGGCTGATCTTGGTCTGTCTACATTGTAGACACCGATTGTACATAACTAACAGGCTGATCTTGGTCTGACTACATTGTAGACCCTAATTGTACATAACTAACAGGTTGATCTTGGTCTGTCTACATTGTAGACCCTGATTGTACATAACTAACAGGCTGATCTTGGTCTGACTACATTGTAGACCCTGATTGTACATAACTAACAGGCTGATCTTGGTCTGACTACATTGTAGACCCTGATTGTACATAACCAACAGGCTGCTCTTGGTCTGTCTACATTGTCTGTACCTGTAAATGGCATACAGTCAAACCTGTGAAAGCAGTCACCTCTATTTAAAAGCCTATTGTCTTAAGCAGCCACATTTGTTATTTCCTATATTTAAGCTTTCATAGCAAATTTATCTGTATGGACAGCCAGCTAAGTATCACACATACCAGAAGGGCATTGTAGTTTTCCTTGTACTCTGACTGTTTTGTCCTCATTGTTTTAGCCATTGGGGGAATGTCAAGCCCAAGTCGTGCCATGCACTCTGTCTCACGGATCATGATCAAAATCTGGGGGTCAAAGTTCACATACAGCTCATTCGTCTCTGGGTGTTGTACCAGCAGGGAGGCCTGCAGACCAGACTTGGCTGCTTCAACCTGAAGTAAGGTTTGAACACAAAATACATCACATTTCCATCATAAAGATAATACAGAGAGACTGTACAATACCAGCAATGTACTGTTTATCAAGACCTTGCAGCAGCAAAACTGTTCTATCTTTATTGATATTAAGAAGAAATATAATAGTTTTACTTTAACCCTAGATACACAAGTCATCAATTTCAATTCTAAAATTCTACTTGATGGTTGTGAGACTTGTGAAAAACGGGAAAAAGTATTTTTTTATATAAAAAAAATTTTATTTAAAAAAATCTCAAGTTTCTACAGAAAACCAACTACAGCTGGATAAAAAAACTACTAATAGTTCTGTGCTTTAGATAAGCTTTTCTTCAAATGAGTATTTTACTCCTTAAATTTGTATAAAATGTTTATTTTCAAACTTTTATGGGTAAAAATGAACATCTTAATAACTTTGCTATTTAAAATAAAACAATCAATACTTAAATTGTCAATATCCAATGCTTATTTTACCAATTACTTAAATATTAATGCTTTATTTTATGCTTAAGTACTCCAAAATAGTAGTTATCTGGGGCATTGACTATTTCCTACCACTCAGTAAGATATGTGTAATAGCAATACAGCAGATGGGGATGTACCTGTCTGAGCCAGCCACGATGATAGAGGACCTCAAACTCCAACAACACCTTGGCAAGCTTATTGAAGTTCTTGATGATTTTCTTGGCTTCAGGTCCCTCCAGAAGCTTTGGTTGCTGCTGGAAGAGTTCCATCGGTTCTTGGATACGCCGGAACAGCTGGCGCGACCAGGATATCTTACCTAAAGTACAGTGTAATGAATATTTATAATTTACTAGATTTATAAACATTTCATAGTTTAATATTGTTTAACTTCATAATTGTCTGTATCAAAATCAGACGATGTGGGGTGAAGAACAAGATTGAGGAAACAAGCCTAGCTTTCCCTGCCAGGGATCATTACATAGCAGTGACATAAGGGCAGTCTGATTGGCCAGCAGAAAATGCCTTGAATTGTGGTACTGACAGGGAATTTCATGCTTTTACGTTAAGGTATAATGGACCTGAATCAGAAAATTTCAGATATTGCGATAGTCAGATACTGGGATAGTCAGATACTGGGATGATCAGATACTGGGATAGTCAGATGCTGGGATAGTCAGATGCTGGGATGATCAGTTACTGGAATAGTCAGATGCTGAGATGATCAGATACTGGGATAGTCAGATACTGGGATGATCAGATACTGGGATAGTCAGATGCTGGGATGATCAGTTACTGGAATAGTCAGATGCTGAGATGATCAGATACTGGGATAGTCAGATACTGGGATGATCAGATACTGGGATAGTCAGATGCTGGGACGATCAAATACTTGGATAGTAAGATACTGGGATGATCAGATACTGGGATAGTCAGATGCTGGGATAGTCAGATACTGGGATAATCAGATACTGGGATAGTCTCTAGTGAAGAACTTAATATTTATCTTATGTTGAAAGAAACAAAATGCACATACAAATTGTGTTTGAAAAACAATGACATACATTTAAATAAATATTTATCAAAGTGCAGTTGAAGCCTCAGGCTGCCTGAGTAATAAAATCATTTTCTTTACTATTTTTTCAATAAATTGAAAAAAAAAATTAGACATTAATATGCAAACTATTAATCTGCATGATGTATAGATGTTGGAAACCCACCAGCTATTGGAGGCAGATCTCGGGCAACTGGTGGTTCATTCTTGTTTTTTTGGTAGATCTTAGAAACCATCTCAATGTCACGCCCATAGTGACTGAGGATACGCTGGTACTTGTCAGAGACGGGAAGGTCCGGCAAATTGAGTTTCTCAAACTTCAGAAGGAGTGTGATTGCTCGTTGTGTGCTTGTGATCCTCTCAAACCTCTTATCCATGAACTCACATATTTGTTTCTAAATTTAGAAAAAGAATCTCTTGTTAATGATATTCAATGAACTTCTATTAATATGTCAATTTTCCATGTTACTTTAACATAGTTTTAATAAATACCTTGATCAGGCATACCTTCAACAGGATCAATCCAATATAAACTACCTTCTACAGGATCAATCCAACATAAACTACCTTCTATGGGATTAATCCAATATAAACTACCTTCTACAGGATCAATCCAATATAAACTACCTTCTACAGGATCAATCCAACATAAACTACCTTCTACAGGATCAATCCAACATAAACTACCTTCTACTGGATCAATCCAACATAAACTACCTTCTACAGGATCAATCCAACATAAACTACCTTCTATAGGATCAATCCAATATAAACTACCTTCTACAGGATCAATCCAATATAATCAATATAAATTCAGTACAAATATGGCAAAATATAAATATTTTGATTATGCTGTGCCAATAATTGCTCTCTCAGCACCTATATTGCACACTAGTAATTTTTGTGTTCCACACATAAACAAGTCAGATGTTTTTCATCGTTCAAAGAGTAACCAAGTCACACTAAACATACTGAAAAGTATGATTAATACAATCATGTACTTTAAATATAAAACGGCTGTTCAGCAAATTTGATATGAGAAATGCGCAAAAAATAATAATATGATCTCAAAAAGGCATAACCGTGTTTTTCAACATATGATAAACAACAAGGATTAATCAACTAGTTGTACTGATCATGAAGCTAACTGCTAGAAACATAATATCTGCAAGAAAACGAATATCCTAATAAACAACTATCCAATTAGATGTTCCCTGTCAGAGTGAATTTATTGTTGCATGCACGTGTGTTAGATTGTATCAACCATCCAGCATACAGAAACATTTTCATTGGTCCATGTATTACAGTCAAACCTGTCTTAAGCAGCCAGTCAAGGGAAAAAACAAAAGTGACTTTTTAAGACAGGTTGTTACTTAAAACAGGTTAATTTGCTCTGAAAGCATAGCCATAGGAAGTAGCAAATGTGGCTGCTTAACACAAGTGGCTGCTTAATAGCGGTGACCACTTACACAGGTTTGACTGTATTTGATGGGCAGTTAGAATTTGATTACTTGTGGAACAAGCATTGAAAAACTACATGAATTGTTTATCACTCACATGGAGTTCTTTGGTCTGCCTCTGGAAGTCGTCAAAATCTTGGGCAAACTCCTGTTTCCTCTGGTCAAGGAAATCATACGGCTTCTTACGAATCTGTGTCTGTATCACACTGAATCTGTTGGCCATAACCTCAATCCCTGCATAACAAAATAAAAATTCAATCTCTGTGAAACAAAACATAACCACTACTGTATTTTGTCTAACAAAATACCATTTCTTATTAACTGGATGAAGCATCAACTGTTTTCTATTTTCTGTTTTTGGACAGATATAATTTATTTAATGTCTTTCTCTTAAAGATGTATAACTAGTACTTTTTTTTTTATCATTTAATGCAATTAAAGTCTTGTATTATAATTTTAATACTTAGCATAAAATGCAACTATCTGGATCATATCGGGTACAAAATACAGTTGTTAAAAACATGTATCTAAACTTCTTTTATCAGCAATATTCTAGTTAGAACTGACCCCTAATAATATAAAAGATTTAGTCTACCAGATGTAGAATAATATCTGTAAACGTTCGGAAATTTCCAGTCATCATCGATTAAAATGCACGACAGCCCTGGTAAGCAGTTAAGTTTAAAATTAAGTTTAAATTATACTGTCTAGTTGATTTAAGCTTGATTGCGAAGAAAGGTCGAAGCTTATATGAACTGTTCTTGGGTCTATTTCCTTGGTAGAACCTGTACTGAGTTATTTTTATGAGGGGCACCCAGTCAAGCTTGATGATTGAACCCGTAACCCTTGGCTTGAGTGGCCAATACTCCACTACGCTCAGCTCCATTCAAAAGCAGAGCATGTGTGGTTGAATGGGTGAATACCATTGGAAATTTTAAGATTATTATCATCAATGAAGCAGCTGATTTGTAGATTAGAATTACTGATCAGTAAATATATTTCAAAAACATCATTTATTTATGTGTAAGAAATGTATCAGCTGTTGTTAATCCACGGAAGGTGATGACAATACACAGAAATGTTTGTTGTTCATAAACAATTTCTTTATTTCATTATAAAAAATATCTTATGCCACATTTCTATGATCATTTTCTAATATAACTTTGCTTATTTGAATTATTTAGAGAGATTGAATGACATGAGTTTTATGATATTTTTTCACGTGTATGGTTATATGGACCCTACCTTCAATCTTTGATTCTGAGAGTGTGGAGTATATGGAAAACACATCGAAAATGGCGATAATGTTTCTCAACCTCTTTGTGAATGTGTCAAACTTTCCAAAGATATACATCTCCGAAAACTCAAATGGTCGCTCATTTGGCATCTTTTCCAGCTTTTCCTTGGTCTTGCGGAAGCTTCGCTGGTATTCCTCATTGAGGCGTATACAATCGTTAAGCTTCTTGATGACCTCACTTAACGGTTGTGTCCACACAGTCTCCGAGCCCTGGTTAGTGATGTACGCCTTGCAAGCCGTTATCATTTGGTTTGTGATCTGGTTTGGAAAATTTACATAAAATAGTAAATATGTGTTTTTTATTTGATTCAATAAAATGACTGATATTAAATTTTTATAAATTTTATTTATAATAGAAACTTAACCAAATTCCTTCAGATGATATATTCAGACATTCTAAATCTACATCAGTTCATGTCACAAGAACAGCAATAAATACTTTGTTAAATAGTTTTTATATTACAAGCCTGTCCCGATTAGCTCAGTTGGTTATGCATCTATCAATCCAGGGGTCGTGAGTTCAATTCCTTGCCCGGCAACAGTCTCCATGATGATCGATATACAACATTGTGTCTCATAATCTTTCATCTCTTACCACTGATTCAAGTGGGAAAGTTATCAGTAACTTGCAAAGATGGGGTGTGCTAAAGTACTGGTTAACCTTTCAAGATCCAAGGAAACAGTGGTTAGGTTAACTGATCGTATGTTAGCCCTTGATGGCATAAAAATGACATTAAATATCAAATTCATTAATCATTATATTACCTTCACAAAGAGAGACGTCATCCTCTCGGAGGTATTGTAGTAGCGGGATATACTGTGGATCATACGTATAGCATTGATCAGTCCAGGGATTCCCTCCAGCATGCCAACCTGCATGTGAAAAGTGATAATATGTGAAAAATTATGTCAATTTTTTTTTTTTTTTTCAGATAAAGTTAAAATGTTAAAATAAAAGGAAAGTTTGTAAGCAGTTTCAGTATTCAACCAGCAAGACAACTGATAAGAAAAGCTTAAAAAGTCAACCTCCTATTTAATGATATTAGTTGTGCTGTCTTTCAGAAAATCAATCGCACAGATTCTGTCCTTTGAACTTTAAACATAATAAATTATTTAGTTTATAATTTATGATGCATGATGTTTTTATACATACTGGGTCACTGTTATACAGGGGGTCACAGAACTTCTCCAGCGTGTACAGAAACTTCACATTGTCCTTGGCTTCGTTGGCCGTGTCAGTGATGCGGCGGTCCAGCTCCTGCCATATCTACAAAAAATGAAATTCAAATTGTCCATATAGTGACACAAAGTACTAAATGTATACAGAAAGAAAGCATTGGTAACTTTTTATACTTATGAGGGCAAATAGTGCGAATACAGATTTCACAAGATAATGGCTCAACTGCAGAGCATTTAAGTTATTTGATTTATCTTGTCAGATGTTTATCTTAACTTATGGAAAAGGATCCTTCATGGTCGAGTTGTCTAAGGCGCCGTCTCAAGATCACTTACCTCTCACTGCTAAGTTAGTAGGTTTCAAGTCCCGCTCGCTCCAAAAACTTTATAGGAGAAAGTTTCCAGTTACTTGCGGAAGGACGGTGGTTCTACTTAGTCTGAGGTCTTCCTCCACCAGTAAAACTGGCTATGCCATATATAACCTGAATTGTGTTCAAAAATGGAGTTATACCCCATTAAAAAAAAACTTATGGAAAAGGGACTGTACGTGTCAGTGCATCTCATCAGTTCAGATTTAAAATTAATGGAGTTCATTTTCTATTTTGAGTTACCCTGACCTTTAGAGCCAATTTTACCTTGATAAGCTTTGACTTTGCAGCATGCAGAACTCCAAGAACAGCCTTGACCTCTGTTCCCTTAATTTGGTCGAGAAGGTAGTTGAACTTTGACATGCGTTTTTTCCAATGATCCAGTTCTGCCCTTGGTCCAATGTCGTCTGCTTCCTTTCTCATCTGTTCACTCTCAGCCAAAACCTAGAACAGTGAAGGTTGAACCACTGACAAACTTTTAACTCTTTTATAGTCTGTAATACTTCAAATACAAAAAAAAACCTTCTTTATATTAAGGTCCACATCATTTCATTACAGATGTTTTGGATTTTTTTTTATTTAGTAGCAAAATCAATTGTTGAAAAGCTTTTTAAAGAAAAAAGCATTTCTATCCAAAATGCCCATACAATATATCATTAGTTATTAAACACACCATTCATCCACTTTATATTTACTATTATAAACTAAGACAGACATGTATCCATTAACTTGAAGGCAATATCCGCTTGTGTATTTCCAAACAGTAGCTCTAGCTGTTACCTGTTCAATCTGTTTGATCCAGACTTCCATGCAGGCCTCTATCCCTTCCAGAGCCTCGCTGCTGTTGGCGATGGCCTGATAGTCAGCTGGTGTCTGTACCCGACTCAGCTCATACGTCTCGCATGGCTTCAGCTGAACCTTTTCATTCAAGCTCTCCTGAGCTCCTAAACACAAGTATACAAATGTATCTTATTGTTTACAGACAAGCTTTACAATTCTTCAGTTATATCAGAGGTAGAATTATAAGTTCTCGCCAGTAACATGCAGCAGGCATGTAGTCACATTATACTTATACAATCTGACCAGACATGTTAAATTGACTCTTAATACAGGTCATAATATTATAGTACTGAAACTATATGTATTTAAATCCATAATTATTGATGTGAATGACCAAATCTGTACTGGACTTCTGAAATAACATAAATAACGTAAATGTACAAAATTTTTTACACTTTTATACCAAATAAAAAAACTGTTAAATATACAAATCAGGAATACCATAAATATCATTTTGAGAAAATATATTTAGCCATACAAATATGTATAATGAATTAAGTTGCAGGTAAATTATTAACATGTACATATGAAACATTACTTTCAGATACCTTATCAATAGAATATTTTTGTATTACACCAGTAAAATATTTTAGAACAAATCTAAACAAAAAAAAACATCTTTATTCCAACTTACCCACAAGCACGCTGACAAAAGAGTCAAGCATATTCAGGAAGTCGCATCTTGTTTGATGAGCCGCTTTGCTGTCAAGTGCACCCCAACCTTTTTCGAGGTTCTTGAGGGCGGGGATGAAGATGCTGGACAGGAGATGTTCCACCGCAAAGAGCAGACCATTACCATTCTTACCATGACCGTTTGTGTCCAGAATGGTGAAGGTGATCTCCTGAAGTTAGTAAACAAGCAAGTATACATAACACTGCATGTGGGGGGTGGATAACATTGCTTTGATAACGTTCTAGTCACTTCACAAAGGTTCAGATGGTGTTATAGGCTCTGCCATGGTAAATTATAATGATATAGACATAATATGTCATCCAGTCACATTGTACTGACTTTTGACTCATCTGTTCTAGAAAAAAGCTTGAAATGTTGAGAGTTTGCATGCATTTACATACAATTTAACGATGCTTTTAATATTCGAAAGATGGTAGCTAAAAAAAACATTGTACCAAACTTTTACCTTGAGCTATGTTCTAAACATGAATATATGTAGCAACACAAGTTTACTGTCTTTAGGTGTATGATCTAAAGAATCAGATAATGAAATAAGACAGAATATGTGAAATAACATTAATGATGATTTCGAATTCTGTTTCATTTTATAACCAGAAATTGTTCACAAATTTCCAGGGTTTGACCTGTTAATGAGTAACTTACTTTGACCATATTCTGGTTGTCGATGACCGTGCTTGCGGGTCCAGACTTGGTGAAGAGTAAACACGTGCCTTTCAGCGGGATATCACTTCCATTGGCAACAAACACTTTAGGCTTCTGTTGCCGTGGAGTCTTCGGTGCAGACGGTCCCGCCTTCAGGTGTTCAACTGAAACAGGAAGTTGCTTGTTATTCGATCATTACTTCAAAATGAAATATAAAAATTGTCATGATCTGCATTCAGAAATAAACTGTCCACATAATAGTTTGTTAATGTCTGAAAAATGCAATATATGATCAGATGGTGTGAAAAATGGCCAAAATGATGTTGAAGATGACAAAATTGATGTTTTCCTAGTCCATTTCTGACATTTAAGTAAGATCGTCTCTTTTCATCAAGTGAGAACATGTAAATGGATATCAGATATGTTTCTGTTGCAATCACTATGCTGTTTACAATTTATACCTGGAACTGGACCTAATACATCGGTGAGATATGAAACTAAATATGGCTATGTTAGAAATGTTACTATACTACTGGTATGATGTGAAGCAAATCTATAACATCTGTATAAGTGATGTATTTTACACACAAGAAAAAATTAAACTAAATACAGTTTCTCCTAAATCTAGCGAGTAACAAAAAAGTAAAAAAGACATCTTGATAAATATTTTAAGATTATTACAAAGTTAATGATATATAAATAGACCGTGTATCAATATACTTGTGTTACATAATAGTATTCACACAATACGTCTGATATATGTAAATTTGGAAGCTATATATATAATATGTAGTGTGTACTAGTCTATGTCATGATAAATAAAGCTCAGTTATAAGCTGTATGCAGATGGCATCATCTAATCATCCAAAGGCTTTGCATTTTAATGGTCATGAGACAAAACTGTTGAAAGTCTTTCTTTATTATTAAATTGTAAATAATTGTATTTTCTCTTAATATAATAATTGTCAACATTGAGCAGCTCTATGTAATTCTGAGAGAAAATATAAAAGTGGTATTTACTCATGACTCATTTAGAGCTTAGAGAAGACATTGTCTTGTGAACCCTGACCTCTAACTCAACCCAAAGATCTGCCCATTTGCTGGATACAGATTATAATATTGCTAGAGATACAGACTGCTAGACAGACTGTAAGTTTGCAAGCGATACAGTTTAGGTAATATTGCAAGAGATACAGACTTTACTATTGCTAGCAATACAGACTATAATATTGCTAGAGATACAGTTTATATTATTGCTAGAGATACAGACTATACTACTGCTAAAGATACAGTCTATATTATTGCTAGAGATACAGACTATACTATTGTTAGAGATACAGTCTATACTATTGCTAAAGATACAGTTTATATTATTGCTAGAGATACAGTCTATTCTTTTGCTAAAGATACAGTCTATATTATTTCTAGAGATACAGACTATACTATTGCTAAAGATACAGTCTATATTATTGTTTGAGATACAGACTATACTATTGCTAGAAGTACAGTCTATAATATTGCTAGAGATATAGTCTATACTATTGCTAGAGGTAGAGTCTATAATATTGCTAGAGATACAGTCTATACTATTGCTAGAGGTACAGTCTATAATATTGCTAGAGATACAGACTATACTTTTGCTAGAGAATCTGACTATAATATTGCAAGAGATACAGTCTATACTAATGCTAGAGATACAGTCTTTAATATTGCTAGAGATATAGACTATACTATTGTTAGAGATACAGTCTATGCTATTGCTAGAGATACAGTCTTTAATATTGCTAGAGATACAGACTTTACTATTGTTAGAGATACAGACTATACTATTGCTAGAGATACAGTCTTTAATATTGTTAGAGATACAGTCTACACTATTGCTAGACATACAGACTATGCTATTGCTAGAGATACAGTCTAAATTATTGCTAGAGATACAGACAATACTATTGCTAGAGATACAGTTTATATTATTACTACAGATACAGTCTATAATGTTGCTACAGACACAGCCTGAACACAACCAGATGAACCAGAAATATTGGCCCATTTCCGGTTTATCTGGCCAAGTTCAGAACCTAAAGTCACTCCTTAAATCAGCTCATGATATAATTTATAACATTATATAGATATAGAGATACAGACTATATAATTTTTATATATTGACCTCTCACAACATAAAGGTCATTAGGTGCATATGAATGTAACAAGATACTTAATGTAACTATTGGCTGTTACTATTCCTTTGTTACCAAGATAAGCATGTTTCATGTTATCTCTTGAAAAATCATAAAGGAAATCGAGGAGCAGATGACTGTAAAGCTCAAGTATAAAGTGTTATACAATGTACATGTGGAGTAATATTGCACATATCCTTGACTGTTTATAAAATCAGTAAAAGGCAAAGTAAAGACATTCCAATGCCTAATTCTATAAAAGACATGAACATAAATTATGAAAGTAACTTTTGTTTTAAGATAGTCTAGATAAAATATAATGCACATTTAACTCTGGGTCCCCAATGGGGAATTGTCTAAGGTGCTGTTTCAAGATCACTCTCATAGATCAGGTCTTAGGGGTTCAAGTCCCACTTGGTCCAAAAACTTAATGTGAGAAAATTTGCCAGTTACTTGTGAAAGGATGGTGATTCTACCCAGATTCTTAGGTCTTCCTTCACCAATAAAACTGGATATGCCATAATATACCCTGTCTTGTGTTGAAAATATCATTAAATCACATGCAGAAAAAAAGAAGAAGAAAGTTAAAAAAATTAATGGGTTTTAAACCCCATTAAATACAACAACATTTAATTCATGGTATTTATCCTGTTTGAATTTGTTGTTTTTTACAAGCAGCTTTTATAACTTAATCTTTATGACTCTGACTTTTAACCTACATCTATTAAACTTCACTTTGAATGGATTTGACCTTAACATTGACCTTAAATGATAAAAATATATTTTTAACTCTTCAGTTATGATATCATTCTGGTGCCATTTATTTTCACAAAATCTCTGAGTTTCTACAAAAACGAGGTAAGAAAGAATAGAACTTGTACTCTAAAACACATTGGAATACATTTTAATAAAGTGGAAAATGAAGGTTGTATTATGAAATGCCAACACTTTTTCTGAACCCCATTTTTATTGTGTTAAAGTACATAATATTATACATTAAAAATATATTTGTGAAGGTGCCAGGACAAAAATAACCATTGTCCTGATTAAAAAGGTCAACTCTGATAATTGGTAATCTGCAGTTTAGGTCACCAGTACTGCAGATTAAAAGATTAGTGACCTTAAGTCAATAGTATACAAACAGGAATTTTCTATCCAAAATAGATTGATTGATTGACTGAATATTTAGTGTCATTTTTATGCCATCGAGGGCTAACAGATGATTAGTTAACCAACTACTGTTTTCTGGCCCCATCTCCTCAAGTAACTCAGATAACTTTTACAATTGAAACGTAAGAGATGAATGACAATGAGACACAATGTTGTATATCAATCATCATGAAGATTTTGAAATGGAGCAAGGATTCAAACTCAAAACTCTTGGATTGATAGCCAGATGTGCTATTGACTGAGTCTACAGGAATTATCTATCCAATATGCAGAGTATTATTCCTGTCCTGGGTTGTTAAGTATTTTGAAACTTACTGGGACCCTCAACGGTCAAGTGGTCTAAGGTGTCCCTTTACCACTTTCCTCTCACCACTGAGGTTGTGGGTTCTAGCATATCTAGATCCGAAAACATAAAGTAAGAAAGTTTGTCAGTTGCTTGTTAAAGGATGGCAGTTGTACTCAAATTCATTCTGAAGCTTTTCTCCACATATAAAACTAGATACCCAATAATGTGACGAAGTGTTGTGTGTTGAAAATGGCAAAAATAAAAAAAAATGAAAATGAAGCTAACCACTGCATCTTTAGTAAAAAAAGTGTGAAATAAAGAGGAATTGCTATCACAACATTGTTTAATTACTAGAATATTATATAACAGAAGTATAAAAGATCGGAAACTAACTTACACTTTCAAAAACAAAAAAATAACATTTAGAACTTCATTAATCATATGAAATCTCAGATGACAACAATGTGGATGGATGAAAAATGAATTAGTAAAACCCTTGGAATATTTCATTATTGTGACCCTTTATAAAATTCTCTGAATTTTCACTGAACTGCCCAACCTGTTTCTCAACTAAGATTTTCTAAAGAAATATCAAGGTTTTCACAAACTATATTTCAAGAAATGTGCTTGAAACATTTCTCTTCTCAAATCTGAGATCCTTGAATATTAGAGGCTACCTTACTCAAGTTGTGGTTGCCAACATTTGTGGAGAATAAATCTCAAATGAGAGGATATTTGAGGTTGAGTAATAAATTGTTTCATGAGATGTGCAATCCCCAAGATTATAAATCTCGTGTTCAACTGAGTTAAAACCAACCAATGGCTGCCAGGATTCTTGACAAGAATTTTGATTGGTTGGTTTTAGTATAACTCAGTTAAATATAAAATAAAAGAGTTCCAGGCCAGAGATAGGGCATTCAAGATGTTGCTGCTGATTGAAACATAAATATCAGAATCTGTAAAGTGCTGTTAAATTGACAAATAAAGTATAAAACAATTTAGGATAAATAACATTTTAGATGGTTATAAATCTGCCCAGTTTCTGTAGAATGTGACATGGTTACATAAGAAAGAACTGAGACAACAAGTACAAAGGTGTGCTTGGGAATAAAACAGTATCATCAGCTATCAGGAATTGTGAGAAACTGAAATTGTGAATCTACAACAAGAATTAGTAACACAAAGCAAACATGCTGGTTAATACGGTTAGGTTGCAGCTGATGTATCAACTACAGATATCTCTCCTGTATCATTCTGACTATTAAAAGTTATCTCTCTTGTATCAATCTGATTTTATCAAGATTTATCTCTCCTGTATCAATCTGACTATCAAGTTATCTCTCCTGTATCAATCTGACTTTAACTAGAGTTATCTTTCCTATATAAATCTGTCTATCAAGAGTTATCTCTCTTGTTTCAATCTGACATTAACTAGAGTTATCTCTCCTGTATCAATCTGACTATCAAGAGTTATCTCTCCTGTATAAATCTGCCTTTAACTAGAGTTATCTTTCCTGTATCAATCAGTGCCCAGTTGTTCAAAGATTGGTTAGCTTAACCCTGGGTTAAGCGAAATTTTCAATTTACATTATTTTTAGATTAACAACTTTTTAGGTTACTATTTTATTGAACATTATGAAAATATGCCATATTGTTTCTAAAAATGCATTTAAATTGCCATAAAATCATTAAGTATAGAAAATATTGAAGTTACAAAATTTCACTTAACCAAAGGTTAAGCTAACCAAGCTTTGAACAACTGGGCCCTGACCTTTATCAAGAGTTATCTCTCCTGTATCAATCTGACTATCAAGAGTTATCTCTCCTGTATCATTCTGACTATCATGAGTTATCTAACAAGATTTATAATTTTGGTTTCTTATTAAAGTTGTTGATACATCAAGCAAATGTTAGTTAAGGTGGATTATACAATTAAGGGGGTATATAGACAGTAAAAAGATATATTTCTGAGGCGTACGATGGTTACTTTTTCGACGGTCATTATCTTTGTCCGGTTGAATTCTGAAACCGACAGCTGAAAAGTAAGGGAGATAACTACAAAATGGTTCAAGGGAGATAATATAAGGTGATTTATACACAAGGTAAGGAAATTGATTCTTTCGCATAGTACATAATATACAGTATGACTGATTGACCTATGACCTATCATATAGAAAAAATCTTTATCATAGTCAAAAATTCAGAGCTGGCCTCCATTACACAACTTCATGTTGTAGCATGCATGCATAAATTCTGAAACCTATAGCTCCCGTATTCCATACAGGATCTGGTGTCACTGAGAGCAAAAACTTACTTTTAGACACTGCTTTATTAAAGAATTTAAGATTTTACAAAAAAAAGATTTTTCATTTCAAACGAAGCATAAAAAAATCAGTTATACAGAATATTTGTCTTTTATTTAGATGAAATATTTTGCGTTTGTATTATTCCATATCAATATTGATGCAGGCAGCATATAAAGACAACTAAGTGTCAGTATAAATGACAAATACAATTTTTTAGAAAAGCGGGCTTTTGTGGCAGTAGAAAATGATACGCTGTGCTGAAAAAAAGGAAGCATGAAACAAAACCAGCCTAAATTATCAATTATTTGTTGTACTGTAATTCAAGCCTGAAATCAGAGGATAACGGGTGCAAACGGATCAAAGATTCACCAACTCCGACAGGACAATCTAGTCTAATAGCAGGATAAATCAAACCTCATTTCACATTCACTCTGTGGCTCGCATGATTCCATCAAAGATTCACCCAATCAGATGTAAGCAGTGATTATTATGCACACCGAGAGATTTTTCCCGGATATGACATGGTCTAGATAATGTCACCAATATAGAGATTTGTAACAATTACCAGATGAACCCAAAATTATGTACATGAACATGTTCTGGTAGGTAACTATTCTAATAAACACTAAACAGTACAAAATGTACTGATTGTGTGTACTATAATTATAAAAACAATTATTTAGAAATTCTTTTTTTTAATCAACATTTGAAATTGATTCAATCACACAAGGTGTTTGAAATTGATTCAATTACACAAGGTGTTCTGTGTTGGAGACATATCTGTAGCTGACACTGCTTACATATGATCTGACACGCATTATTGTTATGAGCCACTCAGCTTTTATATTCATGAAAGACTGATCTAGACTGGTACCCTGCCTTACCATGATGCTCCTTGTCTTCAGGCTCTTGGTAGAAGAACATCAGTTGATTGGTTCCAGCACAGCCTTTAGGGTCCAGGAACAGATCCATGGTTTCAATCTTGAGAAAAAAACAACAAATAGTTCTTAAAGTATTCAACTGAAAGTCCCAGGGTTTTAATTGCAGTTAAACCTGTCTTAAGCAGCCAGTCATGGGAAGGAGCAAAAGTGGCCTTTTAAGACAGGTTATTGCTTAATACAGGTTCATTTTCTCTGAAAGTACAGGCATTGGAAATAGAGAATGTAGCTGCTTAAGACAAGTGGCTGCTAATTGGGGTGACCACTTAAACAGGTTTGACTGTACCAGTATTATGTAACGGAAATAAACTCTAGCCATAATTTCATTCAGTTATGTTATTTCAGTAGTACCATAACATGTTTGTACGAGAAAGCATCTATGCAATGCCACAATGAAGTACCATCATGCTGCAGACACATGTATAACACTTCATCATGTCACATGCTGACCTGTCCACAACTATCCTCTAATGGCCGAGTACCAAGCAAGTGTTTGGTTCAACTGGGCAGGGATCCAGGCTGCAATATGGACACTTTACACAGGACGGCAGGTGTATGTGAACAGAAGGAAGAGTATATTTTGAGGACCTTAAAATCTATAATACAGAAAAATATGCTACATCATTTATACCATACATTTTCACCTATATGATGAGCTGGTTGCCTTAAAGTCTTGTTTTGTCATTTATGCTTCTAATGTCTGATGTAATTCTTTAAAAAAAGAGTCAACATAAAATAAAATGTAAGGTATAAGATGGACTCACCTGTGAGCCCTCCAAGGTGGCATCTTCCACTTCATGAAGTTCCAGACCGAGGCTGTCTGCGACCGTCTGCAGAATGTACCTATGGCGTTCATCAAGGTGCTGTCGTTTTGCCTCTCGCTCCTCTTTCAACTTTTGCTGTAAACAGAAAGAACTTCATTGTATACCCAGCCTTTACAAACAGTACTGGGCTGTGTCCCAGCCTTTACAAACTGTACAGGGCTGTGTCCCAGCCATTACAAACAGCACTAAGCTGTGTCCCAGCCATTACAAACAGTACTGGGCTGTGTCCCAGTCATTACAAACAGTACTGGGCTGTGTCCCAGCCATTACAAACAGTACTGGGCTGTGTCCCAGCCATTACAAACAGTAATGGGCTGTGTCCCAGTCATTACAAACTGTACTGGGCTGTGTCCCAGCCATTACAAACAGTACTGGGCTGTGTCCCAGCCATTACAAACAGTACTGGGCTGTGTCCCAGCCATTACAAACAGTAATGGGCTGTGTCCCAGTCATTACAAACTGTACTGGGCTGTGTCCCAGCCATTACAAACAGTACTGGGCTGTGTCCCAGCCATTACAAACAGTACTGGGCTGTGTCCTAGCCATTACAAACAGTACTAGGCTGTGTCCCAGTCATTACAAACTGTACTGGGCTGTGTCCCAGCCATTATAAACGGTACTTGGCTGTGTCCAAGCCATTACAAACAGTACTGGGCTGTGTCCCAGCCATTACAAACAGTATTGGGCTGTGTCCCAGCCATTATAAAAAGTACTTGGCTGTGTTCCAGCTATTACAAACAGTTTTGGGCTGTGTCCCAGTCATTACAAACAGAACTGGGCTGTGTCCAAACCATTACAAACAGTACTGGGCTGTGTCCCAGCCATTACAAACAGTACTGGGCTGTGCCCCAGCCATTATGAACAGTACTGGACTGTACCCCAGCCATTACAAACAGTTTTGGGCCGTGTCCCAGTCATTACAAACAGAACTGGGCTGTGTCCCAACCATTACAAACTCGACTGTGCTCCAGCCATTACAAACAGTACTGGGCTGTTATCCAGCCATTACAAACTGTACTGGGCTGTGCCCCAGCCATTACAAACAGTACTGGGCTGTGTCCCAGTCATTACAAACAGAACTGGGCTGTGTCCGAACCATTACAAACTGGACTGTGCTCCAGCCATTACAAACAGTACTTGGCTGTTATCCAGCCATTACAAACAGTACTGGGCTGTATCCCAGCCATTACAAACTGTACTGGGCTGTGCCCCAGCCATTACAATAAGTACTGGGCTGTGTTCTGCACCATTTAACAGCATATTAACACTGCATATTACATGCTAATTTGAGGTTGGAACAGTGTCATGGAAAATATATAAATATCTTATAGAATGTACATTATGTTTTAATTATAATGTAATTTCAATTTGAGGTATAGATGTTACCCAAACAAAATCAAATACCATTCATTTAAGGTAATCCCTAACAAATTCAAATCAATTCATTTAAGGTGATCCCTAACAAATTCAAATACCATTCATTTAAGGGTATCCCTAACAAATTCAAATAAATACATTTAAGGTAATCCCTAACAAACTCAAATACCATTTATTTAAGGTGGTAATAATAAAAAAAAAAAAAATAAAAAAAAAAAAAAAATAAATAATAATAATAATGATAACAATGATAATAAAGACTTCATTTCAAGAGGGTAACATAATAAGTATAACACAGCAGTCACTAATATCCCTTGCGGCCCTCAAATATATGAATATTTACAAATATATTCCAATATGTGAAATAAACAAATTACATAATTATATAGATACAGATAGGCATGTACTCAACGCATGCACATGTAAATCTACCAGAAACACAAATACAACACAGTAATCTTTACTAAAAATGAATCTTTAAATTCTGTTGTATGAAAGTGTCAGCAAAATAACACAGTTACATAAATAACTGAAGACTGATACGGTAGTATAATTTTCAAGAGGTCCTGATGTTTCTTACTGTGAAATGTGTGTATGGAAGATGTTGACAGAAGAAAGTTCTGAGAAGTTGTAGATGGTAAATTAGCTGAACTGCATTACCAGTATAATGTTTATTGAAAATGTCTTGAACATTAGTAGGTGCAGTCCCCTTATCTGCTTTAAACATAAACTTGGCTTTTCAAAGGAATTTCTTTCATAAACAGACAAGATGTTGTAAATATTTATTGCTAGATAAATGTTTTCACAGTCATAATCAAGAATAACTCTACGCCTCTAACAAACTCAAATAACATTACGAATACTTAAGTAAACTAAATACCATTAAATACCATTCATTAGAATAAAACCCTATTTAAGTTAATTTGAGCCATTGTATATACCATTCATTAGAATAAAACCTTACTTAAGTTAATTTGAGCCATTCACTAAAACTAGAGTTACCCGACTGGACCTAAATACATGTATCAACAATAAGAATTAAATACTGGCTAATGAAAACTAAAAACACTACTGTACATGTATAATAATGAAGGTCCATTCTAAACCAACTTCTGGCTTTAAGACTATTCAGTATTAGATTCAATCTTTGGGTTACATATATTTGTATTTCATGCTTGTTTAAGGCATTAAAGTCTTAGCCAAGCCATAGTAACTGCACACACCAAGTATCTGTGAGAGACAACATTGAAAGTCTGTTTGTTTAATATATACAAAATCGATACACACCTCATGACCTTTACAAAATCAAATATAAAGTCGTTAAGTAAACAGCAGATGCCATTTCTCTAAATAAAAGAAAAGTCCCCTACAGAAATCACTTATGTGAGAAGTGACAGTATTGTTGTGTTGTATTTATATCATATTCAGTGCCACTTTTAACAACGATTCTGTTACATCAAAATGTTGTCTGCTTGAGATTGCTCTATTGGAGCATCATGCTGCAGACACATTGTATGATATCCTATCCATTTACATTATAAAGAAGACGAGACCTAGAACCAGTCTCTAAATTCTGACACCTTTGGTCAAGGTATTCATACGACTTTGTCAGATATCAAAACCAGGACCCTTGGCATAACCCAGTTGTATATATGTCAGATATCAAACCCAGGACCCTCGGCATAACCCAGTTGTATATATGTCAGATATCAAACCCAGGACCCATGGCATAACCCAGTTGTATATATGTCAGATATCAAACCCAGGACCCTTGGAATAACACAGTTGTATATATAAGTAATACAATCATAATTAGACATTTGACATTGAAGGCTGTTTGATTCTGACATCTTCTTCCATAAATAGAACTGGATGTTTAATCTGAAATGTGATAAAAATGGCATTAAACCCCATTCAAAAACAAAAAGTGATACCAACTGACTTTAGTTGTGTACCAGGGGTAAAGCATCTGCCTCCCATGTGTAAGGCCGTGGGCGCATACCAAGGACTTCAAAAATGGTACTAGAAGCTTTGTCACTTGGCACTAACCATTTAAAGGACAAATTTTTTAGGTCTGGTTGGCCCTGTGTCAGTATAATGTGACTGGGTGGGGTATCATACCATGTGTCTGCAGCATGATACTCCAGTGTGATGCGCTTAGAATACTGTCTGAAGTAGACAATGCTACTATATACCTGAATAATTGTTGAAAGCGAAGTTAAACACCATACAACAACATTGATACCAATTGATGATTAGTAATGCAGAATATGATTATCCATTAAAACGTGAGGGCACTGAGTTTGAATCCACATGTGAGTATCTGTGATGACTGATATATGACATTGCATATCATTGTTATTTGTCTCTCACTGCTGATTAAAGTGGAAAGGTTATCAGTTATTTGCGGAGATGGATGGTCTCAAATAAGGTACCAGTCAACCTGCTGAGATAAAGTTTTATTTCATGTTTTAAATGATTTATTTATTATTTGAATTTAATACATGTTTATTGTAGTATAATCACACAGTATGTTATATTATGTTAGAGAAGTTTACTCAAATAAACTTTTCTATTCCTGGCATATGAAAGTATAACATATTACTGCACTACTGTCTTGTTATAACGCAGTCCAATATAATGCGAATTTTGTTATAACGCGGTTTTTGCTGGGCTTCCATTTTTTCGGCGGGGGGAAAATGTCATGATATAAAACTTGAAAATCTGTGTGAATGCATAAGGATAAGAAAATAGGTAAGAAATTAATGGTTAAACTCCAGTTCAGTGATCAGTGAAAAAATAAAGAAAGTCTTTCACATTATACTGGTAAGAAACTTAACAACAATAAGATATCTGTTCCACATGTAACACTATGGTCGGCGAGCACGCAGGTATAAGACATATTGTATTGATTACCGTACAAGTTCACGTCGCTCACTCAGGCATAAGCAAGATCTGCTGAAGATTACTGGACTCAGGGTAGAGTTTAAATAATTGATCATTATTCAAAAATAAAATTGAAAAAAGAAAGTTTGAGATTTTATGTTGGCAAAAAATTAAACTCTTTGGAAGTCATTAAAAAAATTTGGGTAGCTACAATTTTCAGTGAGTAGGTAGGAGCATGGCAAACAATAATATTTTTTAAGAATGGCCCTACGATATTACAGGAATGATCACTAGCATGTTAGATGATGATTCAACTTACTCTGATACTGACATTACCGTGGCAACACAAGATCATTAATTTTGTTTGGACACACAATTTTTTTTTTTTTATGGAATTTACCACCATTTCCATCAGATAACAAGTTATATATGGCAGTCAGTGATATTGGTGGAGGCAGACCTTAAAACCGAAATTTCTAAGGGACCTCCCCAGTTAACTTACATGAAGTGCTTGTGACTAATCTATGCTCAAACAATGATATCAGCAATGAGAGGTAAATGTGTTACACCTCTGGCCTATATATGGAGGATCCATCACTGATATATGTTACTGTATGGTGTTTAGCGTCACTTTCAATAATTTTCAGTCTTATTGTGATGGTGTCTTCTTGAAACAGTATTCTAAGAGCTGCCACATTGGAATATAATGCCGCAGACAAATGGTATGATACCCCACCAAGTCACATTATACTGATACAGGGCCAAATGGCCTAGAACTATCTTCTTAATACTGAGTGCCAAGCACTAGGAAGTTTCTGGTACCATTATCCAAGTATTTGGTATGCAGATACCGTATATTCCCTAATTAACGCCCCCGGGGGCGTTACATTTTACAAGGCGGGGGCGTTTATAAAAGATAAAAAAAGCAAATTTAACAACAGTTAAAAGTACAATAAAACCAATAAAACCATGGAAAAAGCCTTAAATCTGGTTTAAATCCCGAAAAAGTGGTTCAGAATTATTGAAGAGTGAATGAAATAATCGACATAGGATGAAAAAAAGCTGAAAATCTGTATGAAATTACTAGTCTGCGTACTGGAATATCCAAATTTATGGTCAGTGTACTCTTCACTTTAAATCACTTGGACGCTTACTTATCAACATGGAACAATGAGCTTTCAGCGTACACAGACTAACCGCATTTTCCGACGTTTTGTAATGTTTTAATCGACAGACGGTATTTTTACTAGTATTAAACAGCAAATATGGGGAAGTATTTGTTTAACCAAAAGTGGTTGAGTGGTCACCCATGATATAAACAATGGGTTAAAGAGTTCAAAGGTTATAAACATTTTGCTAATTGTTGTCAGTGTAACAAAATAATTGATCAGGGAAAGATGGGGCGAATAAGCACTCAAATCGCATATACGTTTTAGTTTTTAATTTTCCAGAAAAATAGGTGGGTGGGGGGGGGGGGGGGTGGCGTTTATAAGAGTGGGGGCATTTTATAAGGGAATATACGGTATCCAACTATACAACCATTATCTCAAACTTTGGTATTTATGTTTTATTTTTAAGACATGTTTTTAAAATCATTCTGCATCTTTTTTAAAATAAATTTGGTAAAAAGTCTTTTGCCATCAATTGACTTTGAACCAGTTCGATCAAGACAGTAATTTTGGGTGCTGCCCACAAAATAAATAAAAACATACATTGCACAAACCTTACAATTTGCAAGGGTTGATATAGGTGATAGTGAAAATAATTTGAATGATGAATTGAAAAATCAGCCGAAGAAATTCAACATCAGGGTAATCAACTCAATTCATCAACTTACGATTTATAAATCTCTTTTTAAAACAATTATCATCCTGTATTTAATTTCTGGTACAGAGTACTTTACAGCAAACACCTGACAGACTTAATTATGTGGCGGACGCAGCTATTCTAATTAAAGAAAACGTTTATAATTAATATGTAAAATAATTTTACCTTAAATTTCCTTTTCCTTATTTTATTTTGAAGGATAGTAACTTGGTCCATTTGAACCTTTAAATCCAAATGATTTGAATGGCAACTTCAAATAGTTTTCAACATATAAATATATACCAGTAATGTAATTTACGTTACATTAATGCACAATTTAAAACAAAAGAACTTATCCGTCTTTAAACAATATTCAAAATGAATTGTGATGCCATTTTTTAACTCCTGTACATAACTGAATAACAATGTTTTCACAATAATAATGTTAAAAAAAATCTTTAAAAATATGAAGATTTAAACAGCTGCATTTAACTCGGCAGTATCTGCTACAAAAACTACAAAAACACATCTCAGACAAACAAAAAATGTTTTGTAAGATGCTGCAAAACAGATAAGCATCTAGACGACCCTGATGAAAAGTCTATAAATAATACACGAGATGCTTGTTCTATTCTTTCGACAAATACCTTTGTTAGATGTATTTCACAAACCCTAATGACTAGTTAATAATTGATTGCAATTAACAGATGCATTACCTAAACTGTATTTAAGATAGGAAAATCCTGTAATTTTAGGATAATAATTTAGTACAACATCCATATTATAAGAAATTTATCCAGGAGCAATTACTATAATTGTTAGACAATCATTAAGTTTTGGAAATAACAAAAAAAATATGTAGTCAGTATCACAGGTCTTGTTTTAATGAGAGAATACAAGGAAGGATGACTGTGGATCAGTATATTGTATTTTACTCTGTGCTGTTTACTACAGACTGCGGCGTGGTCAAGTGGTAGAGCGCTCCTCTTGCAAATGGAAGGTTGTGGATTCAATCACCGGCCAGGTCATACCAAAGACTTTAAAAATGGTACTAGAAGCTTCCTCGCTTGATGCTCAGCATTAAGAGGAGAGTTCTAGGTCTGGTCTGCCTAGTGTCAGTATAATATGACTGGTTGGGGTATCATACCGTGTGTCTGTAGCATGATACTCCAGTGTGACAGCACTTAGAATACTGTCTCAAGTAGACACCGTCGCGATATGAATGAAAAATTGTTGAAAGCGACGCTAAACATCATACAAAAACAACAACAACTGTTTATTATTTCTATTAGCAATCTTTCAGTCATGTCAAAGCTGCATCAGATTGTGAAAGTATATATTGTAAGTGAAGTGCTGCAGGCACACTGGAAAATCATGCCACAGACATTGGACTAAGCATGATACTCATAACACCGGGCCGACCATTACACTGGGCCGACCAAAGTCCTAGATTTTGACAAATAACTGTCAGGATACCAAATAGTTGCATTACAATAAATGATGGCAGATTCAGTGTGTGGTCCAGTGGTAGAGCACCAAACCCATGATTGGAGGGTTGAGGGTTCGATCATACGCCATGGCTATGTGTGTTGTCCTTGAGCAAGACACTTTTTTTGTATATGCTTAATACTGGTTCTAACTAGATTTCAAACGGAAATTGTCTAAGTTGTAAGAACTTGTTTCACAATCAAAGTAAAATAAATAAGTTTAAACTAAACTAGCTGTTAATGTCTAAAATAGTTATCATAGCAATTTTTTCCTAATTGAGTACTCAAGTTTATAACTGTTAGAGGAGTCAGACTTGAAGAGATAACAAACTTCAGATACTGCAGACCTGAATGATCAAATTTTAATAATTAGAGCTTATATTCAGGAAACATAAATTCAATATAAAATTATCTTAAATCTTGTCTTACCAGTTGTGCCTCTCGATTTATTTTTGTAGCAGCCGCCGTGGCTGCCATTGTCGACATTTTTCTATTACCGACTTAACATCCAATAAAAAAAAGAATTGCTAATAAATCATCTGAAAATTGTATTGAACTCCTGTCATCAAGTCCAGTGTTTACAATAAATGAAAAATCCAATCTCCGACCATACACAAACTTTGTTTTACACAATTACACTCCGGTCAATGAATATTTGGAAGTTTTACCGAGACCCCAGTCACGGTAATTAATTAAGTAATCACAAGCTTAAGTGCTCCGTTCCAACTAATTTAATAATAACTATAATCTACTACTTAAAAGATCAATTGAATGTGATTAATTAGTAACCATCACAATTTAAATAAAAGTGTGGTTTATATAATACCAAAAGTCTGTATCATGTTGTCAGATCGATATGACACATTTTTTGTGTATTATATGTCACTATGCAAAACCTAGAAGAAAAATTCTCTTATTTAACTCTCGATCGAACATGCCCATACAAATAATGTAAATAAAGATTAGGTCGAATGAATAGTTAAGGCGGTATTTGATCATTGGGATATATTGTGAAATATTGGGTAGAATAATGAACCTTTATTGGCAGGGTATTATCTGCCAATGTTGGAAGTTATGTACAAGGGGAAATCTACACATAATTATATGGCAGTGAACGTAACAAAAGTTTATATTTGAGGGTGTATTTTAGAGTTATAAATAAATATTACTTGTATTCATAATATATGGGAATTTTTTTTGTACAGTTTGATATTAAAGTTTTGTCAACAAAATAGCCTCAAGTGGTGTACTGGGTGATAACTGATTATAGTCTGTTCTGTGAAGGTGTGTTTGCTACTAAATGGGGCTTTAAATAACACCTTTTATAAACATACAATCAATGTTGGTCACTTTAAGAACCATACTCTTTCTTTATCTTCTTAAGTTATTTTGTACAAAGTAAATACAACATTTCAGTAAGCCAAACATTACTTTTTTCAAAAGGTTTTTTAATAAACTACAAATTTACAAAAGAAGTAAGTTTAAGCCATTGATTAATAAGGATTTAGGTCAAAAGGGCTGCCATTTTGTACCTCTGCTCTGACGACACTTTAAACACCCATGTTAGGCTGCAAGACAACCAACATTATAACCACTTGTGGCATCACACCAATCAATAAATTATAATTATCATTATTTCAGGAAACCGAGACAGGGATTCTGTTAATAAGAGCTGGGTCCAATTAGCTCAGTCGCGAGCATGTCTGACTGTCAATCCAGAGGTTGCGAGTTTGAATGCCTGCTTGGCCGCAATCTCAATGATGTTTGAAATATGACATTGTATCTCATTATCATTCATCCCTCACTGCTGATTCAAGTGAGAAAGTTATCAGTTACTTGCAGAGATGGGGTGTGCTCGAGAACTGGTTAACATTCCAGGATACCAGGAAACAGTGGTCAGGTTAACTGATCTTCTGTTAGCCCTCGATGGCATAAAACTGATGCTAACTATTCAATCAATCAGCTATTATTAAGAAGTGATCAATATGATGCATCACCCCAGACACAGAAGTTGTGAGTCTATATTTGGTGGCAGTGGATGATTGTAAAAACTGCCATAACCACAAAACATCTGACATTTTTGCCATTAAATTATGCATCCATAGGACAAAAATAGATAAAAGTGTGCATGTCAAATGATCAGATTGCAGTGTTATAATGGAAATGCATGATCATGCATGTTTCACATTGTGTAATTGAACAACTAGATGTGTCTGAGTAATTTAGCTTAGTTTATCCTAATTCATTTCACCCTGATTGAGTAGACAGCCCCATGCTTAATATATGAACTGCTGTCAGTTTTCTGGGCCGAACCTGAGTAACAAGTGATGTTTTTTTGAGAGGCAATCAGGCCGAGCCTGGAATCAAACCATCGACCTTTGGCTTGAGTGGTCAACACTTTATCCACGGCATTATCTTTGAGGGTCTTCAGCACTGATAATACATGAACAATCAGACTCAGTAATGCAATAACAAGAATTAAATACAAGTTACAACACACTCGGGTCCCGGTATAATGCGGTTGCCCGGATTGGAATGAAACCATGATATACAGGGAATCGTGTTATATCCCAATGTGCACTGCGCTATACTACTTGGCAATACTAGTTCCAGTCGAAGTACCTTAAATAAACACAAGACAATGTGTGATAAATATGACAGACCATTGTTTGTTGGTGTTAATCAAATAAAAGCGATGTTTTATAACAATAAAATGTTGTTATCATGTCAGTCTGAATTATCAAGGTGTAATTGACACACAACTACATTGTCACAGTTTGAAAAAAAAAAAAACGTAACAAGCTCGCGAGCACCAAGCGATTTAGTTGAAGTTCTTGATCATTTCATCAATTATTAGACCATGTTTTTTTTATAAATCTGGTCTAATATATCAATTTTAAATTTGGGAGCCATAGAAAAAACGCTTTACAACAAGTTTCGCGTTATATCGAACAGCATTATAACAGGACCCCCGAGTGTATGCAGAAAGATGTTGGAACTACTGCAGATATTATTATTACTTGTTTTTGATTCACCAGATTCACTTTTGTACCTCACTCCAAATCAATAACTTGTATTTACAATTTTCTACTTTTTCTACTCATTACCTTGTTATAATTTCTTGCTCTGTTCATATACATGTATACTAGTAGTTCAATGCTACATGAAATTTCCCAGGGAGGGTCTCCTTCTTAGGAGAAAATTGAGTTAAATACCATTTTGAAACATTACATGTTGTATATCATGAGCGATTTTATTGGTGAAGAAACATCTCAGAAGATGCATATGCAAACATCTGAGTAGAAGGACTGTCCTTCAATCCTTCAACAAGTAATTACGGGTAAACTGTCCAACATTGAGAATATGAACCAAGTTGGTCTCGAATCCACGACCTAAATGGTGGTGTTGGTGTGTGTGTGTGGGGGGGGGGGGGGGGAGGGGGGGGGGGAGTGATCTTGAGAAAGCCAGTTATAATAAATCACTCATCCATGGAGTTCCTAGGCTATGATTTTCAGTTTAATATAAAATGGAAAAAGATCTCAAGACTGAATTTGAACTATAAATCTTACATAAGTCGGTTACTGACACAAGATGTCTTGAAAGCCGAGCTCAAACTTCAACCCACAACCTCAGCACTAAGAGGTAAATGATATTTACTTTACAGCGCCAGTTTCACCTTCCCAAGTGTGAGAACTTATGACACTTACAGACTTTTCCTTGACAAGAAGTTTATTCTCAGTAACTTTGCCTACAAAAGCGCCTACAAAAGTTTTTATGAAGATTAATGTTGTTAGTGGTATGCAAAAAATATGTTTCATAACTTCTGTTCACAACACTGAATGTTATATCTAGGAATAAGAACATATTTAATATCAGTGAAATGGGCCCATGGGGTTACATCCTGCAAGTGTCATAACATCCTGTAAGTTTTTGATCTTTCACATAAAGCTTAGCCCAGTTAGTCCATTAGGTAGAGTGTCTGACTATCAATCCAGGGGTCATGAGTTTCAATCCCCAACCAACTGCAGTCTCCTTGATTGTTGATATAGTCATAATGTGTCTCTTTATGCCATTCATATCTCACTGCTGATTCAAGCGGGAAAGCGAAGATGGGTGTTGCTTTGTACAGGATCCCGGGGAAAAAATGGTTAGGTTAACTGATCATCTGATAGCTCCACTATTGCATAAAATGACACTAAATATTCAAACATTCTACATAAAGAATGACACATTTGTGTTCTCACAATGACTGGTAAACATGAAACATGACCCAACAAAAACCATCTACATTTGGCTGGGATACAATAACTGCACCATGTGGACCGGTACGAGTCATGCTACTACATCGACCTAGCTCGACCCCAATGACATTTACAATACTGTTTACAACAATTACCAATTCACCAGCATGCCAGGCTTGTCATTAACAAATGTTAATTGATTGATGTAAATAACAACAGAATTAAATATCAAATTAATGCAGTAGATTAACAGATAAACAATGTAGGGATTAAGTAACAGACATTGCTTCATTAAGTTTTGCTTATTTGGAGTCCAACTGGGTCCAAAGTTCATTGACAGTATTACATGTACCACTATATCACATTTATTGTACTGAACTATTTTGAAATTTCTAAAATAAGGTGGGGATCAGGGAAAGAGTGTGATTTCAGGACACTCTGAACGTTTTACAAGTATGTGACTGTTTTGGGAATATAATTTTTTATTATGTTTCTTTTCCAACCTTACAGTATAAGATTAGCAAGGGAATTTAAACTGGATTTAAGAATAACCTGTTCTGTTCTGTATGTTTGTGTGTTTGCATTTTATAAAAAAAAAAAACACTCAAAATGTGGTGCCCCCATTTTTGCTGAATTAGATTTTTTATACAGAGTTTATTTGCTTTTAAAAATGAAATCAAACTTCACTGAATTTACCTCAAGATTGAAACTAAACTTCTTTTTTTTTGCATAAGAAACCTATCCTCAAAAATATATTTAAACTATGGTTACTGAACAGAACCTATTTCCTGGTGGACGGATGGACAATTTTTCTATATAAAGTAACAGGGACCTTGAACTTGACTAATGCCTGAACAATCCAGTGCTTCCGTCTTACATTAGGAATCCATCTACATATTTCATCTGAAAATCTAAACTGAAGTTATTGAATGGAAACAATTCTATGTCCTTGACGTTCCATATCATCCTTGAAATTGACCCGATTAAGCTCAAAATATTACCAAGCTTCCTTTTCATGTTACCAATCATTCCCCAAAGTTATTGAAAAGAACCATTTCACGATGGATGAGCAGACACACAAACAAACAAATTGACCTGATGCAAGAGACATTATCGCTCTGACCACAGGCAACGTCACTGGCGTTGTTTGTCCAAGTAATTACAATGTTTTACAATGTAGTTTTTACCTCAACATGGTTCGCTTTTCCAAGCAAAATGGCAGAATACCAACCAATATCAATCACTGAGTAGATAATCAACATGTTTGACTGACAGCTCACGTCAGGCCTATTGATAGAGGTAAGTCACTATATGCCCCTCCCATCTTTCTTCAAATGATGGACCATAAAAAAATTACAAAACCTTGTAAGTCTCACCTTAGTTGGCATACTTAATCTTGATATGAAGAGTTACAGATAAACTGAGGTAACACCAGCAAAAATTACTCCCCAAATCCTATTGTCTTACACCTCCTAGATTGGCAACCCCATAATCTGCCCCTGGTATTATTTATAAACCAATAAATTTGCAGATTATATAAGGACTTGCGGACAATAACAAACAGTAAGGATATTGATGTTTATCATGTCTAGCTACAAGGTCAGGGTAATCAATCGCAATACAGTGGATTTTGTGACATTTCATGGGACTACACTTAAACATTTTTTAATATTTTATCTATCTTAAATGTATTTCATGATAACTTGTGATCTTCCGCCTTGAATGTCATACAATTTTAACAAGCTATCAAAGCCTTATTGTTACAAGCCATTAACTGCTATTGTTTTAAAATCATTTATTTTACATCGATTGTGAAACAAGTCCTTACGACTTTGACAAATCACATTCAAAATATTCCTGGGGAAAACCAGTACTAAACACAATACAGATAATGTATCTTGCTCACAAACACAACACCTAGGTTCTGATGCTAGACCATTGAACGTATTCAAACTGCTATTAATAATAACACTTATTCAAAATGACAATTCATGAAAAAAGCTAATTGTTTGTTCTTATATTTATATATATAATGTATGTATATAAATCAAAATATACATCTTAATTAATAGGGTCATCATATCATGTGATTGAACTTCACTTCAGCAATATCCTTATACAACAGCGACTCCACCTTACCTACCCAGCTTATGAAAATAACTCAGTGAATGAGAAAACTGTACCTTGAAAGTAAATCTTGTTTATCATGGACAGTCATAATACCAGTAATATTTTATTTATAGTTACAATGACCTTGACCTTTATACAGACAATCAGAAAAACAATTATACTCAACTTCACAAGCTAGTTTCTAAATTGTGAAGTTTTATACTGAGCTCAATTGAAACTCATTTCGGCAGAGTGGTAAGTGATTCATGAACAATTACAGCTGAAGGATTACTGACTGAAGTTTGAGTCGTGCTGTACTGTATTCTCATTGGCTAATACTGGTCTTTTTCAGGAAGGCCTAGGGTGTTCATGAATCACTTACCACTCTGCTGAAATGAGTTTCAATTGAGCTCAGTATAAAACTTCACAATTTAGAAAGACATGACATTGTAATGTTATATAAAATATACAGAAAGTCTAAAACACACTTAGAAGCCATGCTATAGTACCAGTTCACTTACAAATTGTTGAACCACCCTGAGTCGCTGCAGGTGTAACCTCACACCAGTAGATCGGCTCACATATGGAATAGAGCTGATTAGATTTGGTAATTTGGATTTTTCACTCATTTTAATTGCAGATTCTTCTCAAATTACAAAACAAACCAAACTTTATCGAGGTTATTATTAAGTTTAACTTTTACTTAATAGTTTTTTAATTGAAGACACTAGTTGTTATATAGCTGTATCTCTGTTACTACATGAGGGTATGTTCTTCATTACAACATGCGGGTGTGTTCTTCATTATCATTTTATATGCAGTTCTCACATGTTATAACACATCTCCATGGTGACAGTATATCATAGTTTCAAACCTTTTCCAAAACTTTAAATGAGCTAATCTGTGATTTGGTATGGGACGAACATTATACAATGGTAATTTAAAATATGTGTAAAAAAGATGTTTAAGTTACATATAATTTACAATATCTCTTAATCTGCACTGACTTTAATCCTTAAAAAGTACTTCTTTAACTCCGTAATTTTTTAGATACAGATTATATTAGCTGTAAATTTTTGTTTATTTAAGTACAGCATTGGAAGAAAGTTTGCAACACTCTGTACCAATAATGCACCATTATTATCCGAGGTATTGTGATACCAGTGTAATTCAAGAACTCTCCAATTATCACTTCAACTTTAGTGTTCATCAATTAGTTAAAAGTATCCATCAACACATCCTCATCTATATCAATGACAAAAGATGCTAACTGAAGCTACACATCAAGGTCCTCTAACGTTTCCTTTAAAGTATCCATCAACACATCCTCATCTATATCAATGACAAAAGATGTAAACTGAAGCTACACATCAAGGTCCTCTAGCGTTTCCTTTAAAGTATCCATCAACACATCCTCATCTATATCAATGACAAAAGATGCTAAACTGAAGCTACACATCAAGGTCCTCTAACGTTTCCTTTAAAGTATCCATCAACACATCCTCATCTATATCAATGACAAAAGATGCTAACTGAAGCTACACATCAAGGTCCTCTAACGTTTCCTTTAAAGTATCCATCAACACATCCTCATCTATATCAATGACAAAAGATGTAAACTGAAGCTACACATCAAGGTCCTCTAGCGTTTCCTTTAAAGTATCCATCAACACATCCTCATCTATATCAATGACAAAAGATGCTAAACTGAAGCTACACATCAAGGTCCTCTAACGTTTCCTTTAAAGTATCCATCAACACATCCTCATCTATATCAATGACAAAAGATGCTAAACTGAAGCTACACATCAAGGTCCTCTAGCGTTTCCTTTAAAGCCTCTCCATCAACCTTTTTCAGAACAAATTTTATAACAAGATATTGCTCTAAATAATATTTCACATCTGGTAGAAGGTAGTCCAGCAATGTAAAGAAAGTGCTTCGTAGAACTTTTACAAAGTCAAATGATCTCGATGCTTCTAATATTGAATATAAACTCCAGAAAGTACGTAGGAGTGCTCCAGATTATAGTTGAAATTATCCTATTTATCTATAAATTCACCTACATTATAAAAGTTTATTGTCATTACCACTTAAGAACAATCAGAAGAAAGTTTGAAGATTTGACATTATAAATAAATGCAAGCTTCAAGAAAACTCACCGCACTGAACACTAATATCTGTATCAACATATTTTATGGTGGGGTAAATTGATTTAATTAAAACAGACATTTTTATAGCTTCTCTATCAAGGCTGTCAATTATTGTTCCATAAACTAGCTCTCTTCTCTCCATCACTCTCTGTAAACACTTCACTGTGACATCTTCAGTGAAGGACAGTTTGGATAACGGAAATTAGTAACAAGAAATTAAAACAATTAAACCTCACAAGGGGTCTACAGGAGTCGCGAGGTGCAGTGTAATATGAGGGCGTGCCAGTTACTGATGCAGCAGGGATTCAAACTTAGACTGTAGAATTGATTTACTTAGTATGAGGTCAGGCAAACTCAAACTTAAACTACATCCCTTATTAAAACACAATATAGGTGACACATGCTATTCACCATATAGGTGACACGTGCTTATCACAACATAGGTGACACATGCTCATCACCATATAGGTGACACATGCTTATCACAACATAGGTGACACATATGCTCATCACAATATAGGTGACACATGCTTATCACAACATATGTGACACATGCTCATCACAATATAGGTGACACCCCCTCATCACAATATAGGTGACGCCTGATCATCACGACATAGGTGACACATGCGCATCACAACATAGGTGACACCCCCTCATCACAATATAGGTAACGCCCGATCATCACAATATAGGTGATACCAGATCATAACAACATAGGTGACACCCCCTCATCACAATATAGGTGACCCCCCCTCATCACAACATAGGTGACACCCCTCATCACAATATAGGTGACACCCCCTCATCATAACATAGGTGGCACCCCCTCATCACAATATAGGTGACACCCCCTCATCACAATATAGGTGACACCCCTCATCACAATATAGGTGACACCTCCTCATCATAACATAGGTGACACCCCCTCATCACAATATAGGTGACACCCCTCATCACAATAAAGGTGACACCCCCTCATCATAACATAGGTGACACCCCCTCATCACAACATAGGTGACACCCCCTCATCACAACATAGGTGACACCCCTCATCACAATATAGGTGACACCCCTCATCACAATATAGGTGACACCCCCTCATCATAACATAGGTGACACCCCCTCATCACAATATAGGTGACACCCCCTCATCACAATATAGGTGACACCCCCTCATCATAACATAGGTGACACCCCTTCATCACAATATAGGTGACACCCCCTCATCACAATATAGGTGACACCCCCTCATCATAACATAGGTGACACCCCCTCATCACAACATAGGTGACACCCCCTCATCACAACATAGCTGACACCCCCTCATCACAACATAGGTGACACCCCCTCATCACAATATAGCTGACGCCCCCTCATCACAATATAGGTCACAACCACTCATGAAAACATGAGTGATGCCTGCTCATCATAATATTTAGTAAAAGTTATAAATGTTGAATAATGTTGTATAATATATTAATTCTATTTCCTTATTTATCAATTACTTTTGAAGTATTTAGTTAATAATCTGTGTAAAATATCTTAATTTATTACGCTGCGTTGTTGTAAATCAGCAACTTTCCTGGAATCTCATGAAATATGATATTATTTTTAAAACATTGCCACTTTCCTTAAATTATTAATCAATTTCGTTACTAAATCATACAAAATCAATGTTTATAAATATTTGAGTAAATACATTTAAATAGGGTTATTTTTCTGGAATCAATATCATCACATTGGGTGTTAAATAGGCTGATTTGATCAGTGAATCATAATGATGTCATTATAAACTATTCCAGTGTGCGAAATGTGAACCAATATTATCATTACAATTTTGTAACCTTATTGTCAAGAAAAAAATATATATTGTTACCGTTACTTTTCTGTCATACACTGTGGTCCCGTTATAACGCAGTCCGATATAACGCGAATTCTGTTATAACGCGGTTTTTGCTTGGCTCCCATTTTTTTGGTGGGGGGAGGGGAAGTTGTGATATAAAACTTGAAAATCTGAGGGAATGACAACCAAACAACAGATCGTCGCCATGTTTTGATTTGATAATCGCTCATCTTCTACTCACCAATTAGCCTTGATTATAACAAACTATTATAACCATTATCTCATGGTGGTTTAAAGGATAGTTTAAGTGATTGATTCATGCCAGCATTGACTATTAACAGTTTGTAATAATCCCGAGTGCTTCAATAATTCTGACACGCACCAAACACGGAAGCCATATGCAAACTTTGTTATTATCGAGTGATCACATGATCAAGCAATGAAGTGGTTGACAGGTATTAATATATGGCGGGTATCTTATTGGATCGTTAACACAAACTTATTTTTATTATTTTATTGTTGTTAATACTTCAGATATATATTTTCAATATTTTAACACTAACAGCGTTGAGTTTAAATTGAAGTGCGATTTTTTATATAGACACCGTTTTTTCTCCTTCCGGGTTAAACGGAAATGGCTACCAATTTTTGTATAATAAAAACAGGAAAACGTTTTCCTTCTTTTCTTTCTTTGTATTAATTTTATACATATCGAAGTGTATCTGTTGTAACCAAATACGCGTTGTATCATATTACAATGCAAACAATACCATTCACTTAGAGTCGGACAGCATGATAGGTGTGAATAACCGACATCGATTTTTTTCGAGGTAATTATCGCTACAACGCGGTATGTTATAACGCGGTTTCGTTTTGTGGACCCCAAGAACCACGTTATTACGTGACCCGAGTGTATTAAAAAATGATACAATACTGTGATTGGCCTATTTATCAATTAGAATATAATATTGTGACTATTTCAAGAACAAATAATACTGTTACTTGTCTGTCAATAAAAGCATGACACTGTTGCTAACTTGTTGTCAGTGAGAAATATATGTTATATTTAGCTTAACTAACAATGAGACAATGATATACTGTAAACTTAAAATCATGAAGCCATTTTGTTTATGTTAAAGTGAACAACACTGTAGACAGCTACTGCTGAGGAGAAAATGAAGACAACTTACAATCATGCCAACCACTTTCTGCTGCCGCACTTGCACCCGAACACGACGAAATATCTTTTTAAAAGCTGAATTCTTTGACATTTTTTTTATGAAACACTTTCAACTTTTGTCAAAAATGTATATCCATTATAACTGTCTGAAGATAATAAAAATAAACTTTCTCAAAAATTTTATGGTGTTTTTAAATTCATAAAAAACAGTCTGTTGTTCAGATGTTATATATTACACAAACAGTCTGTGATATAACATAACCAGTCAGTTGTACCTGTCCATTGCTTGATTACCACATACCAAGTTGTTGTTGCTGTATATCACACAACTAGCCTGCAATATAACACAACAAGTCCGAAATATTACATAACCAGTCCATAATAAAACACAACCATCCCTTTTTATCACACAACCAGTCTGTTGTTATATATCACATAACAAGTCTGTTGTTATATATCACAAAACCAATCTGCTTTTAAATACCACATAACCAGTCTGTTGTTATATATCTCATAACCAGTCTGTTGTTATATATCACATAACCAGTCTGCTGTTAAATACCACATAACCAGTCTTTTGTTATATAATCACATAACCAGTATGTTGTATAACCAGTCTGTTGTTATAAATCACATACCCGGTCTGTTGTTATATATGACACAACTGGTCCATCATTTTTTATACCTTTTTCAACACTGACACTTCCATATTGAAATGAGGAGTTACATCCTTTTGATTAAATAGTCAGCAGGTTTTAAAAAAAATATATATATAAAGCAGTTTTATGTCAATAATTGACATCAGAAATATTCACTTTGCCATTTTCACTTCTGATTCTGAGGTAGCTACTTCCTGTTTGTTACATTTGCAATGCCTGATGAATCTGGGTAATTTCAGCTTTCATAGTTTTATTATTTGATGCATTTATTGTCAAGGTTTTATTGATTTTTAAATTGCAACTTGTGATTCTATTGAATAGTTTCCGATAATAGGAAATGTAAGAAGCAGTTGTTCCCCTGAACAAACAACTTTAAAACTGGTAAAAAGAAACAACTGTTTAATCAGGGTAGGTCTAATGTGAAGGTAGAAAAAAAATATCAGCTAATTCAAAATCCTACTGTAAGCAAGAAATAACTTAAAAGCTTAATGAATTAACATGTGTTTGTGACCTGCTTTCAACAATTGTCCAGTGAATATCTAGGGTTAATAACGAATTTCTATGCTCATAAGGTCACACTCTAACTCTATATACAAATCACATATGTCTGGTGCACAACCGACATATCTTGGTACAATTAATTAGACCACATGCTTCACATAAAGTGATGAACAATCAAATTAATATTATTCTCAATAAAGAACACCAAGAACATATTTCTGTAATCAGTAATCACAGAATAAACATAAAGAACCCAAATGTTTTTGCTAGTTGAGTCAAGGCAGCCATCTTGATAAAAAAATACCATTTTCTTAATATGCAGTCACTCTAGAAATTTATTTGCAATACTTGATAGAAAACAGTTAATATAGTGTTAGAGATGTTGCAGACTCGGAAGACTAATGACAACACACAATTTTGAAAATAAACTATTCACTTATACTTTTGCAAATATCAAACCACTGGCATTCAGCTTGAGTAAGAAAAGAAGATTTTTTTAATTTCCCAAATACAAAAATGGCAGAGCTTTCCGGGTGACTATCTTGTTTAACACTCAGCATAAAAATATGGAAGAGGGTTACCAGGGAAACAGTATAAGAAAATGTTGATGAACATAGTTCAATAGTCACAGAGACTTCCATTTTGGATGACCAATATTGAAAAAGAAAACAGGTCTAAAGTCTGGCCAGTACCTAAGGTATATACATACACTTATTAAAAATTGGAATAGCTTGTGGCCATCTTGTTTGACGTTTGCAAAAACAAACACAAGGTTGGTAACATTACTAACAGGGTCACACTAATGTGAAAATTCAGCAAATTTCAATGAAAATGGTTAAGAGATTTCAGAGATATTTTTAAAAATTTTAAACAAAAAATGTGGGTGGAGCTCTGGTGGCCATCTAGAATAACTAACATCAGAAAAAAACACTCTGAAGGACACCACTAAAGAAACATTGTACAAAGGTTTTATTAAAATAGTATAAGTGGTTCGGAGATGTTAAAAAAGTTGTTGACGCCAAGACAGCCTACAGACAACGATTAGACCTAAACTCACATGAGCCTTAGGTTTATTGGTCTAAAATCTTAATATTAGTTATATAACAGTTAAAACCTAAATTATCTCCCTTTATCAATCACATTTAACTGTTGTTGTTTTTTGCTGTTTTTTTTTATTCTTATTCAACTGTTACAACTTATGCACCATACACTGAATTTGTCATTTAATGCTATGTTTTATTGCTCATTTCATAGGATTAATGTCAAAGACAGTGCTTTTGGTTTAAGTTTTATTAAAAAATCCAACATAAATTTACAAGACTCCAACGTGTTAACGTGTTCCTTATTCCTGGCAATATTTGAAACAAAAATTCAGGTTTTACATCCTATAATTCCGAACATATACTATAACAAATCCATGAATCTACGTTTTTATCAAGCCTGGACTACACACTAGACATGAGAAGAATATGTAAAAAATGGGACAATGTGAAACCATCAAGTGACAATTGTAATGTAGGACAACATCGAAGCATGATGTTTAATACTGTATTTATTAAATATTCAGGGGGTCCCAGAGATGGTATAAAGTTAGGCAGACTATTTGTATGCAGATGATCTAATTATCCATGAAATCAGATCAACAAACCGATACTGTAACTTTTACCTGGGATCAATATCGCGGATGGGACAACAAAGTGCTCAGCCATTTGTATGGAAATGAAATTGGAGAGGACCTGCTATTTATGTCATACAGCCAGTATAAATCATCCGTGCCATTTCCTATCCAGGCAAGTCAATACAAGCTCATTATACTGACAACCAGTGTTTCATACATAGGGCAAAATTTATTTTTTTATTTTTTTCACTATTAAATAAAATATTTAAGAGAATTATTGTATTTTAAGAATGATATAAGAGTCCAGCAGTGAAATTATAAACATGTATAGACGAATTAATATCCTGTGTGTGTTGATAATGAAAATTGTAGACATTATAAATTAAAACAGCTTGGTTTGACAAATGAAAATGCAAAACAGCAGACTTAAATGCAGTAATATATTAAATTTCAAAATTTTTAGAATAAGCAAAAATATCTTTTTCCATTTTATCATACTTGGACAGGCAGAGCCCTTAATGCCATAATGGAAACTATTAAAACCAGCAAACACATGAAAAGAGATACACGAGGTTAGATTAACAACAAATTCTTGCTCAAACTTACAATACATGTACTTTGTATGAAGTAGTGAATAAGTTCAGTTGCACTCTACTCTGTAACATCTGATACAAATTGTTGAAATTGTTTTATCTAAATGACAAGTTTGTCAAGCAAAGTATGCGAGATATTTATTTTTCAAATCAGAGGTTTTTTCATTTCATCACCTTGATTAGAGTACCATTTTTTGTCAAGTAAAGGCAAAATTGAAATTTAATTTCATTCATGTTTTATCTGTAAATGATAACTGGATGCATTCTATTAATTTTAAAGGGAATTTACCAGAATTTTTCAAAATTTATTTGGCTAGAAACATTTTTTTAAATAATTTATTGAAAAAGGGTTTCCTTACTACGGCTACGTGCTTAGGTTAGACAAAAATAGATTTCCCACTTAAAATTGCAACATCTGTTATGACGCATTAAATTAGTCACGTGATTTCATTTTGATTTCAAACTGATCCGTCATCGAGGTACACGCGTTGTAGAATTTGTTTCATCTTAGAAAAAATCTGAATGACGATGTCAAGCAGTATTTAAGTGATGTCTATTTTAAGAATGGGGATTTCTTCTCAAGTTTATCACAACTGAAACATTTTGTCACGTTTTGGTGTATTTGATATACTAAACCATTCCAATTTTATGAATTTATAATAATGAGATGCTTTTTATCTATTTTAAAAATAATTTTTAAGGCATTTACAGCTTTTTTCCTGATATACTTCCTTTAAAATATATTTCATTTTTTGTAAACAATCTAGATATTTTTCCTGATACACCCTGGTGACCATCTTTAATATTATGAATACCCTGCTAATACTGTCCAGCTTATAGTTTATTATGAAAACAAGAAATAGCAGACTTTATAAATGCACACATTCTTACGTTGACAATAAAATTAAAATATTCTCATTACTATGTTGATTATTACTTATAATAAAAGATAAACTTTTTTATTGTATAAATATTTGCTTACAACAACCTTCAACCATATTATGACATCATATACTTAGATAGAAACTCTATTTCCTCCTTAATTATGTTGTTGCAAACAGAATGACATTTTTTTATAAATGCAGACGTGACCTGAAAACGGACAAAAAGCTTTGTTAAGTGAAAACAAAAGCTATAATGCTTTTGACTTACGATAGTGGCATCACAGTGAAATAACATGACAAGTTATATTATATGGCAGTGATCCATTTCTACAACTATCTGCAAAATGAAGTGCTGATAACAGCAATGTTTTTAAAAATCCAAACCCACAACTTCTAAAGTCCCTACCTGACTAGACTACCTTTAAGTGGGGAAATTGAACGATATAATGAAGTAAATTATACTGCTAGCGCACAATGTCCACCTTTTATAATTTTTTATGAAAATATAACTTGAGGATGCCATAACTAAATGAACCTGAGACACCAACATATATAAACAATGATAAGAACATGATTGTATTAATTAAATGAATTAAAGAAATGATTCACTCAATACCTGGACCTCTTCTATTGTTGTAGTCCTTAGAACAGGATTTCTTTTGGCCCCTACTGCCACCTTTTTCTCCTCCTGTGATTTTGACGCGACAGATTTCCACTTGGCTGACATTTTTTATTTTCTCAGTCAGCTCTTCCTTGATTTATCTCCGAATTACATCAAGCTTAAGTGACAAATCCATTGTATCAAAAACAAATTAAATCGAAAAAATACACAGATTTCGTTACTCCAAATTGATAAAACCAGGAGATCTGAGCTGGCCCTAACAGATAAGGGATCCCCTGGAGGTGCAAACAATTGCAAACTAATGCATTGCTGACTGTCCACCACACATAAAAAACTGAACACTTGAAACTACTTTTGTTTAATCCAAATAATTACAAACTAAAATCTTAATGGAAACAAGTAAGACATAAACTCCTCGGTGCTTAATCCTCCTAATCAGAGATTATCTCCCAACTTAATGTAACAGAGTATATAACTATATATGCATACTTAGAGAAAACACCACAAACCAAGACTGCCCTTAGATGTCGATACATATACTTCAGTTTCCCTAAGGAAATCAAAGGTTTGTGACCGCAGGAACTTCTCGCTACAACATTGATGAGACAATGTGCTATTATTTAACCATAAAGTTTCTGTTTTTGACAATAAACATTAGTGAGCCAAAGATCTCAAACTATTTGTTCTGTGATCTGTGATACCACATACAAATTTAATATAAAAATTTGTTATTTGCTGTAAATTGGTGAAACAATTGAACTACATGTAATTAAATCCAACAATATTACTGTGATCTAACACAAATCTGGACAATTAATAGTTATGAACAATTATCAGTAATTAAATTCTGTCTTCCATTATAAACTTTTTCAATTAACAAACAAATAATCCCACAAAGAACAACACAGTGTTCCATCAACTTGTATTTTGTGAGCCTAACCAAATACCAGAATGTGTTATTTTATATAAAGTCCAGTAATTACTTATCAGTACTCATAGAGCTACCTACACTCAACAAAATCCAGACATCATACTGAATAGATCAATTACAAGCTATCTAAACAAACATTCAAATATCCAAAAACTTTAATTAAAATCTGAAACTTGATCCATAAACTGGGAATCTAAGTAAATAAAAATTAATTAAAATTTTGAAAATTTTAAAAAATCCATTTTTCAATGTTCGACTGTGAGCATTAATAAATGGCCATACAGCACTAATGTACTACGTCCAGTGTATTAGTAGTAGTATGGTACCACGAAATGAGTCTTAAATTCAAAGGCAATTTCCCCCAGGAGTGTTTTGTTTAAGTACCGGTATGCTAATAGTAGACATTAAAACAATTTCAAACATGAGGCCTTGACAGTGGCCCCGAGCCTAACTGGACATTTACTGTATTACGTCAAGTTGAATACAATTGTTATTGAAGTTGCGAAATTGCCAGATTTTGCAGTGAAATTCTGGATAAAACAGTTGTTTAAGAGTTCGAAAATAATTTTTGGAGGGAAGCCGAAAACTAGTAAACACATCAGCCATGCTCACCAAAAATTACAGGTTACAGTGAGAAACATCAGATTTCATCCTGGGCTGGTTTGTACATAACACTGGATATATTTTATGGATAACTGGTTCATAGGCCAGTCTATATATATTCAATTACATGTATACATTTTAATGGAGTTTACATAACACAATTTTCAACACATTTCAGGTTATATATGGCATATCCAGTTTTATTTGTGGAGACAGATTTTGTATGAACCTGCGTAGAAACTTCGTCCTTCCATAAATAACGGGCAATCTTTCTCACATAAAGTTTTTGGATATAAATTTAAGTATTCAGTCTTACTATTATTGCTTCTCTTTATACAAATAGTGCAACAATAAATTAAAACCATACATTGTATAATTTTAATATGTTTTTAAATCGCCTATTCTTTACAGTGACACCACAGCAGAACCTCCCTCACACTTTAAGATAGTCTTTAGAAATTTATGTATAAATATATGTAAATTAGAGAATCCCATTAAAGTTTTTATTTGCCTAAAAACACTCTCAGTACTACAATCAGCGTGAAGCAGCGTGGAGTTTAATAGATAAAGTAAATACAGAAATGTCTCTGTCACCCCAGTACTGCCTGTCTTATATAATTAATGAGAGTACAGATATCGATTTGCTATTTACCTTCATCCAGATTTACGTCAAATGTACGAAACTCACAGTCGTCTACTGGAATATTAAATTGCTCAAGTTGATAAGAAATAGAATGTTGTTTTTTGTTTTTAGTATAAACTTGTGCAGAATTGAATACACTAATATATTGTATAGCTGTAGTGACTTTTTTTAAAATATTTCTGTTCCTGCCGTTTACATGAAGATGTCTGCTATCGAAATGTCCTTTTTAGCTGCCAGGCCCAATTGGCTTAGTTGGTAGCATGACTTCTTTTAATCCAGGGGCCGTGAGTTTGAATCTCTGCTTGGAAAAGGTCTCCGTTATGATTGATAAACAACATTGCATCTCATTGTCATTTGTCTCTCACTGCTGATTCAAGAGTGAAAGTTATCAGTTACTAGTGATGATAGGCATGTTGAGTACTGGTTAATATCCTTCCAGGATCCAAGAAAAAAGTGGTTAGGAAAACTGATCATCTGTTAGCCCCCGATGTCATAAAAATGACTCTAAATTTTCAAACAAACAATAGGTATTGCCATACTGAAATACACTGCAGACATAAAATTGGTATAATACCCCACCTATGGGTAGTTGTATTATACCGGCACCAGGCTGGCCAGTCCTTAATACTGAGCACTTACAGCAAAGAAGGTTCTTCAGATACCATCCAAGTGACGCGACTGGGAATTGAATCCACAATTTCCCATATGCAATACCAGCCAGATCATAGTTGTGAAATGTGCAGCAATGAAACAGAAGATCAATAAAAAGTGGACTAGACTGAGAGTTAAAGCTAGGGCAACATTTTTCTTTTTTTTTTCTTTTTGAATGGGGTTGCTGGCAAACTGACATTAGTAGGGTAACATGCTGGTAAGAAATGAGCTTACAGCTGGCAAACTGACATTAGTAGGGTAACATACTGGTAAGAAATAAGCTAACAGCTGGCAAACTGACATTTGTAGGGTAACATACTGGTAAGAAATAAGCTAACAGCTGGCAAACTGACATTAGTAGGGTAACATGCTGGTAAGAAATCAGCTTACAGCTGGCAAACTGACATAAGTAGGGTAACATACTGGTAAGAAATAAGCTAACAGCTGGCAAACTGACATTAGTAGGGTAACATACTGGTAAGAAATAAGCTAACAGCTGGCAAACTGACATTAGTAGGGTAACATACTGGTAAGAAATCAGCTAACAGCTGGCAAACTGACATTTGTAGGGTAACATACTGGTAAGAAATAAGCTAACAGCTGGCAAACTGACATTAGTAGGGTAACATGCTGGTAAGAATTCAGCTTACAGCTGGCAAACTGACATAAGTAGGGTAACATACTGGTAGAAATCAGCTTACAGCTGGTAAACTGACATTAGTAGGGTAACATACTGGTAAGAAATAAGCTAATAGCTGGCAAACTGACATTAGTAGGTTAACATGCTGGTAAGAAATCAGCTTACAGCTGGCAAACTGACATAAGTAGGGTAACGTACTGGTAGAAATCAGCTTACAGCTGGTAAACTGACATTAGTAGGGTAACATACTGGTAAGAAATCAGCTAACAGCTGGCAAACTGACATTAGTAGGGTAACATACTGGTAAGAAATAAGCTAACAGCTGGCAAACTGACATTTGTAGGGTAACATACTGGTAAGAAATAAGCTAACAGCTGGCAAACTGACATTAGTAGGGTAACATACTGATAAGAAATAAGCTAACAGCTGGCAAACTGACATTAGTAGGGTAACATACTGGTAAGAAATAAGCTAACAGCTGGCAAACTGACATTAGTATGGTAACATACTGGTAAGAAATCAGCTAACAGCTGGCAAACTGACATTTGTAGGGTAACATACTGGTAAGAAATCAGCTAACAGCTGGCAAACTGACATTAGTAGGGTAACATGCTGGTAAGAAATCAGCTTACAGTTGGCAAACTGACATAAGTAGGGTAACATACTGGTAGAAATCAGCTTACAGCTGGTACACTGACATTAGTAGGGTAACATACTGGTAAGAAATAAGCTAATAGCTGGCAAACTGACGTTAGTAGGGTAACATGCTGGTAAGAAATCAGCTTACAGCTGGCAAACTGACATAAGTAGGGTAACATACTGGTAGAAATCAGCTTACAGCTGGTAAACTGACATTAGTAGGGTAACATACTGGTAAGAAATCAGCTAACAGCTGGCAAACTGACATTAGTAGGGTAACATGCTGGTAAGAAATAAGCTAACAGCTGGCAAACTGACATTAGTAGGGTAACATGCTGGTAAGAAATAAGCTAACAGCTGGCAAACTGACATTAGTAGGGTAACATGCTGGTAAGAAATCAGCTTACAGCTGGCAAACTGATATAAGTAGGGTAACATACTGGTAAGAAATCAGCTTACAGCTGGCACACTGACATTTGTAGGGTAACATACTGGTAAGAAATCAGATAACAGCTGAGAAACTGACATTAGTAGGGTAACATGCTGGTAAGAAATCAGCTTACAGCTGGCAAACTGACATTACCAGGGTAACATACTGTTAAGAAATAAGCTAACAGCTGGCAAACTGACATTAGTAGGGTAACATACTGGTAAGAAATCAGCTAACAGCTGGCAAACTGACATAAGTAAGGTAACATGCTGGTAAGAAATAAGCTAACAGCTGGCAAACTGACATTAGTAGGGTAACATGCTGGTAAGAAATCAGCTTACAGCTGGCAAACTGATATAAGTAGGGTAACATACTGGTAAGAAATCAGCTTACAGCTGGCACACTGACATTTGTAGGGTAACATACTGGTAAAAAATCAGATAACAGCTGACAAACTGACATTAGTAGGGTAACATGCTGGTAAGAAATCAGCTTACAGCTGGCAAACTGACATTACTAGGGTAACATACTGTTAAGAAATAAGCTAACAGCTGGCAAACTGACATTAGTAGGGTAACATACTGGTAAGAAATCAGCTAACAGCTGGCAAACTGACATAAGTAGGGTAACATGCTGGTAAGAAATCAGCTTACAGCTGGCAAACTGACATTAGTAGGGTAACATACTGGTAAGAAATAAGCTAACAGCTGGCAAACTGACATTAGTAGGGTAACATGCTGGTAAGAAATCAGCTTACAGCTGGCAAACTGACATAATAGGGTAACATACTGGTAGAAATTAGCTAACAGCTGGTAAATTGACATTAGTAGGGTAACATGCTGGTAAGAAATCAGCTTACAGCTGGCAAACTGACATATTAAGTTGGGTAACATGCTGGTAAGAAATCAGCTTACAGCTGGCAAACTGACATTAGTTGGGTAACATGCTGGTAAGAAATCAGCTTACAGCTGGCATACTAGTAGGGCAACATGCTGATAAAAAAAAATTCTTTCTGATAATCCAGTAACCTTATGTTGTGTATTGTCAGTGTCCAGACACAGTATGGCAACACACTGGACATTTCTGTATGGTAACACACTGGACATTTCTGTATCCACATAAATATTATATGTGTAGTACTTGTTATTTCATACTGTAAGGGCTATAGTGACAATTAATTATAACTAATTGTTTAACCTATATACATATATCCTGCCTAGAAGATTGATTATCATAACTTAATTATCTTTATAGAATAATACAATAATAAAGTGATTTTTCAATACCATGTAATAATATCAGTTAAGCATGGAATTATGCATTTTGACATTTTTAACTGTATGCCTGATATATTGGTTAAGTTATAAAATGGATCTGACCAATTGGTATAAAATTTAAAAAAATACTTTAATTTTATTATTTTTTTTCAATCATAAACTGTAAGTTATTGTTCTTTATCTTACAACAAATATTATACATATTTCTCATTTATCTTTATTTCTGATTGTTAATCATTCCTCTCTGCACCCACATTAAATTTTTTATAAAGAACACAAAATGTTTAGAATTGAGCTATCACATATTGTGAAGAGTATATCATATTCAACTTTTCAACCCATGTGTCACATTGATTTTCAGTTTTCTTATCAAATTCATTGTTATTTCACAGAAAATACTGTATATTGTATAAAACAGTTATACTGTTAATGAGTAATACCAGTAACTAGTAATACCAGTAATCAATAACCAGAAATATAAGTAACCAGTAATAATGGTAATTATGAGTAATAATGGTAACCAGTAATACCAGTAACCAGTAATAATGGTAACCATGAGTAATAACAGTAACCAGTAATACCAGTAACCAGTAATAACTGTAACCAGTAATACCATCAGGGCTAGAAATTTCTTATAAAAGCTACTGTCTCCACTTTCCGACATTTAAAATAGAATGCTATAAAATTAAAGAAATATTTAGGTCAGTATTTAATCTTACTCATCGAGTGGAATTTTCCAGCCCTGCAAATAACCAATAACACCGGTAACCAGCAATACCAGTAACCAGCCATACTAGTAACCAGTAATTATGGTAACCATGAATTATAATGGTAACCAGTAACCAGTAATATCAGTAACCAGTAATACCAGTAATACCAGTAATACCAGTAACCAGCAATACCTGTAACCAGTTATTATGGTAACCATGAGTTATAATGGTAACCAGTAATACCAGTAACAAGTTATAACAGTAACCAGTAATATCAGAAACCAGTAATAATGGTAACTGTGTGTAATAGGCATAACCAGTAATACCAGTAATATTGGTAACCAATTATAACCGTAACTATGAGAAACAATGGTAACCATGAGTAATAACAGTAACCAGTGATACCAGTAACCAGTAATAATGGTTACCATGAGTAATAATGGTAATGGATTAGGGGCATTAAGAGGTCTATTGGTTCATTCCGCTTGTGGTTGATATTTTAGTGTTGGACTTGTAAGAATTTAAATTTAAATATTAAAATTACACCAGAGCATTATTTTTTGAGAATTCTATACCCCTGCTTACACATACACAAACTACATAATTAAGGGACTGATTGTACAAACATGTCTTTCCATATTTTGTATTTGGGCCAAAGACCACCGACTTTATCACCAACTTTTATTCAAATTCATGAAACAAATAAACAGTGTCCTGTGTTTACTACATACAAACATGGAAAGTTAGGGAAATTAATAGTCAAGTATTTTAAATACATAGATACCAGCGTAGTGGAGATATGACCTATAGAATTTCATTCTAACCACTTATCTAACATTTCAATATTTTATACACACAATAATTCAATAGAAGTACTCCACCTGGTTGCTGTTAGTAACATGTAAACAAATAAACATTTACAAGAGAAAGTGCTCTTTACAGAGATTTTGAAAAGGGAAGTCAGTCACAGATGCAGTTAAATGAAACATGAATGTAAGATTTATTTCCCTTGTTTGTTTAAAAAAACACATTTATTTTACTTTGATTGTGAGACCAGTTCTTACATCTCAGAAAAATACACTCAAAGTCTTCCAGGGTAGAACCAGTTCTAAGCATATGCGGTAAAAGTGTCTTGCTCAAGGATACCAGACATAGATGCTAACCCACAACCCTTCAATCATAGGTTCAATGTTCTACTACTAGGTATATGTATAATAACGTATTTAACTTTAAAGGGAATATATCAGGAATTTTCAAACTTTTAAAATTGGTTAAAATATTTTTTCCAATACATTATGCCTATAATTATAAACTCACTTACCCCGTATTGCTAAATAGACAAGCTAAGTAATATATTGAAAAGGGATTTCCTAACTTGGGATACACGCCTAGGTTAGATTTAAATAGATTTCCCACTTAAATGTGCAACATATTTCGTGACGTATTAAATGAGTCACATGATTTCATTTTGATATCAATTTGATCCGATGTACAGGTTTACATGTAACAAAAATTGTTTCATCTTAGAAGGAGTACGAATGGCGTCAATCAGTATTTAAGTGGTTTATTTTTAGAATGTTGATTTTGTTTCAAGTTTACCACTCCAGTTTATATATCATTTTTGTCACATTTTTTGGCAGATATGACGTACCAAACCATTCGGATTTTATTTATTTATCATAACGAGATGCCTTTAAGCCATTTTTATCAATTTAAAGTAATAAGAAGTTTGATTGTATGCATGGTTTTATTATTGATTTAAATGCATTTTAATTTCTTCAACAATTTCCACTATCTTTGAGATTATTGTCATTCCTTTCACAAGGCAAATTGACAAGTAAATGGGAACATTTAAAATATTTGACAAAGGTTATTTAATAAAGGCGGTTACATAGTCAAATAAATAAATTCCCTTATATGATAAATAGTCAAGTTTTGTTAAAAACATGGCTGCTGGTTGTGGAGAAGAGAGGACAAGAATTTTCAATCAGAAAATTCAAAAGGCCATCACTGAAATGAAATGCAATAGGGATATGGCAAATTAGGCCTCAGACTGAGTCTTCCCTGCAAGTTTCAGTTAATTCCAACTCGAGTTGAAAATTATCAAGTCTCAATGCAAAAGGAATATGTGTTACTAGACTTCATACTGATGGTTCCAAGCAAGTTTCATTAAAATGCATATGTTATTTCAAGAGATGTTCTGTGTTATAATGTTAAGTATCATTTTCAACAATTTTTCATAATTATCAAGACTGTATTGAGATCTACTTGAAACAGCATTGTAAGCTCGGCCACGTTAAAGTGATAGCTACAGACACATGTTACGATATCCAAACTTGTCACATTATATTGACACAAGGCTGACCAAGACTAGAACAATCCTCAAAATGCTGCAAGGCAACTTCTAGTATAATCTAGACTTTGGTATGCTACTCTACCACTAGAACACCGCTGAGGTACTGGTTCAAAAGAAGATTAGCACAGACAAGATCTTTTTTCATTCAGAAAATGCAAACGGCCCTAATTCAGTAAAGAATGATTCAACTGAAACACAAAAAGGATATGCACAACTAGGCCTCATATCGATCCATCCCAGCAAGTTTAGGCTCTATCCAACAAGGCATGTCAGAGGAGTTTTTCGGACAAGATGATACACAGATTGATAGACGAAGGGAGAGGTGGTTGAGGGAAGAATCAAAACAGTGTCTTTCCAGTGAGACACATTTATATAATATATGTTTGTATTATAAACATGTAACATAATCAGGTGGAATTTTTCTATTTACAAAAGAGTCTTATCGAAATTGCGTCGAGACATTCAAGTTAATAGAATATATAAATTAATTTGGAAATTAAATATTCAGTGTTGGTTGTATCAAACATAAATGTCCCCACATGGAGGTATTTTAATTTCTAAGTTAGAGAAAATGTACAAGTTTAACCCCTGACTTGTGAAGAATTGGTCTCCGATATTAAATCTAGGTAATATTTATTATGTAAATCAATGTCAACCTGAATCTTACCGAATATTGTGTTTAAACTCTTTCTTCATGAATCTATTTACTCTGATCAATGGTTATTTACAACTTCGACCCTTCACTTCGATGAATCCTGATCAAATACAAGTTTTCAGATTTGTAAATCAATGTGCACTATCTGAATGATTGAATTTTAAGTTTCTCTTCGTCCTTTACTATCAAATTTATTTAATCTGATCAAAGATTCCATAGATATATAAACGTTATCTTGAATGCATTTGATAAAAATGCTAATTCTAGTGTTGAAGGCAGTTTATCAAGATAAATTATTACAAATGTGTAACAAAATAAATGCGTTGTAAATATCTAATCAAAATTTTTAACTGAATACGTTATCAGGCATTTCAAACCATCAAAAACACTGTTTTAAACAGAGTGGTCAAACCCCAATCCTAAAGGAAAATACCAAGTATGCACAACTATTACTGGGTCATTCAGAGTCTTTCTAAGATCTATATTAAAGCAAATGCAACAATATATATTTACATTTTTACTGCAATCAGCGTAAATGAACTATATAAATAGATTAACTGAATTTTATTAACCTTTGCAAACATTTGCAGCTGGGTGGAGCTAAAGTTGACCAGTTTGCATTTCATTGGTTGCACAATTTTTTGTGCTAGTGAGATGTCATGTTGCCATTAGGTTCACGTGACGTTTGCCGTAAGTTGTCAAACAAATGGGTGCACATATTCAGTATGTTGGCAACAACGCTGTTACATTCATGACATTGGTTTTGAGGTTTAAAATGACAAAAAATGGAAGATATAAGGATCAATATTGTCCTTCAGGCTTCAGGAGCATTTAACTGGCCTAATGTTTTCATCACCCGAAGTAAACTAAAAATTGGGCTTTGAATCCGTAAGTTAGGATCAAATCTAAATCAAAATTAAAACACACGTCACAAAATAGGCAGTAATTCTAACCGAGAAATCCATTTTAGTGTCAGTGACCTGGGCACATTGGCTATATGTTTGAAAATCTCCACTCAATGATAATATATTTCAGTATGTTTAATAAATTAATATCCTTATGACACTTAGGGCTCTGTATATCTAAGCATCTTAATAATTAATACCTGAAAAATATATTTTTTGCTTATTTTAAAATTTGGAGAAAGTAATATCAATACAGCCTCCGTTACATCTTTTACCAAAGCATATGAAAATTCTGACGAACTACAATGACAAAAATTCTTATATAAAACCTTTACAGTAGGTTTTTTTCACCATTAAAAATTTGGGAAAAACTTTAGCATTACATCTATTTGTTCAGCTTCCTTAAAATTTAAACACAGTATTACACCATTTAATTACAATTTCATGCTCAATTCAGAATTGGGAAAACTTAGTGTTTATTTTATCAAGGAATTATGGCAAGTTATAATTTACAATTAGTAAAGCTTTCAGTTGGGCATTTTTACCACTCAAGTGGGAAAAAAGATACTATTTGTCATCTGGAATACAACCCAATAATGGCTATAAAAATGGTCAAAAAGACCCACTGCTACGGAATAAACTAGCTGGGACCAAACTTCTAAACTACACCTGTCATGAGACAGCAGAGGACTACACAATGTACTTAAAGTAAGTACAACAGTTTAATATGCATTCTGGCTATGTATAAATATATATCTCACCTCATTGCTGCAAAAAGGTGTCAGGTGCCTTCTTGTTTGATGTACACATGGCACCTTATTTTGCTGCTAATTATTATTTTTTCAATGGTGTTTAACACCATTTTAAACATAATTCAGTTTATATTAGTGCAAATCCAGTTGTACTGGTGGAGGAAAACCTCAGAATAAATCTGAGTAGAAGTGTCAAGCCTGTTGTATTGGTAGAGGCAAACCTCAGAATAAATCTGAGTAGAAGTGTCAAGCCTGTTGTATTGGTAGAGGCAAACCTCAGAATAAATCTGAGTAGAAGTGTCAAGCCTATTGTATTGGTGGAGGAAAACCTCAGTATAAATCTGAGTTTAGGTGTCAAGCCAGTTGTATTGGTAGAGAAAAACCTCAGTATAAATCTGAGTAGAAGTGTCAAGCCAGTTGTATTGGTAGAGAAAAACCTCAGTATAAATCTGAGTAGAAGTGTCAATTAAGAAAACTGGTTAAGCATCATTTTTACCATTTCTTTTGGCATCACCCAGCATAGGGATCAAACACATAACCTCTGGGATAAAAGGTGGAATCTCCATCACTAGACCAAGTCTGTGGTAACTGAATAGTAATATATAGTGAAACCTGTGCAAGCGGTCACCTCTATTAAGCAGCCACTTGTCTTAAGCAGCCATATTTGTAATTTCTATAATTTTAGAGCAAATTAACCTGTATTAAGCAACAAATGTTACCAGTCATAAAAGGCCACTTTTTGCTCCTTCCCTTGACTGACTGCTAAAGACAGATTTGACTGTATAGATTGATTGATCAAGTTTTACAGCTCTATCAAGTCTTACCTTACTTATCATCATTTTCTCTGGTATTGTCATGAAACTTGATTTTCTGCCAATCGAGCTGAAGGTGCTTACTTTCCTGTTTCCACCATCATTTTCAACACTGACCCTCCGCACTCCGAATTCTGTGCTGATTTTACGTGCTGGTCCTTGATCTGTGCTAGACTGGCGCCCATGCGCAGCTTCCTGACTGACTCTGCGCACGGCACCAGACTCACTGATGGTAGCAAGACCAGAGCCGTGTATATCACTGATATTGGGAGGCTGAAGAGCCGAGCTGATCTTGCGTTTAGGTTTGTCCTGACTCATTGTCACAATTATCTCACTGAACAATTATCCTTCCTTTGTAGGATTTATACTTACACAATGTACAGTTATAAATTAACTGAGTCAATTTCATTGTCCAAACTAATTTTGTGTAATTATAGAATGTTACATTTTGAGCCAGTTTTTGTTTCAAATTCTGTCTTATAAACAAATAATTCTCGTTACACAATTCACTTTAAAAAGAAAACAAGATCAAATCTATATAAATCACAATTTTTGACAAACACAAACTCTACATTTATCCAGTTAGCAATACAGCAAATTCTTATAAAATACAAACACTATTCACAGACCTGGTAGATATAGTTGGAGAGAAATAAACACAATTCATAGACCTGGTATATATATTTGAAGAGATACAAACCCAATTCACATTAAGATTTTGGATTACACAACTAGTACTTGAAGTTCATCAAGACAGTTTCAACTTCTACACAACACTTTTAATCAAATACAACACCGAAACATGAGGGTCCATAAATCACACTTCCAACAATACAGAAATCACCTTATTTGTCCAACTTAAAAGTGTTTTACAACTGTTGCAATTAGAAGTTCTGCCAGAGTATGCATTTATTTCAATTTTTTTATCAGCTGAAGAAACCACACCAGCACAAAAAACACACAAATCTATCAAACAAGATAAAAATCCATTGATGTATTTTTTACTTGTTGAGCCAGTTTACATAAACAAATAAAGTGCTTTTCTTCTGAAAAATACTCAATTTAAAAGTTAAAAGAAATATATTACAATAAAAATAACATCTGAAATAAGTCGAAAGTTATAATTATAATAGTACATTGTATAAACAACGTTTACTGACACTTTAATGTGAACCAATAACGAGTGTATTATATATTAATTTGCCAAGTTTAATATATCTCTTTATTCACCTGAAACAAAAAAATAACTGTAAATGCCCATTTAACTTTTCTCTATGAAAGTTTTTTTTAAAAAAGAAGAGACTTTAAAACTTAAGACTTAAAAGAAACCTTTCTGAACCATGCAGTCCAATTTTATTCTCTTAAAATATGAAATAATAAATCATTCCAACAGAAAACTTTCATAAACTATTTCAAGCAACAGTCTTTCCTAAAACTATTTCAAGAAAACCTTCCTAGAAAACACTCCAAAGAAACTTTTCAAAATAAAGTTCAAAGAAACAAGAAGAAATATTTGTAAATACTGTTTCAAGCAGAAACATTCCTATTTCCAAAACAAACATGTACACGCTCCAAGGAATCTGTAAACACTCCAAACAAATATTGTCTGTCAAAACACTCAGATAAATAAAGAACTAGTTATGGAGTAAAGTAGCCGAAGTTACCCAAGTTACCCGAGCACCAACCAGAAGTCCCATACATTACCATGCCTGGTCACGCAGGCTGTCTGATCTAATTATGATGATAACACTACAATCATACTGCCTGGCTTCATCATTAATTAAAAATAATTTCATTATCTAAAGGAAGAAATCTGAACAAACCATGAATATCACATCACTTATACACGGCCTAGTATTACACAAGACACAGACAAAACAATATAGAAGCATATCTCGGGAGTCTAAGAAGATTTCAATAAATCTGATATTCTATCAACAGTCATCATTCAATACCAGACATCTCAATAGCGGATGCCACAAAATGAAGGATTAACATGTCACAGGAAATATATACATTCCTCTCCCAACTCTGTTATAGATTCAAGATATTAAAATATGTACAATGATTTATTTTTCGTTATGATTATAATTAGTTCAGTGGCTGGAGAATCTCTTAGCGGCAGACATTATAACATATAAAACCAAACTTATATATCCTAGCAACCAACCACCACCTAAGTATGTTTTACATATCAATTTAGAGTTTTAATGTTATTGGCTGATTGCTTGTCACAAAGTTGGCATCAGAGACAAACCGCAGGAGTTTGTGTTTTTTCCACTGACCCATTTGTTGTAATAGTTCATAGTGATGATGTTTTCTAACATTAAAGGCAGCAATGTAAAGGTACCCAGCCTCATAACTTCACTTACAATGGTGATTATATAATAGCCAATGAAAAATGGGTACCAGTCCAAACAATGTGTAAGCAACAAGCTCCATGGGTTCTAGATGTCAAGCAGTATTATCATTTGGAGAGTTTTCTTTGACTGTAGAACATAATTAAAAACATGCATCGAAACTATTTCAGCTGCTTACAAGTTCCATGTAGGTTCATATTATCTCACGAACTTAATCTTAAGTAAAATAACCAGGTTCATCTTTAATCTTTCTGCATATAGTTACAGCAATGACCATGATCTACTAATGGTATCTATTTATAGTAACAGTGAACTTGACCTTTGACTAAATTATCAGAACTACAATCCTATACTTCCATTTGTAAGCATTTCATACTGATGTTGAAATCTTCTAAAAATACTTTAAATGAAATTGAATGTCACAATAAAGTGGACACCAACAATTTAAGTATGATATCAATGACAATAACAAATAACATGCATTGATTAAAATGTTGCTGTTTTTTTTTTTACACATCATGATTATCAAGTTTTAATATTGCCAGACCATTGACCACATATTCCTTATTCCTCTGCATTTTTACAGGAGTCCAACTATGGAAAATAATTTTCATTAAAAAAAAACCAAAGAGAAAAAAGGAATGAAATGTAGAGGATATGTAAAGAATGTGTTGTAGTACTGGTAGTATGTATACTTGCATATACATGAATGTGCGTATGACACTTAGAATACTAATGTATGTATGTATTGTGCCTAAACTAAATGTATAACTTTTTTTTATGTCATAGTTCTTTATGGGACAGACTGTGGTGATTAACCCAGTTTTATTGGCACTGCATTCCATTTTAGATCTTTAAATTGGCTTCCAAATGAAATCTCCGAATTAACGTTGAAATCCATAATCAATAAAATGTCATCATTTGTCAAAATAACATTTGCACAATTTGAACTTTTTACCTTCATAAAGTACATAAATCTTATATACATTTTAAAAAGAAATCATGAAAAGCCAGGGAGACATAGATAAATACCGTAACCTGTCAAAACTTGGTTGGTGAAACATATACCAGATCTCATCAACTTTGAACAAATGGCATACAATCCTTAAAATATACTAAATTAATAGTTATATAATTAAGGTTAGCAACATTTGTAGTAATAGACAATTAACAATGTATATCAGTTTTAATATGTGTTTGTTAGAAGATTAAAGCACAGTGACATCCAGTACAAAGAAATACATGACTGGAGCAAATGACTCTTTAAAATAATATATAGAGGAGCTGAAAATAAATTTTATGTCCACACCATGCAACTTATCTGCCAAAAAATGACATTTATTGGCACTCCATTGATCTGGGTATAAATTATTAGTTATCTTTTATGGATTATTGAATCATATATCATTTATACTGAACTGATGCATCAAGTAAATTTGTTATTCAAAGGGGGAATTTGAGCACAACTGGATTTACAACTGGCAATCATTGGAACCATTTGATTTACTACTGGTAATAATGGGAACACTTTTAGGTACTACTGGCATTAATGGGAACAACATGATGTACTACTGGCAATAATTGAAACCATTTGATGTACTACTGGTAAATATAAGAACAATATGATGTGCTTTACTGGTGATAATGGGAAAATTTTGATGTACTACTGGCAATAATTGAAACCATTTGATGTACTACTGGTAATAATGGGAACACTTTTAGGTACTACTGTTAATAATGGGAACAACATGATGTACTCCTGGTAATAATGGGAACACTTTGATGTGCTTTACTGGTGATAATGGGATCAATTTGATGTACAAATGTAGATAATGGAAACAGTTTGATGCTACAAAGTTAATGGAGGTAATGAGAACAGTTTAGTGTACTACTGGTGATACTGGGAACAATTTGATGTACTACTGGTGAAAATGGGAACAATTTGATGTATTACTGTAGGTAATGATAAAAATCTTATGTACTACTGGAGATAAAAGAAATTCAATAGTTATCAGTCTATGTGATATACATATAAAACTTAACATAAGGAGGAACAATACAAATTCATCACAAACAATCAGGAATCAAAAATAAAACACAAAGAATGCATACTAAATAAAAAAGAAAACAACAGAATGATGTTTACAAAAAACCAAAGAGTATCAATAAAAATAAATACATAATTTGACAAACTAATCCAACCAAAACACTTGTAATATCCATCATAACAACTAAGACAACACTCCTCATCTCCATGCATCTCCCTGAACCAGAACACATTCCTCATCTCCATGCATCTCCCTGAACCAGAACACACTCATCATCTTCGCATCACACTGAACCAGAACACATTCCTCATCTACATGCATCTCCCTGAACCAGAACACATTCCTCATCTCCATGCATCTCCCTGAACCAGAACACATTCCTCATCTCCATGCATCTCCCTGAACCAGAACACATTCCTCTACTCCATGCATCTCCCTGAACCAGAACACATTCCTCATCTGCATGCATCTCCCTGAACCAGAACACACTCATCATCTTCGCATCACACTGAACCAGAACACATTCCTCATCTCCATGCATCTCCCTGAACCAGAACACATTCCTCATCTCCATACATCCCCCTGAACCAGAACACATTCCTCATCTCCATGCATATCCCTGAACTAGAACACATTCCTCATCTCCTTGTATCTCCCTGAACCAGAACACATTCCTCATCTCCATGCATCTCCCTGAACCAGAACACATTCCTCCTAATATATACCTTTATAACTTTAATGAATTTATTTTCTATCCTATCAATCTGAACATGTAATAAAACATGTTCCAAAAGAGATCTCAATTCAGCCAGAAAAGTTAAAATGTCTCAACAACATCATCAACAGCATCAAAAGCATCACCACTACCACTAGCATCAACACTTATAATCACTGTAACACTGTGTTCCGGCATCTATAGATGGCAGCCATTAAGTGACTGGTGTACTTCTGCAAGATGTCTTTTTGTATCTAGTGTACTTTAAGAATAGATAACATGACCATATATCTGACTATCAGGAATGGAATCTTACATGAATAGCCGTGTTGATGCTAAATACCAAAGATCAACATTTGTTATCACAGGTGAAAATACCTTAATCTTTGCTCACAACTAAACATTGGCTTCAATGTTTGAAAAGATTGAAAGGGCTAAAATGATACCAAGATACAAAATAAACATAGAAACAGATACAATATAAACATGCAAACAGATTAAGGGATAGAAAGTCTATAAGCCTGGATATAAATTTTCAATTTAACATGTTTGTCAAAGGAAAATAGCACTATCGGTGTCCGTGTATCTAATGACTGCGGTTGAAACCTTTGACATTATCACTTTCATTTTCTATTATAATATCAAATATATTTATGTCAGAGCTTTATCATTAAATAAATAAAATAAATCAAATCAAATCCACTGAACATCAACAAAACAGTGATCTAATATATACCAAACAGTGATCCAATATATAGCAAACAATGATCCATGTATACCAAACAGTGATCAAATATATATCAAACAGTGATCCAATATATACTAAACAGTAATCCAAAATATACTAAACAGTGATCCAATATATACCAAACAGGGATCCAATATATGATAAACAGTGATTGAATATATACTAAACTGTTATCCAATATATACCAAACAGCGATCCAATATAAACCAAACAGTGATCCAATATATGCTATACAGTGATTGAATATATACTAAACTTCGATCCAATATATACCAACAAGTGAACCAATATATACTAAACAGTGATCCAATAAATGTGATCCAATATATACCAAACAGTGATCCAGTATACCAAACAGTGATCCAATATATACAAAACAGTGATCCAATATATACCAAACCATGATCCAATATATACCAAACAGTGATCCAATATATACTAAACAGTGATCCAATAACTGTGATCCAATATATACCAAACAGTGATCCAATATATACTAAACAGTGATCCAATAACTGTGATCTAATATATACCAAACAGTGATCCAATATAAACCAAACAGTGATCCAATATATCCTAAACAGTGATTAAATATATACTAAACTGTGATCCAATATATACTTAACATTGATCCAATATAAGCTAAACAGTGATCCAATAACTGTGATCCAATATATACCAAACAGTGATCAAATATATACTTAACAGTGATCCAATATATACCAAACAGTGATCCAATAATAAACCAAACAGTGATCCAATATATGCTAAACAGTGATTGAATATATACTAAACTGCGATCCAATATATACTAAACAGTGATCCAATAAATGTGATCCAATATATACTAAACCATGGGCCAATATATACCAAACAGTGATCCAATATATACAAAACAGTGATCAAATATATACCAAACCATGATCCAATATATACCAAACAATGTTCCAATATATAGTAAACAGTGATCTTATATATACTAAACGGTGATCCAATATATACCAAACAATGATCCAATATTACCAAACAGTCATCTAATATATACTAAACAGTGATCCAATATATACCAAACCATGGGCCAATATATACTTAACTGTGATCTAATGTATATTTAATAGTGATTCGATATATACCAAACAATGATCCAATATATACTAAACAGTGATCCAATATATACTAAACAGTGTTCTAATGTATATTGAATAGTGATCAAATATATACAAAAGTTAAACAGTGATAAAATATATATGTTAAACAATGATCCAATATATACCAAACCATGATCAATATATACCAAACAGTGATGCAATGTATCAAAAAGTGATTCAAATATATCAAACAGTGATTCAATATATACCAAAACATTGATCCAATATAAATTAAACAGTGATTCAATTTATACCAAATTGTGATCCAATATATACCAAACAGTGTTCCAATATATACCATACAAAATATACCAAACAGTGATCCAATTTATACCAAACACTGATTTAAAATACATTAAACAATATACACCAAAATAGTGATCCAAAATATACTAAACAGTGATCCAGTATATACACCAATCAGTAATCCATTTTATACCAAACAGTGATCCAATGTGTACCAAACAGTGATCCAATATATACCAAACAGTGATCCAAAATATACTAAAAAGTGATTCAATATATACACTAATCAGTGATCCAATATATACCAAACATTGATCCAATATATACTAAACAGTGATCCAATATATACCAAACAGTGATCCAATATATAACAAACAGTGGTCCAATATACACTTAACAGTGATCCAATATATACCATGCAGTGATCAAAAAGAAATCAAAAAGAGATCCACTTTATTTCAAACAGAGCAAATAAACATGAATCAATGATCAAACGTCCACCAATAAGTGATTAATTATCTTAAAAGTGATCTTATAGGTACATCAAACAGTGATACATTAGATCTATTAACAGTCATCTTACAACTACCAAACAGTGATACATTAGATCTATCAACAGTTATCTAACATATACCAAACAGTGATACATTAGATCTACCAACAGTCATCTAACATCTACCAAACAGTGATACATTAGATCTATCAACAGTCATCTAACATATACCAAACAGTGATACATTAGATCTACCAACAGTCATCTTACACCTACCAAACAGTGATACATTAGATCTATCAACAGTCATCTAACATATACCAAACAGTGATACTTTAGATCTATCAACAGTCATCTAACAACTACCAAACAGTGATACATTAGATCTATCAACAGTCATCTAACATCTACAAAACAGTGATACATTAGATCTACCAACAGTCATCTAACATCTACCAAACAGTGATACATTAGATCTACCAACAGTCATCTAACATATACCAAACAGTGATACATTAGATCTATCAACAGTCATCTAACATATACCAAACAGTGATACATTAGATCTATCAACAGTCATCTAACATATACCAAACAGTGATACATTAGATCTATCAACAGTCATCTAACATATACCAAACAGTGATACATTAGATCTACCAACAGTCATCTAACATATACCAAACAGTGATACATTAGATCTATCAACAGTCATCTAACATATACCAAACAGTGATACATTAGATCTACCAACAGTCATCTAACAACTACCAAACAGTGATACATTATATCTACCAACAGTCATCTAACAACTACCAAACAGTGATACATTAGATCTACCAACAGTCATCTAACATATACCAAACAGTGATACATTAGATCTATCACCAGTCATCTAACATATACCAAACAGTGATACATTGGATCTATCAACAGTTATCTAACATATACCAAACAGTGATACATTAGATCTACCAACAGTCATCTAACATCTACCAAACAGTGATACATTAGATCTATCAACAGTCATCTAACATATACCAAACAGTGATACTTTAGATCTATCAACAGTCATCTAACAACTACCAAACAGTGATACATTAGATCTATCAACAGTCATCTAACATATACCAAACAGTGATACATTAGATCTACCAACAGTCATCTAACAACTACCAAACAGTGATACATTAGATCTACCAACAGTCATCTAACATATACCAAGCAGTGATACATTAGATCTACCAACAGTCATCTAACATATACCAAACAATGGTACATTAGATCTACCAACAGTCATCTAACAACTACCAAACAGTGATACATTAGATCTACCAACAGTCATCTAACATATACCAAACAATGATCAAATATAATCAACAGATATTAGAACAGTGATCCAGAAGTCATAAGTAATCCATTAGATACCAAATACTTATCCAATTCACATTAAATAGTGATCCAATATTCACCAAACTTGATCTATCATAAACAGTGATGAATAGCTAATAGATACCAAGAAAACAGTGATGCACAAAATATCAATAAGCGATACAACAGATATTCAATGGTTATCCAACAGACATCAATTAGTTATCAATCAGAAATCCAACAGATATCAGTCAGTGAATGAACAGAAATCCAACAGATATCAATCAGTGAATGAACAGAAATCCAACAGATATCAATTAGTGATCAAACACAATACCTAAAGGAAGGACAGCTTCCTCTCTTAAACACATTAAGAAACCAACACATAAAATAACAAGTTATAAAAACTTTACAAATCAAACTTCAGTTGTTTCTGGATAAAACCAGTACTAAACATATGAGGAAAAAGTGTCTTGCTCAAGGGCACCACACAAAGACGAGGGAGAGTATCAAATCCACAACCCTCCAATCCAGGGTTCAATGCTCTACCACTAGACCACATCCTCCACATGTGTTAATGTACACTCATAAAAATAGTGTTCTACAAATAATTTCTGGAGCCCAACACACACCCATACCTCTATAAATGACATAAGATACCTGTCAAAGAAAAATCCAAATTTGAATTAAAAATGTCCCAACATTTATATAATAAAGCCCGGTAACATTAATCCAGTAGCTAGGTCACATCAACATGCAGCATTCAATAAATCACAGGTTTATGTTCAAACTGCACTTGCAACAAACTTGAACAAACCATCCATCTGTAAAGTGTTGCTTACATTTTACATTAAAGTACAGTTAATTATTGTCCATGATGAATGCTCGAACAAACACATTTTCAGTTTGATATTAAAAAGCAATCAGACCATTACGTTAATTCCACACCACCAGTATAACTACGCCAACTACTCTCAGTCACGGAAACACCGAAACAACCGTACCACTAAGTGATATTATGTTTGATATTAAATTCTATTCGGTAATTCTCAAAATCTTTCTCCTCGGTAAAATGAAATATTAGTGTGACCAAAATTGTACAAACTGGTTTATACTTCGTGCTATAGAATGCGATAAAAACTGTTAAATTCTTTTATAATAATTCAGTCTTGCGGCATTCTCAGGAAGCGTTTTTGCCTAGCTACTATTTATGACACCTTAAGAATGAAGCAATGTGAAATTTCACAATGGTGTTATCTCGAACCAAACTTTTGCGCCATAAATTTCATTTCAATTAGAAGTTACAACAAGTCTGTTTATCCCACTCCCTACAACATGATATTAAATAAAACATTAAACAGATTTATGATTTCTTTTACAAGATATGTCAATAAAAAAATTACCAACATTTTATTGCTTATTCAAATGTATTTTATGAACAGGATCTAAACTGTTGGTTGTTTACAATGTAATCATACCTTCCCATTAATTGTGCATTATGCATGTGCTTAGTTGTTAGACTCGATCTTTCATTATGCATATTTATATATGCTTACTTTTTTTTATTTTTACATGATCTTCCTATACCTAATTTTGCCATTCTCAAGGAATGGCTATATAAATTAATACTATTATGCTGGAAAATAAGACATTTTGGCAAATATTGAGAAGTTTATGTCTGTCTAGAGGGGTATACTAATTTAAAGCAGGAAGCATGCGTCTTATAGAACAATAAAAATTAAATACCGAGATAAATTGAAGGTGTTTACAAAACAAAACATAGCATTTTTCAATGATAGTAGGACGGCATCTCTGGTCATTTCTGATTAACTAGTGGGTCAGTACAAATACTCTGAACTTATTCTAACTAAATTTGGTCTGGATGGAATGAGAACTAAAGTGGCTATTGTGTTTACAAGGGAATAATCAATATAATATTCATTAGGGCCATCTTCTGATCTGATAGGTTTAAGAACTGTTTTAAGATTTTATTCGATATAAACATTTTTTACCAAAGGTGCTACAACGTTTACAAGAAAAGCCAAAAGAAGTGCCAATTAGAGTTGTAACCTCCCATGTGTGCTGCACTCTGTTGCATTGTACATCCCATATGTACAAACTATCATGGAATTATCTGTTTTATATGGTTCTCAAAATTATTTAGAACCAGTCAAGGCAAATTTTAACTGATGTGCACAAATACATTTTTAATTTTTTTATTTGAATGGGGTTTAACGCCATTTTCAAAACATTTCAGGTTATATTATTGCACATCCAGTTTTACTGGTGTAGGAAGACCTCAGACTGAGTAGAACAACCATTCTTCCACAAGTAACTGAAACTTTCTCACATAAAGATTTTGGAGCGAGCGGGACTCGAACCTATGACCTTAGCGGTGAGAGGTAAGTGACCTTGAGAGGGCACCTTGGATCACTCGGCCACGGTCTCAGGACCCTCTTGCACAAATAGAAAAACAACAAATCGAATGTAAAGTAATTTTGTCAAAGCACAATCTAAGAGTTCTGGAGATGGATGAAGTCATTTTTTAAATTTGATTAGATAATACATATACATGTTTATGCTGTAATAATAATAACGACCATACCGTATCATGCGGGTCTCTGATGTTTACTAAAAAATGCATAAATGTCAACAAAATAAAGAGGGGAGCTTCGGGATTTTTTTTTTAATACAAGAAGATTTTATTATTTACTGAATTAAATGTCACGCCTATATTGTTTTATCGCAAAGTGAGGCTATGAAGAAATTAGTAGTTCAGCTAACAAATTGAGTGACTCCTTGGGAAAACAGTTTTGTAGAAACAGAGCTTACACAAAAATCTTTAGTTTGGTAAAGTTAATTATATGTAGAGGTCAAGATCATCTATGTATTGTTTAACTTATCCGTAACACAGCCATGAACAAATCTGGTGACAAGAATTACTTTAATAATCAAAGGCCATTTAGTTAGAAAGAAATTTTCATTGTTACAATAATGAAGTAAGTGTATAAAAAAAGAAAAAGCACATTCATAATTATAAAAGCCTAAACTTCAATAAAAAATTACTGAATTTAATGAATGACGAAAGAGAAAAGCACAGCGTTGACCTTTGCCCTAATTCAAATTGATATTTTGAATAAACAAAGCAATTATACTACCTTTTTAAAGTATTCCAGTCTTTCTTTTATTAATATAAATAATTCCGAATCGAACGTCAATCTGAAATCCTGGTATTCAGAGCCCACAATTTCAATTTTTCCCTGCATTTTACCAAAACAAATGATGAACATAATAATCCTCACTTGGGACGCTGGAGTGACTATTTTACTAATGCGCAATAGTCGTCTGTATTTCATGTCATTTTAGTGGAAATTGTATGCTTTGACTACCATATATTTGAAATGTTTGGCTCTCTGTTTGATAGAACAAAAATAGCAATAAAATCAAATTTTAATCTCCATGTCCTCTACTATGGGAATTGCATTTTGAAACTTTTGGAACTATTTTATCGGTCGGAGGAAATGAAATCATGATCAACAGAAAAACAAAGGTTAAGAACAAAATTGTAATATAGACAGCATGATCCCTATTATATACAAGGCATTCGCTATGCTATGCTGTGCTATACTCGACTTCCAAAAACAGAGCTTAGAACACAAAAAACACAACTTTTTGTAGGTAAAGTTAATTACTCAAAGAGGTAACAAAGATCATGTAAAAAAAGGTCTTGAACTGTTTTGATCAATTTCTTAAACAAATTCTTTAACTTTTATCTTTCATAAAGTCACATTTTCATTCCTAATTATACATTAAACATTTTAAGAACAATCCATGAAATTTGTTTGTAAACAAATTCATGAAAAGTCCTTGATTTATTTGCAGGGGGACAAATAACAGCTTAAATGACTCAAAAAATAAACATGTCAATGATCATGACATTGTAATAATCATAGATTTACAATGCTGAAAATAATACAAGATGATGTGACAAAACATACAGTACATATGACCAGAGTTAGGTAGTGTTGGCATCAAGGTTTTCTGCACATTGACAGTGACACAGAGTGCATTCTAAATAAACTAAACAAGTCTTTGATGGAAATATTAACAGGACTCATAGATCTATCTTAAATTTAATGACCATAAACTGAATTCTAAATCTTAAATTTCATGAAATTGAACCAAGATTAATTGAATTAAAAATCTGTCTTAGTATTTTATTAAATTAATTATTATAAAATTGTGTTTGACAGTAGGACTTCACACTTGACTGTACAACTGTACATACCTCCCAAGTGACTGTAAGACTATACAGTGACTGTATATAATGACTGTACAGGCTTCCCAAGTGACTGTACAATGTAGAGACCTCTCCAGTGACTGTACAGTGGCTCACAGTACAACTGTACAGACCTCCCCAGTGACTGTAGGACTGTACAGACCTCCCCACTGACTCATTCCCACCACATTCATTACATATTACCATTATTGCACAGAAATATGGCCGAATCTAAAATTATATATTCTTCACTTACCCTGATCATTTTACTATCAGGTATTACAAACACACTCTGCCTCCTCTTGTAGTTTGTCTTCCGTTCCTCTTCTGATGCCATTGTTACTTTTTTTATCCAACTTCAATGAATTCAATCAATCAATCAATCAATCAATCAATCAATCAATCAATCAATCAATCAAATCAATCAATCAGCCTTTTTATTTGTATCCAGTGAATATCACCTTACATGATGACAATTGTCCAATTTTCTCCAGTAGGTAATAAACTGTTCATGTATCGGAATGAACCTACAGGGTGGCAGCATCTAATTCACTGGAGTTTTTCAAGAGGCTAATAACCCTACTTTTATCTATTACTTCCTAGATTTTCAACCAAATTTGTTTCAAAACAGGGGACAGCCAGTGCAAATTTAATTTTTATTTTTCATTTTTCAGAATATTAAACAAGTAAAATGGAAGTGTCTTGATAGAAATGGAAGAAAAACATTTAAGTCAACACTCTGGTTTGGCAAATTACGACTGCTGATGTACAAAAAAAATCTGGACAAGACAATAACATATGTTGGTGGCTGGTAAAAGAACAGGGGCAAGCGGGGATGAAAATTTAGGAATTCATTTATTATGGTCTAGAAAATATGATATTCTGATTTGTCAAAATTATAGTACAACTGTTACAAGTTTAATGTTATTTAAATTAAAATAAGTATTATGGTTATTTTACACATTAAACACATGTAACAAAAGTATTTCGTTTTCGTACTTCTGTCACAGGAACATGTTGCTGACACACAGCATTATATGGACAAAGCACCTTATATGGCCTTCCACTGATTGGGCAAAATCAAACTATACATAAATCACATTTCTGATAACGTAAATCATCCTTGACATATCATAAACTATAAATCTGTGTGCTATCTTCTGTCATTCTTATATCTTCTTGTATGGTAAGATAGTTCTAAGGTGAGAGCCAGACACTTATTGATAAGATCATAATATATAGCAAAGAATCTAATGAATCGGGTAAATCAAGATCAAAACATCTGTTCAAATTACCACTTCCTCAGCAATAGATTGTTTTATTAATTTGCAATGATGTTATGTAACAAATTATACTTCTCCACTTGTCAAACATTTCCCTGTTTTTAGTGCAACATAATTATTTCTCCATTTTCTTTTTTATATCACTTTTTCAATTTCTTTTATTGAGTTTTGTAGTCAATTACAATACACAAAAATGGAATAAAATTTTATTTATAGTCAACAATGTACAGATAACATTAGCTAATTATCTCCATATCAGTGGCGTTACTGCCTTTATGCCACAATGCCCCGGCTTACACATATTCTTGCGAATATATCGTTATATCTTCAGAAAAATGCCCCCAGAACGCATGAAATGCATTCTCAAAATCAAACTTTTTCTGGTTGGGCATGCACCAATACCACCTAGAACCTGGTGGGCTTGCACCTCATTTTAAGGTCAGCTACGCCACTGCATATATATATCATGCATTGTGAATGAGCATCTGAAAAGATCCCAAAAATCGTAAATTCCGTTGTTGTGAATTTAATCATCTCCCTTTATATATATATATGATATGCTCATTATTGATATAACTGTTCCAACTTAATTAACATTCTGGTGACAAACCCTTTTTGTCACATGCCACGACCATGTGGGAGGTGTATCTGAGCAAGGCTCTTTATTCCCTTACACTTAGTACCAAGGTTATATCTTTAAGTCTGATTTGTCTAATTTGTAAGAACTTCACAATCAATGTAAAATAAATAATTTAAAACAAACAAACCCATTTTCAAATTATCACTTCTTTTTAATGAAATGAATAACAAGAATAATTCAGTATAAAAATAACATCTTCACTAAATGTTCTCAACACTCAGACCTAAGCCACATTAGGAGTGTTGTTAGCCTTATTAATTGATCTTCAATCACTGCTAAATGTCAAAAGAGTCTCACACATGTAGTAAATGCATATATTTCTTTTAATGGCTGAACTTTTGATGTGCAAATCAATAGGCAAACTGGGAATAAATATTTATGCTTGACAAGTCTGAAGCAAGCTTTCCCATCAATACAAGGCTAACTGCTATAAATGAACATTATGATATAGGTGATTTCTGCCATTTCTCCAACTGGAAATAAATAAGATGTACAAGAATTTAGCATATTAAAAGTTCAAATTGGACATTGAAAGAAATATTGATCGGGGAAAGTCAGAAATCAGATTTTAGATCACATTCTCCTATATTGCTTTATATGTGACTTCGGGCTGTCATGACAATCACCATGGTAACTGATTAACAATCAACAAAGTCAACAAGTATAAAACAGTGAGTAGTAATTATAATTGCATATGTTTTTCAATATTGATACATTTGTCTTGTTATAAATTGGGACTAGTAATTGTCAAGATTTTAAAATGAGGTATATGTATGTATGTCATGAATTATGGATGAATTAATTATAGTCACTAGCTGAAATATGTAGTTATCATAGATTTTATAATTATAAATAAATATAGGTGAAAGAGGGGAAAACATGAATAATTGTATTGATACACAGATAGAGACTGATGGATGGATGGATGGATGGATGGATGGATGGATGGATGGATGGTTGGATAGGTGAATGGATCAGAATGGATAGATAGATGAATGGATCAGAATGGAAGGATGGATGGATGGATGGATGGGTGAATGGATCAGGATGGATAGATAGATGAATGGATCAGAATGGAAGGATGGATGGATGGATGGATGGGTGAATGGATCAGGATGGATAGATAGATGAATGGATCAGAATGGATGGATGGATGGATGGATGGATGGATGGATGGATGGATGGATGGATGGATGGATGGATGGATGGATGGATGGATGGATGGATGGATGGATGGATGGATGGATGGATGGATGGATAGGTGAATGGATCAGAATGGATAGATAGATGAATGGATCAGAATGGAAGGATGGATGGATGGATGGATGGATGGGTGAATGGATCAGGATGGATAGATAGATGAATGGATCAGAATGGAAGGATGGATGGATGGATGGATGGGTGAATGGATCAGGATGGATAGATAGATGAATGGATCAGAATGGATGGATGGATGGATGGATGGATGGATGGATGGATGGATGGATGGATGGATGGATGGATGGATGGATGGATGGATGGATGGATGGATGGATGGATCAGGATGGATAGATGGGTGAATGGATCAGGATGGATAGATAGATGAATGGATCAGAATGTGTGGATGGATGGATGGATGGATGGGTGAATGGATCAGGATGGATAGATAGATAAATGGATCAGAATGGATGGATGGATGGATGGATGGATGGATGGATGGATGGATGGATGGATGGATGGATGGATGGATGGATGGATGGATGGATGGATGGATGGATGGATGGATGGATGAATGGATCAGAATGGGTGGATGGGTGATGGATGGCTAAACAAATGAATGAATGAATTCTGATGAACAAAAATTAATGAATGAAACAATTGAGAATTGAAAAAATGAATGAAAAGGCAAAACTTATGTTTGATTAAGATAACAAATATTAATAAAAAAATGTATGTACATAAAAACATAAAAACAAATTATGTATGCAAATTTAATGAATGAACACGATACAGACACCGGTTTGACCAGTAGCAGTATCCTGATACTGGCCCAGCCAGTCAGAATATACTGACACCAGGCTGTCCAGTGACATTATACTGACACCAGGCTGTCCAGTGACATTATACCAACACCAGACTGTCCAGTGACATTATACCAACACCAGACTGACCAGTAACATTATAACGACACCAGACTGACCAGTGACATTGTACCGACACCAGGCCAACCAGTTACATTATACTGACACCAGACTGACCAGTTACATTATACTGACACCAGACTGACCAGTGACATTATACTGACACCAGACTGACCAGTGACATTATAATGACACCAAGCTGTCTAGTGAAATTATACTGACACCAGCTTGACAAGTGACATTATACTGACATCAGGCTGTCCAGTGACATTATAATGACACCAGGCCAACCAGTCACATTATACCACTACCAGACTGACCAATGACATTATACTGAAACCAGGCTGTCCAGTCACATTATACTGACATCAGACTGACCAATAACATTATACTGACACCAGACTGACCAGTGAAACTATACTGACACCAGTCATAGTATACTGACACCAGAATGATCAGTGACATTATACTGACACCAGACTGACCAGTGACATTTTACTGACACCAGACTGACCAGTGACATTATACTGACACCAGACTGACCAGTCACATTATACTAATTACACCAGACTGTCCAGTTACATTATACTGACACCACACTGTCCAGTCACATTATACTGACACCAAACTGTCCAGCTACATTATACTGACACCAGACTGTCCAGTCACATGATACTGACACCAGATTGACCAGTGACATTATACAGACACCAGACTGACCAGTGACATTATACTGACACCAGACAGACCAGTGAATTATACTGACACCAGATTGACCAGTAACATTATACTGACACCAGACTGACCAGTCACATTATACTAGAACTAGCCTCTGAATGTTGATTTTCAAACAAAAAAACTTCTCTAAATATTTATGTAAGCCTTTAATTGGTATGACAAGGGTGAGGAACAAACACACAACCATCTGCATGTGAGCATGACAAGTGTGAGGAACAAACACACAACCATCTGCATGTGAGCATGACAAGGGTGAGGAACAAACACACAACCATCTGAACGTGAGCATGACAAGGGTGAGGAACAAACACACAACCATCTGCATGTGAGCATGACAAGGGTGAGGAACAAACACACAACCATCTGCATGTGAGCATGACAAGGGTGAGGAACAAACACACAACCACCTGCATGTGAGCATGACAAGGGTGAGGAACAAACACACAACCATCTGCATGTGAGCATGACAAGGGTGAGGAACAAACACACAACCATCTGCATGTGAGCATGACAAGGGTGAGGAACAAACACACAACCATCTCTATGTGAGCATGACAAGGGTGAGGAACAAACACACATACATCTGCATGCGAGCATGACAAGGGTGAGGAACAAACACACAACCATCTGCATGTGAGCATGACAAGGGTGAGGAACAAACACACAACCATCTGCATGTGTGCATGACAAGGGTGAGGAACAAACACACAACCATCTGCATGTGAGCATGACAAGTGTGAGGAACAAACACACAACCATCTGCGTGTGAGCATGACAAGGGTGAGGAACAAACACACAACCATCTGCATGTGAGCATGACAAGTGTGAGGAACAAACACCCAACCATCTGCGTGTGAGCATAACAAGGGTGAGGAACAAACACACAACCATCTGCATGTGAGCATGACAAGTGTGAGGAACAAACACCCAACCATCTGCGTGTGAGCATAACAAGGGTGAGGAACAAACACACAACCATCTGCATGCAAGTATGACAAGGGTTAGGAACAAACACACAACCATCTGCATGTGAGCATGACAAGGGTGAGGAACAAACACACAACCATCTGCATGTGAGCATGACAAGTGTGAGGAACAAACACACAACCATCTGTGTGTGAGCATGCCAAGGGTAAGGAACAAACACACAACCATCTGAATGTGAGCATGACAAGGGTGAGGAACAAACACACAACCATCTGCATGTGAGCATGACAAGGATGAGGAACAAACACACAACCATCTGTGTGAGCATGACAAAGGTGAGGAACAAACACACAACCATCTGCGTGTGAGCATGACAAGGGTGAGGAACAAACACACAACCATCTGCGTGTGAGCATGACAAGGGTGAGGAACAAACACACAACCATCTGCGTGTGAGCATGACAAGGGTGAGGAACAAACACACAACCATCTGCATGTGAGCATGACAAGGGTGAGAAACAAACACACAACCATCTGCATGTGAGCATGACAAGGGTGAGGAACAAACACACAACCATCTGCATGTGAGCATGACAAGGGTGAGGAACAAACACACAACCATCTGCATGTGAGCATGACAAGGGTGAGGAACAAAAACACAACCATCTGCATGTGAGCATGCCAAGGGTGAGGAACAAACACACAACCATCTGCATGTGAGCATGACAAGGGTGAGGAACAAACAAACAACCATCTGCGTGTGAGCATGACAAGGGTGAAGAACAAACACACAACCATCTGCATGTGAGCATGACAAGGGTGAGGAACAAACACACAACCATCTGCATGTGAGCATGCCAAGGGTGAGGAACAAACACACAACCATCTGCATGTGAGCATGACAAGGGTGAGGAACAAACACACAACCATCTGCATGTGAGCATAATCATCTACCAGACAGACCACCATCCCACTACATACGTACGGTAAAATCTAATAGCAATATATGCAGTACCTCATTATATCATGTATTATGTGAACAGCATGAGTGAATAAAAGATATTGAATTTAGATTAAAATGTACAACATATATTCACATTTACATATTACCTGTATACTTAAAAAAAATTGATTATTGATCAGTAAAATCATTTCTGATATAAATGAGACTTCTTAATCTTACAAAGTCTATTCGAGCCAAACCTGAACACTGTAAATACATTCCATTTAAATCTTCCATTGTAAAGTATAAAAACAGTTTTACACTCGTCAATATGTATCAAATTTCACTTCTTAGGTAATGAAAAGTTAATTGATTTTGAACAGTCCAGGGAAATCGACAGGCTCCATGTTCTAGTCTGTTTTAAAGCAAGATGAACTTAATTATCTACTAATAAATAGTAATGTCCCTATTGTCCACTTTTGTGGTGGAATGTATGAAATGTACAAATCCCTATATTGAGTAACGTTTTGTTTGTTTGAATATTTTAGCATAATGTTTATGCCCTCATTAAGAGCTAACAGACAATCAGTTGCGTGTATGAAGGTATACCTTAATTGATATATTAATATCCAAACTTACATTATCTGACTTTTAATTTTTATGAAATTATTAACAATTGTTATCAAACTTGCAGTGTCAGGTTAGTTTTGTGAATAAATCCTTAAAATCAACAGAATGCAACTTGATACCAACTTGTGGAGTTTTACTTTCATACCAATAACAAGTGCTGTATACAATAGGACTAGAATTGATGGATGCTCCCGAACAAGTGCTTGTCACTGAGTATGGTAGTAGCTACATTGTACAGTACAACTTCGTTGGCTGGAACACGGATGGCTGGAACACCACACATGGCTCGAACCACTTATCTGGTCCCAGCCGAAATACTATTTAAATTCTATTATTCTACCTCCTATGGCTAGAACACCGAGTCGAACTAGAAATTAGGTCCAGCCAACATATTTACCTGTATTTTTACACTCTTCGTTCAAACTATTTCGTTCAGTCCCGTCGGGTTCGATCCATCAAAGTTATACTGTATTCATCTTTATATACTTGGAATAAGTTCTATCATTCCGATACAACTCAGGAAATTGATATATGATTCGCACTTGCTGTCAAAGATCTGCCAAATATAATGTTTTTCAACCATTTACAAGAGTTATGCACTTTTTTCAACACAGAAACAAAAATAGTCTTAACATAATTTGTTATTATGTTATGGTAATGTAACTTTACATAATAAGTTTATATACAGAAATGGTTTTAAGTGAAAATTGCAGCATGTCCCTTTAAAGTCCTTTAGTAAGCTAATAAATGTGAATAGCTGATATATTATGCAGCAGTTTTACAAATCTCTTTGCTTTGATTAGTAATACCACAATTATCTCAAGTTAGCTTTATATTCCTTCTAGTGGTTCATGTTTAATAAAGTAAACACTAATATATTCACAAAATAATTCTTACAGATCATGTCATGTTAATACGTAATTGAAACACGCGATATGTTTTAAAATAGATATTTAACAATACAATGTGCAAAATCATTCATATCAATATCAAGACTTTCCTAACTGCAGTAAAGTACAAATTTCTAACTGCAGTAAAGTACAAAGTTAATTTTGGTGGTAATGGTCATCTCTACCTGTAAACAAGTCAATTGTGTTATTGTAGGGATTTGCATTTTGAGCCAGTTTGTCACTAATGGATGTTGTCATTATCATTTGAATAAGTGACTTACGAAAGGTGATTATACAGTAGAACTTCGTTGGCTCTAAAACGGACGGCTAGAACACCATATATAGCTCGAAGCACTTATCTAGTCCATCCTAATATCCTATTTCAATGTACATGTATATGCATGTACATATTTGGTATGATGTTAAACAATACTTGGCTCGAACAACCCTTAGCTTGAACTATTTTGTCCAGTCCCGTCGGGTTCAAGCCATCGAAGTTCTACTGTATTTGTAAAAGGAAAAGGGCTTGTAAAATAAAAAAAAGATAATTCTACAAATATTTAAGATAGAGTTATAAATGGCACATTGTTCTCTTATAATCTTTGTTCCAAGTCTTGATGGATTCCTTCTATATGCTGAAGATATACTTATAACCGAAAATAAAGTACAAAAGGGGGATAATCTTGTCATTAGTAGAGTTTTTTCTCTCTGCACTGCCACAAATTGCCTATCCATGTTCCAATTTACTTTGGATTCCCTTATTGTCACTGTTACTTTTGAAAATTATGCTCCAGACAAGTAAAAATAACAAAAAATAAAATACAAAAGGGGAGACAATTCTGTAACATATTCCAGATAGAGTTAATTTTCTCTTCTCGCTTCCACGCATTACCCTCTATCCATGTTCCAAGTGTCTTTGAAAATTCCCTTCAGTATTTTTGGAGTTATGTTCCAGACAAAGATTGAAATAGAAGGATGCATGGACCAGCAAAGTGGCTGAAGAATTTAATTTTTTTATATAGATATATATCAAATATAAAAAGGAAAAGTGGCTGAAGAATTTTAATTTTTTATATAGATATATATCAAATATAAAAAGGAAATGTTCTCAAAACTGCCCTGTGTACTAAAGAGTATTGTAAATACGGCATCCTGACTTAAAAGTAATAACTACCAAACTAAACCTTGTAACCCTAAACAGCTTGCTAAAGTAATAATTGCACAGAATATGCAACTCTCATGTTGTATGCATCCAGCTGTTCTTTAACAATGTACCAACTAACTATAAAAATTGATTGGACAGTAAAATTGCGATGGGAGGTGTCAATCAATACGTCAGATGGGTATTAATGGATGTCAACAAGAACAGTTCCTCCATCACAGAGGTCAATATTTGTTCAAAAGTTCAATTAAAGGTATTATTCAACAATGCCAAATCAACAAGTCAATATTATCGTGCTGGTAATCTGGTTACAGTACATAGTGACACAAGGGGAGTATTTTGTATCATTGTTAAAGTGCTGCTTCCCTAAATCTAAACATTCACATGACATAATACCCCTGGTACCCAGTGGCATATATCAAACTGACACAATGGGCTAACCTGACATGATACCCCTCAGGTACACAGTGGCATATATCAAACTGACACAATGGGCTAACCTGACATGATATCCCTCAGGTACCCAGTGGCATATATCAAACTGACACAATGGGCTAACCTGACATGATACCCCTCAGGTACCCAGTGGCATACATTAAACTGACACTATGGGCTAACCTGACATAATACCCCTCAGGTACCAAGTGGCATATATCAAACTGACACAATGGGCTAACCTGAAAAGATACCCCTGGTACCCAGTGGCATATATCAAACTGACACTATGGGCTAACCTGAAAGAAAACCCCTGGTACCCAGTGGCATATATCAAACTGACACTATGGGTTAACCTCAAATGATACCCCTGGTACCCAATGGCATATATCAAACTGACACTATGGGCTAACCTGACATGGTACCCCTGGTACCCAGTGGCATATATCAAACTGACACAATGGGCTAACCTGAAAGAAAACCCCTGGTACCCAGTGGCATATATCAAACTGACACTATGGGTTAACCTCAAATGATACCCCTGGTACCCAATGGCATATATCAAACTGACACTATGGGCTAACCTGACATGGTACCCCTGGTACCCAGTGATATATATCTAACTGACACTATGGGCTAACCTGACATGATATCCCTGGTACCCAATGGCATATATCAAACTGACACTATGGGCTAACCTGACATGGTACCCCTGGTACCCAGTGGCATATATCAAACTGACACTATGGGCTAACCTGACATGATATCCCTGGTATCCAGCAGTATATATAAAACTGACACAATGGGGTAACCTGACATGGTACCACTGGTACCCAGTGTCATATATCTAACTGACACTATGGGCTAACCTGACATGATACCCCTGGTACCCAGTGGCATATATCAAACTGACACTATAGGCTAACCTGACATGATACCCCTGGTACCCAGTGGCATATATCAAACTGACACTATGGGCTAACCTGACATGATATCCCTGGTATCCAACGGTATATATAAAACTGACACAATGGGCTAACCTGACATGGTACCACTGGTACCCAGTATCATATATCTAACTGACACTATGGGCTAACCTGACATGATACCCCTGGTACCCAGAGGCATATATCAAACTGACACTATAGGCTAACCTGACATGATACCCCTGGTACCCAGTGGCATATATCAAACTGACACTACGGGCTAAACTGACACGGTACCCCTGGTACCCAGAGGCATATATCAAACTGACACTATGGGCTAACCTGACACGGTACCCCTGGTACCCAGTGGCATATATCAAACTGACACTATGGACTAACCGGACATGATATCCCTGGTACGCAGGGGCATATGTCAAACTGACACTATGGGCTAACCTGACATTATACCACTGGTACCCAGTGTCGTATATCTAACTGATACTATGGGCTAACCTGACATGATACCCCTGGTACCCAGTGGCATATATCAAACTGACACTATGGGCTAACCTGACACGGTAACCCTGGTACCTAGAGGCATATATCAAACTGACACTATGGGCTAACCTTACACAGTACCCCTGGTACCCAGAGGCATATATCAAACTGACAATATGGGCTTACCTGACATAATATCCATGGTACGCAGTGGCATATGTCAAACTGACACTATGGGCTAACCTGACATGATACCCCTGGTACCCAGTGGCATATATCAAACTGACACTATGGGCTAACCTGACATGGTACCACTGGTACCCAGTGTCATATATCAAACTGACACTATGGGCTAACCTGACATGATACCCCTGGTACCCAGTGGCATATATCAAACTGACACTATGGGCTAACCTGACACGGTACCCCTGGTACCCAGAGGCATAAATCAAACTGACACTATGGACTAACCGGACATAATATCCCTGGTATGCAGTGGCATATGTTAAACTGACACTATGGGCGAACCTGACATGATACCCCTGGTACCCATTTGCATATATCAAACTGGAACTATTGACTTAACCTGACATACTTTTCCTGGTACCCAGTTGTATATGTCAAACTGACATAATATCCATGGTACGCAGTGGCATATGTCAAACTGACACTATGGGCTAACCTGACATGATACCCCTCAGGTACCCAGTGGCATATATCAAACTGACACTATGGGCTAACCTGACATGGTACCACTGGTACCCAGTGTCATATATCAAACTGACACTACGGGCTAACCTGACATGATACCCCTGGTACCCAGTGGCATATATCAAACTGACACTATGGGCTAACCTGACACGGTACCCCTGGTACCCAGAGGCATATATCAAACTGACACTATGGACTAACCGGACATAATATCCCTGGTACGCAGTGGCATATGTTAAACTGACACTATGGGCGAACCTGACATGATACCCCTGGTACCCATTTGCATATATCAAACTGGAACTATTGACTCAACCTGACATACTATTCCTGGTACCCAGTTGTATATGTCAAACTGACACAATGAGCTAACCTGAAATGATACCCCTGGCACCCAGTGGCAGATATCAAACTGACACTATGGGCTAACCTGACATGATTACCCCTGGCACCCAGTGGCAGATATCAAACTGACACTATGGACTAAACTGACATGATACCCCTGGTATCCAACATCATATATCACACTGACATTATGGGCTAACCTGACATGATATCCCTGGTACCCAGTGGTACATATCAAACTGACACTATGGGCTAACCTGACATGATACCCCTCAGGTACCCAAAGGCATATATCAAACAGGCACTATGGACTCAACCTGACATAATATCCCTGATACCCAGAGGCATATATCAAACAGGCACTATGGACTCAACCTGACATGATACCCCTCAGGTACCCATTGGCATATATCAAACTGACACTATGGACTAAACCGACATGATACCCCTGGTACCCAGAGGCATATATCAAACAGGCACTATGGACTCAACCTGACATAAAATCCCTGATACCCAGAGGCATATATCAAACAGGCACTATGGACTCAACCTGACATGATACCCCTCAGGTACCCAGTGGCATATATCAAACTGACACTTTGGGCTAACCTGACTTGATACTCCCGGTACCCAGCAGTATATATCTAACTGACACTTTGGACTAACCTGACATGATATCCCTGGTACCCAGCGATATATATCTAACTGACACTATGGGCTAACCTGACATGATATCCCTGGTACCCAGAGGCATATATCAAACAGGCACTATGGGCTAACCTGACATGATACCCCTCAGGTAACCAGTGGCTTATATCAAACTGACACTATGGGCTAACCTGACATGATATACCTGGTACCCAGCAGTATATTTCTAATTGACACTATGGGCTAACCTGACATAATATCCCTGGTACCCATTGGCATATATCAAACTGGCACTATGGGCTAACCTGACATGATACCCCTCAGGTATCCAGTGGCATATATCAAACTGACACTATGGGCTAACCTGACATGATATCCCTGGTGCCCAGCAGTATATTTCTAACTGACACTATGGGCTAACCTGACATAATATCCCTGGTACCCATTGGCATATATCAAACTGGCACTATGGGCTAACCAGACATGATACCCCTCAGGTACCCAGTGGCATATATCAAACTGACACTATGGGCTAACCTGACATGATATCCCTGGTACCCAGCAGTATATTTCTAACTGACACTATGGGCTAACCTGACATAATATCCCTGGTACCCATTGGCATATATCAAACTGACACTATGGGCTAACCTGACATGATACCCCTCAGGTACCCAGAGGCATAGATCAAACTGACACTATGGACTAAACTGACATGATACCCCCGGTACCCATTGGCATATATCAAACTGACACTATGGACTAAACTGACATGATACCCCTGGTACCCAGAGGCATATATCAAACAGGCACTATGGACTCAACGTGACATAATATCCCTGATACCCATTGGCATATATCAATCAGGCACTATGGACTCAACCTGACATGATACCCTTCAGGTACCCAGTGGCATATATCAAACTGACACTTTGGGCTAACCTGACTTGATACTCCTGGTACCCAGCAGTATATATCTAACTGACACTTTGGACTAACCTGACATGATATCCCTGGTACCCAGTGGTATATATCTAACTGACACTATGGACTAACCTGACATGATATCCCTGGTACCCATTGGCATATATCAAACTGACACTATGGGCTAACCTGACATGATATCCCTGGTACCCAGCGGTATATATCTAACTGACACTATGGACTAACCTGGCTTGATACTCCTGGTACCCATTGGCATATATCAAACTGACACTATGGGCTAACCTGACATGATATCACTGGTACCCAGCGGTATATATCTAACTGACACTATGGGCTAACCTGACATAATATCCCTGGTACCCATTGGCATATATCAAACTGACACTATGGGCTAACCTGACATGATATCCCTGGTACCCAGAGGCATATATCAAACAGGCACTATGGGCTAACCTGACATGATACCCCTCAGGTAACCAGTGGCTTATATCAAACTGACACTATGGGCTAACCTGACATGATATACCTGGTACCCAGCAGTATATTTCTAATTGACACTATGGGCTAACCTGACATAATATCCCTGGTACCCATTGGCATATATCAAACTGGCACTATGGGCTAACCTGACATGATACCCCTCAGGTACCCAGTGGCATATATCAAACTGACACTATGGGCTAACCTGACATGATATCCCTGGTGCCCAGCAGTATATTTCTAACTGACACTATGGGCTAACCTGACATAATATCCCTGGTACCCATTGGCATATATCAAACTGGCACTATGGGCTAACCAGACATGATACCCCTCAGGTACCCAGTGGCATATATCAAACTGACACTATGGGCTAACCTGACATGATATCCCTGGTACCCAGCAGTATATTTCTAACTGACACTATGGGCTAACCTGACATAATATCCCTGGTACCCATTGGCATATATCAAACTGACACTATGGGCTAACCTGACATGATACCCCTCAGGTACCCAGAGGCATAGATCAAACTGACACTATGGACTAAACTGACATGATACCCCCGGTACCCATTGGCATATATCAAACTGACACTTTGGACTAAACTGACATGATACCCCTGGTACCCAGAGGCATATATCAAACAGGCACTATGGACTCAACGTGACATAATATCCCTGATACCCATTGGCATATATCAATCAGGCACTATGGACTCAACCTGACATGATACCCTTCAGGTACCCAGTGGCATATATCAAACTGACACTTTGGGCTAACCTGACTTGATACTCCTGGTACTCAGCAGTATATATCTAACTGACACTTTGGACTAACCTGACATGATATCCCTGGTACCCAGTGGTATATATCTAACTGACACTATGGGCTAACCTGACATAATATCCCTGGTACCCATTGACATATATCAAACTGACACTATGGGCTAACCTGACACGGTACCCCTGGTACCCAGTGGCATATATCAAACTGACACTATGGGCTAACCTGACACGGTACCCCTGGTACCCAGTGGCATATATCAAACTGACACTATGGACTAACCGGACATGATATCCCTGGTACGCAGGGGCATATGTCAAACTGACACTATGGGCTAACCTGACATGATACCCCTGGTACCCAGAGGCATATATCAAACAGGCACTATGGGCTAACCTGACATGATACCCCTCAGGTAACCAGTGGCTTATATCAAACTGACACTATGGGCTAACCTGACATGATATACCTGGTACCCAGCAGTATATTTCTAATTGACACTATGGGCTAACCTGACATAATATCCCTGGTACCCATTGGCATATACCAAACTGGCACTATGGGCTAACCTGACATGATACCCCTCAGGTACCCAGTGGCATATATCAAACTGACACTATGGGCTAACCTGACATGATATCCCTGGTGCCCAGCAGTATATTTCTAACTGACACTATGGGCTAACCTGACATAATATCCCTGGTACCCATTGGCATATATCAAACTGGCACTATGGGCTAACCAGACATGATACCCCTCAGGTACCCAGTGGCATATATCAAACTGACACTATGGGCTAACCTGACATGATATCCCTGGTACCCAGCAGTATATTTCTAACTGACACTATGGGCTAACCTGACATAATATCCCTGGTACCCATTGGCATATATCAAACTGACACTATGGGCTAACCTGACATGATACCCCTCAGGTACCCAGAGGCATAGATCAAACTGACACTATGGACTAAACTGACATGATACACCCGGTACCCATTGGCATATATCAAACTGATACTATGGACTAAACTGACATGATACCCCTGGTACCCAGAGGCATATATCAAACAGGCACTATGGACTCAACGTGACATAATATCCCTGATACCCATTGGCATATATCAATCAGGCACTATGGACTCAACCTGACATGATACCCTTCAGGTACCCAGTGGCATATATCAAACTGACACTTTGGGCTAACCTGACTTGATACTCCTGGTACCCAGCAGTATATATCTAACTGACACTTTGGACTAACCTGACATGATATCCCTGGTACCCAGTGGTATATATCTAACTGACACTATGGACTAACCTGACATGATATCCCTGGTACCCATTGGCATATATCAAACTGACACTATGGGCTAACCTGACATGATATCCCTGGTACCCAGCGGTATATATCTAACTGACACTATGGACTAACCTGGCTTGATACTCCTGGTACCCATTGGCATATATCAAACTGACACTATGGGCTAACCTGACATGATATCCCTGGTACCCAGCGGTATATATCTAACTGACACTATGGGCTAACCTGACATAATATCCCTGGTACCCATTGGCATATATCAAACTGACACTATGGGCTAACCTGACATGATATCCCTGGTACCCAGTGGTATATATCTAACTGACACTATGGACTAACCTGACATGATATCCCTGGTATCCAGTGGCATATATCAAACTGGCACTATGGGCTAACCATAAGCTAAATGTGACAGCTGATCTGGCTAATAATGATTTATTTTAGTTTGATTGCAGAGAAAGCACAGAGCTTATAATTTACGAACATATCTCCAGTTCATTTCCTTGGTTAGAAACAGTAATGCATGCTGTTTTTGAGAGCCCATGATGTCCAGCATGGGACTGAACCCAAGACTTCTAGTGCTTGGGTCCAAAGTTTAAGGAAATACATAAAATTTTATTATATTCTTTCAATTATGTTAATTAACTCAGTCATTATAAGAGATTAACAATAAAGGTTTTGCTCAGCAGCTCCTGCAGCATGGTGCTTCACCAGAACTAATATTTATTATATATTACCCCAAATATTAACATAACAAACTTCATTTACTGCACTGTTTTCATCCTTCTTGTTTTTACAATTTCAGTATCAAAAAGTGAGGTTATAATAGTTTACTGATTTACAGCCAAACTGTTTTGACCCCGACCAATCAGTGAGTTACGATATTGGCACTCTGATCTAGCCTTGGTGACCCTGACCAATCAGTGAGTTACAATATTGGCACTCTGATCTAGCCTATGTGACCCTGACCAATCTGTGAGTTACTATATTGACACTCTGGTCTAGCCTAGGTGACCTTGACCAATCTGTGCGTTACGATATTAACACTCTGATCTAGCCTAGGTGACCCTGACCAATCTGTGCGTTACAATATTAACACTCTGATCTAGCCTAGGTGACCCTGACCAGTCTGTGAGTTACTATATTGACACTCTGATCTAGCCTAGGTGACCCTGACCAATCTGTGAGTTACTATATTGACACTCTGATCTAGCCTAGGTGACCCTGACCAACCTGTGAGTTACAATATTGACACTCTGATCTAGCCTAGGTGACCCTGACCAATCTATAATAAGTTACAATATTGACACTCTGAACTAGTCTGGGTGACCCTGTCTAATCTGTGAGTTACGATATTGACACTTTGATCTAGCCTAGGTGACCCTGACCAACCTGTGAGTTACAATATTGACACTCTGATCTAGCCTAGGTAACCCTGACCAATGTGTGAGTTACTATATTGACACTTTGATCTAGCCTAGGTGACCCTGACCAACCTGTGAGTTACGATATTAACACTCTGATCTAGCCTAGGTGACCCTGACCAATCTGTGAGTTACTATATTGACACTTTGATCTAGCCTAGGTGACCCTGACCAATCTGTGAGTTACTATATTGACACTCTGATCTAGCCTAGGTGACCCTGACCAACCTGTGAGTTACGATATTGACACTCTGATCTAGCCTAGGTGACCCTGACCAACCTGTGAGTTACGATATTGACACTCTGATCTAGCCTAAGTGACCGTGACCAATCTATAAGTTACAATATTAACACTCTGATCTAGTCTGGGTGACACTGACTAATCTGTGAGTTATGATATTGACACTCTGATCATGCCTGGGTGACCCTGACTAATCTGTGAGTTATGATATTGACTCTCTGATCTAGCCTGGGTGACCCTGAATGCTAAATATACTAAATATGCAAACATCAAACAAACTAATTAATTAATGAAAATAACAAACTCAGGCCATCCTTAAAATATATATTTATTTTGTTTGCTGTGCTCCGACCCAGTATTTTTTTTATGTGGGTAAGTAGCTAATCCCCCACCTCCCTTAAATTTTGGTTTTGCGTAGTCATTTAAAAAAAAAGAAAAGAAAAATGGACATAAATCATGAAAAGAATAACAAACACTTTGAAAGTAAATAAAAACGTATCTGCAATTTTGAGTGAGTAGGTAGGAGTACGGCAAACAATTTATTTTTTAAGGACGGTCTCGTGTCCATTTGATTGTCTGAATAGAGAAATATTAACCAGTCTACTTTCAAACTCATACTTAAATTATACAAAAACTGTACTCACATTTTCCATCTTGACTGGATTATATATGATTATATATCATACTTGTACTGTTCTAACTGGACAACATTCCATAGATAAAGACTTCCAATGACTATTTATCAAAACAACAACAACCAAGGTCTGTAACCATGAGGAGGCTGGCAGATTATTAATTAAACAAATTGTAATTGCTGCACCAAAGTTATTCTATAGACTGTGATATAAAACCATAAACTGTTTTGTAAGCAGACAATAACTCAGTAATATTAGCAGACATGCATATTTCATTACAACGAGAGGAAACAAAGAAGAAACCTTCAACTAGCACAATGAAATTGTCTTGTCATTCATTTCGTACAACATTCAATTTCATATATTGAACGCATTTAATTGAAGCAACAAGTATAATGCATTTCAGTTATTGTAAAATTGAGCACATTCAATTGTTTATTGTAACACCATGTGTGTACAAGTGAATACAGCTGGCATCTGTCAGGAGATAGTATGGGTGAATTTGGGAAATGGATTTGGTGCAAGTATTGTATGTACTTATAAAACTATAAATATGGACATTAGCAGGAGCTTATTAAGTAAAGGGAGACAACAAGTACAATGAATTATTGTAACACTAAATGCAGTTACCTCCAGTTTAATACTCGTTAATAATTGTGACTTTCAAAGTTTTACATGTTGGATCTCCTGTAAAGGGATCTGCAAGTGTCCATCTTGTAAATGTCACCTTATTTGAAACTTTGCACAGCATTTCATTTTGTAACAGCTGGGCATAACTGGTTCTGTGAGCAACACATCTGATTGCTTTTCTCATCCAGTGGTTGTTTGTTAGAATCCCTGCCCAGTCACAGTTTAATAATTTGTCATAAACTTTGTTCTACAACCATGAGTCTCCCATATTTTCATGAACATGTGGGAAGAAGTCAGTGACTGCCAGAAATAAGGTGTATCAAGGACTTATATAGAAGGATAGGAGACTGCCAAAGATAAGGTGTATCAAGGAATTATATAGAAGGATAGGAGACTGCCAGAGATAAGGTGTATCAAGGACTTATATAGAAGGATAGGAAACTGCCAGAGACAAGGTGTATCAAGGACTTATATAGAAGGATAGGAGACTGCCAGAGATAAGGTGTATCAGTGACTTATATAGAAGGATAGGAGACTGCCAGAGATAAGGTGTATCAAGGACTTATATAGGAGACTGCCAGAGATAAGGTGTATCAAGGACTTATATAGAAGGATAGGAGACTGCCAGATATAAGGTGTATCAAGGACTTATATAGAAGGAAAGGAAACTGCCAGAGATCAGGTGTATCAAGGACTTATATAGAAGGATAGGAGACTGCCAGAGATAAGGTGTATCAAGGACTTATAAAGAAGGATAGAAAAACCAAATGTTGATAAACAAGGATATTTAAATTATTTAGCAAATAAATCATTCAGAAGATTTCACAGGCAATGGCTTTTTTGTACATACTAGTAAGTTGTATGTAATCTAAGATGTTTTAAAATGTTTCGCTCACGCAAAATGACCCTGAATTAAAGATACTGAAGTGAAATTTCTTGTATTTTTTTGTTATTTTAGCTGCATTATACACATTTTGTAATCAAAAGTACTTAAACACAAATGGTATTGTTTTGATGAGAATTTCATTCTGCAATGTAAGAATTTAAACTTGTGTTCCTGAGATGAATGGAAGTTAAGATAATTGAAAACGAGATATTGCAAGAATTTGCGTGAATATGCAAGAGTTCCCAAAATCTCAATTAATTGAGTTTGCTTCTCTATATAATTCCTTGGTTGTATGTATCTAGAACTGAATAAATACCTAGCAGATCTCAAGAAGGATGCAGACTAAGGTTGCCACTGATTGTTATTTAATAACTGAAGTACTGCTGAAAATAAGGTGCAAAACACAATACAAATAAACAGTTTGTATCAGAGCTGACTAACTTGATCTGGAAAAGTACTGATAAGAATTTACTTTAAAGGGATTATATCAGGAAAAAGAGTGCTATAAAAGTCTTAAAAAATAAAATAATTATTAAAACAGATAAAAAGCATCACATTTTCATTAATAAATAAAATCCAAATGGCAATGGTATGTCAAATCCACCAAAACGTGACAAAATTCATATTTAAATTGGAGGGGTAAACTTGAAATGAAATTCCCAATCTAAAAATAGACAACACTTAAAATTGCTTGACTAACTTTGCATCGTCATTCAGACTCTTTCTAAGATGAAACAATTTTTACTATGTGTAAATCTGTAGAACAAATCAAACTGAAATCAAAATGAAATCACATTCATGACTCATATACGATATCACAAAATATGTTAAGCGGGAAATCTATTTTAGTCTAACCTAGATGTATAACAACAAGTCCAAGGTAGAAAATCCCTTTTCAATACATTATTCTGGCATGTTTAAAAAGATATCCTTTTGACAATATGGGGCCAGTGAGTATATAAAATTATCATAGGCATGATATTGGAAAAAAATGTTTTAGCCAATTTCATAAAAGTTTGAAAAATTCTGATAAATTCCCTAACACTGCACATATCCTGCCTTTATTTTGTATGCAAATGACATTTTTATTGTAAATACAGTGTTTTCTCGAGAGCGCGTTACTTGCGTTTTTTACTCAATTAAATCTCATTTGACGCAATCAAGTTTGTTCAGTGTGTCCATTATGACGCAACCTTAAAAATACAGAAATTACACGCGTGTGTTTATTTACAATTGGCAAGTTGCTTTCAGAGTTAATTTTACAATGCTGGCTGGTTTGACAGATCACGTGGTATGATTCAGGGAAATCCCAGTCACACGGTTCTATTAAGTTATGTAAACGTTTTATTTGTTATTTCCGCTATATTAATGCAATCCCATAGACGATTATGAACACATACATAATTTTCCGCAAAGCCATAACAAATGATTGCTGCAACTCTTCCACTGATATAGGTTGTTTGTATAATAAAGATGAAATGTGGAAATTATGAATATTAAAAAAAAGTCATATTATTTGTTCAGATGATACTCTATCTGAAAATCTTTTTATTTTGTTTTTAATAAGGTATCGAGACACGCATGCGCGACATTTTCTTACCATTGTAAACATCCGCAGGTCAATATTTTACGACGACATTCCCTGTGCAGTTTATATTTCTTCAGCAGACGTTTAAGAGGTTATGGAAAAAAGAAATTAATAAAATGATTACATAATTTGTGAAATTTTATTATTTTTTAAGTTACCATTAAAATATCATATATAAGTTTTTATTTTAAGGTAACATTACTCTAAAATGAGTCTAGCTATGAGCCAGAAAAGAAATGCTTTTTGGAAAATGAACACAACAAAGTTTTGTTTACAAAGAGTATAAACCTTAGTAACGCTAAAGATGTAGCTCAGCTGAAATATAAAAATATTGAAATTAATAATTTTAGTGTTTTTCATTAAAAATAGTAAGGGCCATGATGATTGAGCTTGGGCCATGACATTTGAAAAGTTCATGACCCTGTGGCCATAATCATAACAAAGTTATGTTGCACTGTGCCATAAGGAAGGAAAAGACAAATAGTTTGTAGTTGTTGTAACTTGTTGCCAGGAGTGAAACATTCGTTAGAAGTTAAATAGTTTTGAAGCTGTTAACTCTAGTTTTGATTTTGAACTTTGTGTGAAACAGGAAGTAAAACTGTTTAAGTAAAATGTCTTTTTTACCTCTATTTATTAAAATTGATTAAGTTTAAAACTAGTCAATTGATGACCCCAAGATTTTCAAAATGACCCCCAAATTTTTAGTCAGTGGGTCGTCAATGACTCCAAAAAATTTGGAGCTGGAGAAAACACTGTAAATAAAATTCTTACTTCAAAATTCATAGCATTAACCAATTTGTTTTGTTTCCCAAATACCGGTAGCTAAATGCTTACACTGACAGATCAAAGTTAGATTAAGCTTTGATAAAATCATTCTACATAACAAGAGAACTAGCTAAATCAGTCAATGTCATTCATTATGTACTCTCAAATGGATTGGAAACAACAGCAAAACATATAAGTCCTATCTCATATTTTTCCTATTTTTACCAAGTCCAGTGATTCAAATCGCTGACCTTGAACAGTGTGCATTATTACACCTTTGTCATGATTATTTTATTCTTCTTCAGTTTCAAGTGTCACTCTTCTTTTGTTTTATTTTCAATTAGTGCACAATAGGCCATATAGGTAGTGTTGTTGTGCTATTTGTGTCTTTAAAGTAACTTTCTATTGTCTACAGTAATCATTGCAGATCTGACACACAATAACTAGACAGATTCTTCACTTTTTGGAACAGTGCAAAGTTATTTTTTAAGACACCAAAAAAAAAATTATCTTTTCACTTTCGAAATGAAATCATGAATATGGTGGACATAACTACATATGACTAGTTCACCAAAATGAAATGGACAATATTAATATTGATATTGCATACAAACCATTTCTAAGGAACATTTTTTTAAAGAATTTCTGCATGTTTAAAATTTGGGAGTGTGAATGTTCTAGATTTGCTTTTTTTGCAATATACTAATTTTGGAACGGAATTTCTCTGTATCATTGTAATGAGGTTTGTTTATGGAACACAAATTACCCAACTACTACGGACAGATCAGGAGAATTGTAAATTTTTATGAACTATTCCAACACAAACAATATAAATCACAATAATAACACTCTATTTTTATTTGCACTTTTTGATCTGCATTTTCATGTAAAATTTCTCTCTCAGAAATCATTACTTCGAATTTGAAACATGTCAAAGATATCTGCAGCGCAATTGATTTTAATACAGCTGCCTTCTTTGAAGTAGTCAATACTAGGAGCACTTGTCACTATAACAAGATGAAATGTCACAAGTGACACCGCTCAATCTATACCACCATGGCAGGTAATCTATACCACCACGACAGGTAATCTATAGATCCATGAATGTTAACTATATGGTGATAATTAAACTTGCTGGAAGCATTAAAAATGATTGAAGCAGTTTATGTCACTACAAGGTCAGCTATAAATTAGAATCTTTTGTTATTGAAAATTGCCAAGGTTTTCTTAACAATTAAAATTTCGACTTTTCAAGTTCTTTTTCTTTCACATCGACATAATTTCAACCAACTTTCATTTCTACATATGATATCATGTATAAAAAGTCTGCAAGTGTTATACTAAAGTATTATAATTATTTGAGATTAATGAAATACAAACATCTTATCCATTTTTTGCCACCTCCGGCACCCTGAAGTCCAATAAAGCTATAGTTAATCAACATTTCCCTCAAGAATATTTATTGTGACTTACTCGTATCTATGGTGGGACTTAAATCTATGGCGGGACTTAATCGTATATTTGTTGGTACTTACTGAATATATTAATTGGGACTTGCTCATATCTATGATGTGACTTACTCATATCTATGGTGATACTTACTCATATATATGGTGGGACTTACTCATATCTATGGTGGGACTTACTCATATATATATGGTGATACTTACTCATTTCTAGGGCGGTACTTACTCATATCTATGTAGGGACTTACTCATATCTATGGTGGGACTTGCTCATATCTATGGTGATACTTACTCATATCTATGGCGGGACTTACTCATATCTATGATGGGACTTAATTGTATCTTATGATGGGACTTTACCATATCTATGGCGGGACTTAATCGTATAATTGTTGGGACTTACTGAATATCTTTGTTGGGACTTGCTTGTATCTATGATGAGACTTAATCATATCTATGGTGAGACTTAATTGTATCTATGGCAGGACTTACTCATATCTATAATGGGACTTACTCATATCTCTGGTGATACTTACTCATATCTATGGAGGGACTTACTCATATCTATGGTGATACTTACTCATATCTATGATGGGACTTACTCATATCTATAATGGGACTTACTCATATCTATGATGGGACTTACTCATATCTATAATGGGACTTACTCATATCTATGATGGGACTTACTCATATCTATGGTGGGACTTACTCATATCTATGATGGGACTTACTCGTATCTATGATGGGACTTACTCATATCTATGGTGGGACTTACTCATATCTATGCCGGGACTAACTCATATCTATGGTGATACTTACTCATATCAATGGTGGGACTTACTCATTTCTATGATGGGACTTACTCATATCTATGATGATAGATACCCTTATCTATGATGATAGATACTCTTATCTATGGTGATACTTACTCATATCTATGTTGGGACTTACTCATATCTATGATGGGACTTACTCAAATCTATGGTGGGACTTACTCATATCTAGGGGGGGGACTTACTCATATCTATGGTGGGACTTACTCATATCTATGGTGATGCTGACTCATATCTATGGTGGGACTTACTCATATCTATGATGGGACTTACTCATATCTATGGTGTGCACATTCACTAGAATTCACTTACATATGTGTAAGTAACAACGCCACACTAGTATAATGCACCCATTAATTGTAACCCGTCCTCGCTAGACCGGGACATAGGGGACACTTTGACTTATCTCTCTGCATAACCCTGAGGTAAAGGGACACTAAGCTAAAAGCTTTACCTCTCCTCCCCCAGGACAGCTGTTGTTATTATAACTACTGTGTTAAGTTTGGTGGTGATCCGGTGAGAGCTATTACAAACACAAGATCAAATAAAGACAATTCAAAGGCAGACATTTTACCAGGTTTTTTCCCCTAGTCATTTTTATAGCCGTCACCCAGGAAGACTTCGAGCTTGATTTGTATAAGCTGTAATAACTTGTTTCACAATCAAAGTGAAATAAACAAGTTTATACTCTTGTTCAGCTCCAAGAAAGGTGGGTGACAAATGCTGATCATACTCATAACAAGAGTTGTAAGAAGACAACAAAGCTCGCCCCTGGGTGTCAAAGTCCAAAAAGGGCCATAACTGTGCCAAAATGCAATCCAAAGTTATGGTTCTTGTCTATGTGTGTTCCATTGATGATGGTGAACACACATGCAAAGTTCCATTCACATCCAATGAGTGGTTGCATAGATATCTTAAACTTAAATACAAAAAATTTTAACCTGGGTGTCTACAGACAATGATGATACTGATGCCGCCAATGCGTTGACGCTGGGGTCATGGCAATAGCTTTTCTTGGACTTTGTCCAGGTGAGCTAAAAATGTCCATTCCTAAAACGTTTGAAATTGGTATTATCATTAAAAATAAATCAGTCAACTTCACAATTCACTCCAATTTTAATTGAAGTGGTTTCATTTTCACATGCAATAAAAAAACAACAAACAATGGGGAGTATATCTATCACCAGCAAGTTTTCATTTCCAAAAGGCAGATAAACATAAAAGAAAGACAATTGTTGGCAAGTATGATATGCTAGGAGATTTCTTTACAAATCACATAATAAAGTTGATAGTGTAATAATACATTAATTGTGATCCATTTAAGTTCTGCGGCAGTAATCTTCAATAACTCTGTTTACATATAGAGGCGTCTTACAAACCTCAAACCAAGGCTAAACATAATGCACATGGCCACTAGGTCTGATATATATATATATATATATATATATATAACATAATTACAGAAAAAGCTTCTATTAATTCTAAATGTGTTAAGCAGTAAAACTAAATATTAACATTAATCTGAATTAGGATTAAGCAAATATTTGTGGGTTTAAATCATTCTACCTTTGTATTAAAATAAACAGAATAAAATACGTGAGAAGGCTTGCAGATTAGTAATGTAATTCTCTCTATATATAAATATTTGCTGTTTTATTTATACTTTGATTTTGTCCTTATTGACAGACAAGCATTTCTAAAATCTGCTTGTCCTGGCCTTACTTTAATCTAGAATGATGGTACTAGTACTATGGATATAAGATTAAGACCAACTGAATAAACTGTTTTATTCAATTTAACTTTAGAGATAATAACAGAATTAGATAATGTAGTTTATGTACAAAACTTCATGGAGTCTCCGAGTTTTAATAACACACAAATGTGAGACGAGGGATTTGCAAAAGTGATCCATGTTTAATTTCTGAATTTTCACTTGTCCAGTTGCGCTAGCAGCTTTATATTTTACTTGTCCGTACTCACGACTCAGTTGTCCCGGACTGTCGGGTGAGTGTTATTTAAAGCCCTGACAACTGTTGAAAATTTATCAAAAGGATGTGTTAAACTCACACATTTTGTACAGTAACCTTCAGCAGAAAAATGATCAAAATAAAATGGTCTATAGAGAAATGGTCAATAGAGAAATGGTCAAGAGAGAAATGGTCAAGAATCAAAATTGCATGTTGTAGTAGGTTTATAAAGTGTGTCAATTACAATAAATAAATTGGTTTATATGTGCATTACTGCTGTCTTGCCACAAACTTTGCTGTTGTGGCAACAACTGAAGAGTATTTTAGAGTTGTGAGTTTGAAACCCTCTAAAATAAATGTTGTTTTTTTTTCAGTTGTATTTTTTCTGATACTTTTACACAAATAATTGAAAGTAAACTGATTTCAATTTGGAAAATTAGTTTTAGCACTTATTTATTTACAGGTTACTGGTAGCAAGTCCTGGTAAAGATGAAGATATAGAATAAATGAAAATCTGGGTCCCTAATTTGAATATTTGTAAGTGCTTCATCTTTATAATATATAATCTAATGGCTGGGCACGATAGTCAGTAAGTTATTAAAGAAAGTTAAGTAATGCATTGCGTTTAACACAATTGCAACACATAAATGGTGATATATGGCATATAGACAACTTGCTTTAATATTAAGCATCATTTTTGTGCCATCGAGGATTAATCAGTGAACCTAACCATTTAATCCTGGGATCCGGGAAGGTTAATAAGTAATCGAGCACACTCATCTCCACAAGTAAATAATAACTTTTCCACAGGAATCAGTTGTGAGCGACAAATGAAAATGAGACAATGTTGTATATCAATCAATACAGAGACTGTGACCCGGCAGGGATTCAAACTCACAACCTCAAGATTGATAGTCAGCATGGTATAGATTGAGCCAACTGGGCAGGTTCTTGGTAGACAAATATTTCAAATAAATCTAAGTAGAATTGTGCAGTGAGCGTCCTTCCTTAAGTAACTGAACAAACTTTCTCATATAAAGTTTTTGAAGATGACTAATCCCGAATGCACAACTTAGTGCAGTAAATGAGCTTTAGACAGAGTTTAAGATCTCTCGGCCATGGAAGAATTTCACTATAAAGTAAAGCAAGCCAGGAAAAAAAAATAAAACTTAATAAAATATTAATATTGACTGATCCTCTGTGAATGGAGGAATAATGACCTCTTTATCTAAATCTCCCATAAAAATGGCCGCTGCTGTTTGATATTTAACATCTCCTAATTGTTGTCAGTAAATATTTAATAAGATCCATTCTTCTATCTGTTTTTATTACTACAGGTCACGTGATCCAGTTGGTTTGGAAGCAGAATACCACATATAAAACACTACATAGACGTGTCTTTTATTGTACTCATTCTGGTACCTGGCTATGGGTATAAGGGTCAAGGTTGGAATAAAAAAACATAACAACAGAATACCAGTACATACGTTTGATTCAGGTTAACTTATAACGGATGGAACATAACTTTTTGTGAGTACATTTGGACCCCCCTGCTAAAGACTCCCGGGACCAAACATATCATAATTACAATGTTTAAATATCAGCATGATTTAAGAAATGAAGAGTTCTGAGTTAGATCCCTAATCTTGTTGTTTTGTGGCTTGAGTGACTGGTTATCTATCATTACAGTTGTCATAAAATAAAAGCATTTATCATAAAATCTTATTTCATTCTATTTCAGGATGGCCACAGAACAGGAGTTCTAGGGAAGAAGGGACCCGGCATCATGAAGTATAGCAGTTCTAGGGAAGAACATACCAGGCACAGCCACAATATAGCAGTTCTAGGGGAGAAGGTACTCGGCATGGTGACAGTATAGTAGTCCTAGGAGAAAAGGTACCCAGGCATGGTGACAGTAGTTAAGATGAAATGTCTGAAAATCTGGCATCAGAACCAGTGTATTTCATAACAGATTTATACTAGTGTGGACTGATGATGATGATGATGCTGCTGCTGACTGTTGGTAGACTCTTTCTAAGTTATTCAGTATATATATTATAAGCTCACTAAATACTTTTTGCAAACATGGTAAAGTAGGCGTACGTCCCCTAACTGGTCTTGTAAAGCTTTTGTTTGTGCAAACCAATACATATTATATTCATATTTTAACACAGTATCTCAAGATTTTATTTCAAAGTATTTTCCATAATTTCAAAACATATTATAATTTTCCAGTTTTGATTTTTTGCAACAATATACTCCTTATGATGCATCTGTGTATTTTACATACAGGTAGCTAGGCACCTTTACTTAACTTGGCTTGCATGATTAACACAGTGATATTCCATTCTGTTAGATAGCCAGGATAATTGGCTACCCAATATTATATTTGACAACATGCTAACTATTCAACAATGGGAACCAGTACTGATGTTATATGACTATCGCGTCCAAGTAATGTCACATACAGTTTGTTTCTGTTAAGATGCTGTCGGGTGTATCTGAACAGATATCAATAAATGACAACAGGATCAACAGTTAAAACAATATTGCATTTAAATTGATCGTGGACGAGTAAAACATAAAGGAAATAAAAAAAAATAGACCTGTGTAAGCTATGTAAAATTTAGTGAAAAAGTTGGTTTTGGGGGCAAAAGTCCTCAATTTTCCTTTTCAAAATAGATATACGTTTCTACTCTAATCTATGAAAAATTTCCAGTAATTTTTAATTCTTTTTGTTTTTTTAATGGGTTTTAATGCAAGTTTAACAGTTTAAAACAATGAAGAACAAGGATGTTAGCTACAAATCAATGTGTATACGCCTTGTAAACCAATCAGCCAATAGTCCAGCAAGAGCTCGAACCCTGGACATTTTAATTACTTACATATTCAATGTGGAGACTATACAGACTCAGCCTATTGAATGTTGACATGTGTTTGTTTCTTAATTACATTGTTTTTATGTCTCTGAGCAGACTACACTATGTGAACCCGGTAACACACCGCCACTTACCTGTTTCTCTTTGATGTTCTCCCCAAGTGTTAGACCTGCTAACCTCCCTTTTTTGGACTGAGTGGCCTGCGCCGCAAATCCATGTCCCGGGCCTAAATTAGGCTCCATTTTCGGGTTTTCTGACATATATATCCTTTTATTTCTCCTATCACCTCAAATTGTGTATTGATCACTAAATAAAGTTGAACAAATCGATATAAACAATCAAAAGATAAAAGGTAAACCTCAATTAGTTACACACACGCGCTGGATGCCGCCATGTTGTTTACAAGTTACCATGTGAACACGCGAGATTTCGCGCAATAGTGTCATAAAGATTTGTCATATTTTCCGATAGAGTGATCGTATTATCTTCTTTTTATCTGCGCCGCTTAATAGAATTACCGTGTACTTTTACTGCGTTACACGCCTACAAGGTGTATCACGTATAATTATATACTGTGACTAAAATATCGAAAAGATAAATTAGAGTTACCCACAGGGAGTATTCGCCTTGAATAACCAATATTTTTAAATAAGTAATAGTTTATTTGACAAACACGCATGCACACATTATCTTAAATGCCAGGTTATTTGTGCACATTTACCATGCAATGATCAACAAAAACGCTTTAAATGTCTTTAAAAATGAAATAATTATTGAAATGGATAAAAACCATCTCATTGTCATTATAAAATAAATCTAAGGCCATAATAAATTAATTGCTAGATTATCAACCCCACCCGCCCATAATTTTCATGCCGCCCCAACCCTTTTTTATTTTCCTAATAAAGAAAATAAAAAATAAACAAATATATATAATTTTATATATATATATAAAAAAAAACTTTATTAAAAAAACATCAAAAAAATTTAAAATGAAAATAAAAAATAAAATCCTCCCGCCGTCCCTGTTTTAAAGAAAACATTGGATGATAATCTAGAAATTAATTTATAATGACCTAAATGATCTTGTATGTCAAATCCATGAACACGTGACAAAATCCAGATTTTGATTGGAGTGATAAACTTGAAACGAAATCCCCATTCTAAAAATAAATAAATAAGACAATGCTCTCAGATTGTTTTAAATAAATTTAAAATGCCATTCAAATCACAATAAGACCATAGAAAATAAGGAGAATGCATTTTATCAACATATTGTACACGTTCAATACTGGGCATCACGGCAGGTGGTGGAGGTGGTGGTAAAGAGGTGTAAGCCATTCACTGATTTTTGTACTTTATTTTATAGTAAAAAAAGTGTGCATGCTTGCCATTCATAAAAAGACCCAAATGAAAGAAGTGAAATTTACAATTTATTATTTGTCGCTTTTGCCCAACCAAAACAAGATGAGAAAAGTAGGATCGGGTCATCCGAGAGATTTTTGTCTGCCCAGTGTGACAAAACGAATGCAAATTTCAGACCTATGGCATTCTTACTCTAATTTCCTTTTTTTCCTTCTGAATTCACAATTCAAACATGACAATGGTTTTAAAATGTTCAAAATTATATTTAAGGTTGGAAATATTATCTTTAGAATACAGTTATAATGATGCCTGAAACAACTGAATTTGACGTAAATTATCGAACACCAAATATCATAGTGACCTTGAAATAGGTGCCTTGCGCCAAATTGTGAAAAAAAAAAACAGAAAAAAAACTACCTGTATCATACTTGTACGACAAGGGTATAAACATGAACAAGTTCATACTATCAAGAAGAACTGGGTCACTCAGATACAGATCGAAACTGACTGAAGTATGAAAATGGTAAAATGAGTTAACGAAAATAATCAGGGTCGTAGCTTGGATGAATATGATGTGTAGGCAAAGTTGTAGGATGGTCTTCCCCCCCCCCCCCCCCCCCCAAAAAAAAAAAATAAATCCGGTATACTGTGCGTTTTGGTGTATATTGTGTTTTTAGGGGCCTGGTTATCCTTAACATATTAACATTGATTTCATTTATTTATAACCAAATAAACTTTAATAAAAAGGAAAATGAAGAGGCTTACCTAGAGGTCAGATTATTATTGCATTTTGGCATTTTTATTTCTCAAAAAAAAAAGGTGTACAGGCACGTGCCTATAGAAAGTTAAACCCCAGATAATATAAAGCAAAATAAAACTGGTTGTTAGATCTTATTAACTTCTATAGTCACTTGATACCGGGCAATGTGCCTAGACAAGTTGATTAAAGAGTTGTGATAAAATATGATAATAAACTTGTGTTTTTATGTTCTTTTTATGTTTTTATATAAAAAAAAAAATAGTAAAAAATATTTTGACTCCAATTTTTTACTCGCCCAAAAAATCAGGCACTGCAGTATACATTGTACAGTAGCAAGATAAAAAAAAATAAGGTGTTCCTCCACAAACAAATCCGTTAAAAAAACACAGAAACAGACTTTTTTTTTTAGCCTTATAATTATATGGCTACTTAGATACTTTCAAGAGGGAAAATTTTGTTTTACAGAAAATTAAGTTGAACAAGGGACATAACTCTTGTAAAATATGACTGAGTTAGATAAACACTTATACAGCTATACACAAAATATAAATAAATACATAGACCCATTTAGAAATAAGCTATTGATCAGATACTGATTTGACCTCAGGCGCACAGACAGACAACTGGAAAACAGGGATCATTTACACATCATACCCCATTCACCATTACTGCATAATGAGCAACATGACTTGACATCCAACATAGTTCAACCTGCATTCAACCTAATATTGATTTCTGTGTTAATTTCTGGTTTTAACCTGATATGGATTTCTGGTTTCATTTCTGGTTTTAACCCAATATGGATTTATGGTTTCATTTCTGATTTTAACCTGATATGGATTTCTGGTTTTAACCTGATATGGATTTCTGGTTTCATTTCTGATTTTAACCTGATATGGATTTCTGTTTTCATTTCTGGTTTTTAGTGTTCAATGAGATTACATGATACAACTTTTAACTGAATGCAAATCTAAGATTTTAAAAACTTTTTATTTACATTTATTTATCAATAGATACAGTGTATTATGAGCTTTAAATTATTCTAAAAAGTTTATTATATTGCTTTGTGTTATTTTAGCCATGGAGGTCATTCAATGTGACTTGAATATAGAAACCCGCTTAAACAGATGCTAATGTTTATGATTTTTATGTGAACATAGACTGTTTCATTGAACATTTTAATAATTGTAAAAAGAAAATTTGTTCAAACATGCAGTTACAAATTAATCTGTAAGATGAACAAAATTGATCATTGCTAATTGCTTACACAAAAAATCATATACAAGCTAATTTATGTAGAAACAAATGACAATTCTGTATTTACTGCATAACAACACACACTCATACACTTGGATTAACAAAATATAACATCTAACTCTAGATAAATATAGATGTTGGATTCAGTTCACAATGTATAAAGTTATGTTTTTCCTTTCGTTACTTCCAACAATCAACTTCTGTTTATTAACATTCCAAGGAAGGTTGACGGGCATTTGCATCACTGATTAACATAAAATTTCAGTAAGATAATTTACATGCACTGGGTAAAGCATAAACAATAATGAAGTGCAACATTGAGTTTATGTCATGTAATAAATGGTTCATATTACTTCATTTAAAGTCATGCAAGCATGTAAATAGTTATTGTGACTCCATGTTATGTTCATGTAGACACCTATATAGTTATTGTGAATCCATGTAATGTTCATGTAGACACCTATATAGTTATTGTGAATCCATGTAAAGTTCATGTAGACACCTATATAGTTATTGTGAATCCATGTAAAGTTCATGTAGACACCTATATAGTTATTGTGAATCCATGTAAAGTTCATGTAGACACATATATAATTCATGTGAATCCATGTAAAGTTTATGTAAACATGTATATAGCTCTTGAGAATCCAGGTTAAGTTAATATAGGCCCATAAATAGATTTTGTTGGTCCATGTAAAGTTCATGTAGAAACCTATATAGTTCTTGTAAATTCATGTTAAATCCATGTAGACACCTATATAGTTGTTGTTAATCCATGTAAAGTTCATGTAAAGATGTATAAATAGTTCTTAAGAATCTATGTACAGTTAGCTAACCTTTATCGTACTCAGCAGTAATAAAAAATGCAGAATTATCAAACTTGTTAAACAAGTGATCTTAAGCATCAGCTTGGCCATGGTTATATAGTAATTTCTTATAACGGAGGTGACAATTAGAGGGAAGGAAGGTGTAAGTTTGGGTTCATATGGAATAGGCTGTTTAATAGTGTTTAGATGCAATATTTGAGTGAAGGGGCACATTGAATGTCATTCTATGAATCAGACTGAGGAATTCCATATGACAGAATGTTGGAATGGTAAATGTGTGTTGAACAAATTGCAGAGTTGTGCCCTTTTGTTTCTGCACACCACATTCCTGTGCTTTACAAGACATATGGTGTTCACATTTCCAAGAATTGTCATGTCTGTTGTGACAAGATTGAGGACATAAAGAGAACAAAGTCGCAACTACTAGCCTGATTAAATAAGGTGTGGGTGGACAGCTTGTTTAATATTTGAATATTATCCACCTTTGATGAGGCAATATGGAAAATTGTCCTAAGAGACATGCCATATGTCTCACTAAGCTCCTACAGATGCTCCGCTAAATTTTTACAAAGAGGTGGGGGTGGGAGGTTATCATATTTTCATGTTTAAATATTGTTGCCCTTTGTTTTCATTTTTCTTATAATTTCTATTTATGTTTTTTTATCTTAATGCTTTGTGATTCACTCAATTAACAGTTTTTAGCTTGCTGGTCAAACATATGATATACCTTTTGCAGAAGTCTGACCAGGTGTACATTGTTTGACTCTCAATTATCATCTAAATAACACTGCAATGGTCCAAAACAGAAATTGAAGAGTTAATAGAGAATTATAGCTGGTCATACAGAGTTAATTAAGTCTGTGTTTTAAGTGTTTTAAATTCATGAAGTTTCAAAATTTCTTATTGTTTCAATTCATTAACATACTTCATTTAAGATGTACATATTGTATAAAGTTTATTTCAATTCTTGTGTACATATTAATGTATGTATATTTTATTTCAGTTACAAGGTACATGATGTATACCCGGTAAGTATATATTTAACTGTTTCAATTCATTAACATACTTCATTTAAGATGTACATGTTGTATAAACTTTATTTAAATTATAGTGTACATATTATAATGTGTATATATATTATATATATATATATATATATATATATATATATATATGTCTATATTATATAAATTACAATGTACATTATATATATACAGGTAGTATAGTTCACACAAGTACATTATGTATTTAGTATGTTTCACACAATGTATATAGAATATTTCACACAATGTATATGGTATATTTCACACAATGTACATGTATATAGTATATTTCACACAATGTACATGTATATAGTATATTTCACACAATGTACATTATGTATATTATAGTATATTTCACACAATGTACATGTATATAGTATATTTCACACAATGTACATTATGTTTATTATAGTATATTTCACACAATGTACATGTATATAGTATATTTCACACAATGTACATTATGTATATTATAGTATATTTCACACAATGTACATGTATATAGTATATTTCACACAATGTACATTATGTATATTATAGTATATTTCACACAATGTACATGTATATATATATATTTCACACAATGTACATTATGTATTTAGTATATTTCACGCAATGTACATTATGTATATATATAGTATATTTCACACACTGTATATAGTATATTTCACACAATGTACATTATGTATTTAGTATATTTCACGCAATGTACATTATGTATATATATAGTATATTTCACACACTGTATATAGTATATTTCACACAATGTACATTATGTATTTAGTATATTTCACGCAATGTACATTATGTATATATATAGTATATTTCACACACTGTATATAGTATATTACACACAATGTACATTATGTATTTAGTATATTTCACGCAATGTACATTATGTATATATATAGTATATTTCACACACTGTATATAGTATATTTCACACAATGTACATTATGTATTTAGTATATTTCAGACAATGTACATGTATATAATAGTATATTTCACACAATGTACATTATGTATATAGTATATTTCACTTTACAGTTAATATTCATAATTCTATTACAATTTAAGTACAACTGTATACATTATAACTATTTCACCTTATTTCAAGGCATCATATCAAGATCACTAACCTCTTACTGCTAAGACTGAAGGTTCAAGTCCGATATTTGGGTACCAAATTTTTTTTAAAATTTTAGAGTTTTATATATTTAGGCTTTACATAACGGGAAGCATTTATACAAGTGAATACAGTATACCATATTCCCCGAATAAACACAAAAAAATATTGGCAAAAGGGGTGTGGGAAGCAGTTTATTTGGGCAAAGAATTTTAAAATTAATAAATGCTGTAAAACATTCTGCTCAGGGGAGAGGGCATTTATTCAATTTTAGAATGTTTAAACAGAGCTTTAATTATTTGTTTTTAGTTCTATAACACTTTGATTCCAACATTTAGTACTTAAATTTCAAACCACTGCATTTTTCATTGAGGGGTTTACCGGTAATGACTAAGTATCAGACCCAGGGTTGGTTTCTAAGTTCCGGATTCAATTCTCCATCAGACCCCAGTAGTTGTATCCTGTAGCAAATCACATATTCCTTGTCAGCTAGGGACTTGGTTTTTGTGTGATATGGTGAAGGAGTATCAGACCCAGGGTTGGTTTCTTAGTTCCGGGTTCAATTCTCCATCAGACCCCAGTAGTTGTATCCTGTAGCAAATCACATATTCCTTGTCAGCTTGGTACTTGGTTTTTGTGTGATATGGGGATGGAGTATCAGACCCAGGATTGGTTTCTAAGTTCCGGGTTCAATTCTCCATCAGACCCCAGTAGTTGTATCCTGCAGCAAATCACATATTCCTTGTCAACTTCGTACTTGGTTTTTGTGTGATATGGGGATGGAGTATCAGACCCAGGATTGGTTTCTAAGTTCTGGGTTCAATTCTCCATCAGACCCCAGTAGTTGTATCCTGCTGCAAATCACATATTCCTTGTCAACTTCGTACTTGGTTTTTGTGTGATATGGTGATGGAGTATCAGACCCTGGGTTGGTTTCTAAGTTCCGGGTTTAATTCTCCATCTGACCCCAGTAGTTGTATCCTGCAGCAAATCACATATTTCTTGTCAGCCTGGTACTTGGTTTTTGTGTGATATGGTGATGGAGTATCAGACCCTGGGTTGGTTTGTAAGTTCCGGGTTCAATTTTCCATCTGACCCCAGTAGTTGTATCCTGCAGCAAATCACATATTCCTTGTCAGCTTGGTACTTGGTTTTTGTGTGACATGGTGATGAAGTATCAGACCCAGGGTTGGTTTGTAAGTTCCGGGTTCAATTCTCCATCAGACCCCAGTAGTTGTATCCTGCAGCAAATCACATATTCATTGTCAGCTTGGTACTTGGTTTTTGTGTGATATGGGGATGGAGTATCAGACCCAGGGTTGGTTTCTAAGTTCCGGGTTCAATTCTCCATCAGACCCCAGTAGTTGTATCCTGCAGCAAATCACATATTCCTTGTCAGCTTGGTACTTGGTTTTTGTGTGATATGGTGATGGAGTATCAGACCCAGGGTTGGTTTTTAAGTTCCGGGTTCAATTCTCCATCTGACCCCAGTAGTTGTATCCTGCAGCAAATCACATATTCCTTGTCAGCTTGGTACTTGGTTTTTGTGTGATATGGTGATGGAGTATCAGACCCAGGGTTGGTTTCTAAGTTCCGGGTTCAATTTTCCATCTGGCCCCAGTAGTTGTATCCTGCAGCAAATCACATATTCCTTGTCAGCTTGGTACTTGGTTTTTGTGTGATATGGTGATGAAGTATCAGACCAAGGGTTGGTTTATAAGTTCCGGGTTCAATTTTCCATCTGACCCCAGTAGTTGTATCCTGCAGCAAATCACATATTCCTGGTCAGCTTGGTACTTGGTTTTCGTGTGATATGGTGATGAAGTATCAGACCCAGGGTTGGTTTCTAAGTTCCGGGTTCAGTTCTCCATCAGACCCCAGTAGTTATATCCTGCAGCAAATCACATATTCCTTGTCAACTTCGTACTTGGTTTTTGTGTGATATGGTGATGGAGTATCAGACCCTGGGTTGGTTTCTAAGTTCCGGGTTTAATTCTCCATCTGACCCCAGTAGTTGTATCCTGCAGCAAATCACATATTTCTTGTCAGCCTGGTACTTGGTTTTTGTGTGATATGGTGATGGAGTATCAGACCCTGGGTTGGTTTGTAAGTTCCGGGTTCAATTTTCCATCTGACCCCAGTAGTTGTATCCTGCAGCAAATCACATATTCCTTGTCAGCTTGGTACTTGGTTTTTGTGTGACATGGTGATGAAGTATCAGACCCAGGGTTGGTTTGTAAGTTCCGGGTTCAATTCTCCATCAGACCCCAGTAGTTGTATCCTGCAGCAAATCACATATTCCTTGTCACCTTGGTACTTGGTTTTTGTGTGATATGGTGATGAAGTATCAGACCCAGGGTTGGTTTGTAAGTTCAGGGTTCAATTCTCCATCAGACCCCAGTAGCTGTATCCTGCAGCAAATCACATATTCCTTGTCAGCTTGGTACTTGGTTTTTGTGTGATATGGTGAAGGAGTATCAGACCCAGGGTTGGTTTCTAAGTTCCTGGTTCAATTCTCCATCTGACCCCAGTAGTTGTATCCTGCAGCAAATCACATATTCCTTGTCAGCTTTGTACTTGGTTTTTGTGTGATATGGTAATGGAGTATCAGACCCAGGGTTGGTTTCTAAGTTCCGGGTTCAATTTTCCATCTGACCCCAGTAATTGTATCCTGCAGCAAATCACATATTCCTTGTCACCTTGGTACTTGGTTTTTGTGTGATATGGTGATGAAATATCAGACCCAGGGTTGGTTTCGGAGTTCCGGGTTCAATTCTCCATCAGACCCCAGTAGTTGTATCCTGCAGCAAATCACATATTCCTTGTCAGCTTGGTACTTGGTTTTTGTGTGAAATGGTGATGGAGTATCAGACCCAGGGTTGGTTTCTAAGTTCCGGGTTCAATTTTCCATCTGACCCCAGTAGTTGTACCCTGCAGCAAATCACATATTCCTTGTCAGCTTGGTACTTGGTTTTTGTGTGATATGGTGATGAAGTATCAGACCCAGGGTTGGTTTTTAAGTTCCGGGTTCAATTCTCCATCAGACCCCAGTAGTTGTATCCTGCAGCAAATCACATATTCCTTGTCAGCTTGGTACTTGGTTTTTGTGTGATATGGTGACTGAGTATCAGACCCAGGATTGGTTTCTTATTTCTGGGTTCAATTCTCCATCAGACCCCAGTAGTTGTATCTTGCAGCAAATCACATATTCCTTGTCAGCTTGGTACTTGGTTTTTGTGTGATATGGTGACTGAGTATCAGACCCAGTGTTGGTTTCTTAGTTCTGGGTTCAAATCTCCATCAGACCCCAGTAGTTGTATCCTGCAGCAAATCACATATTCCTTGTCAGCTTGGTACTTGGTTTTTGTGTGATATGGTGATGAAGTATCAGACCCAGGGTTGCTTTGTAAGTTCCGGGTTCAATTTTCCATCAGACCCCAGTAGCTGTATCCTGCAGCAAATCACATATTCCTTGTCAGCTTGGTACTTGGTTTTTGTGTGATATGGTGATGAAGTATCAGATCCAGGGTTGGTTTGTAAGTTCCGGTTTCAATTCTCCATCAGACCCCAGTATTTGTATCCTGCAGCAAATCACATATTCCTTGTCAACTTCGTACTTGGTTTCTGTGTGATATGGTGATGAAGTATCAGACCCAGGGTTGGTTTGTAAGTTCTGGGTTCAATATTCCATCAGACCCCAGTAGTTGTATCCTGCAGCAAATCACATAATCCTTGTCAGCTTGGTACTTGGATTTTGTGTGATATGGTGATGAAGTATCAGACCCAGGGTTGGTTTGTAAGTTCTGGGTTCAATTCTCCATCTGACCCCAGTAGTTGTATCCTGCAGCAAATCACATATTCCTTGTCAGCTTGGTACTTGGTTTTTGTGTGATATGGTGAAGGAGTATCAGACCCAGGGTTGGTTTCTAAGTTCCGGATTCAATTCTCCATCAGACCCCAGTAGTTGTGTCCTGCAGCAAATCACATAATCCTTGTCAGCTTGGTACTTGGTTTTTGTGTGATATGGTGATGGAGTATCAGACCCAGGGTTGGTTTCTAAGTTCCGGGTTCAATTCTCCATCAGACCCCAGTAGTTGTATCCTGCAGCAAATCACATATTCCTTGTCAGCTTGGTACTTGGTTTTTGTGTGATATGGTGAAGGAGTATCAGACCCAGGGTTGGTTTCTAAGTTCCTGGTTCAATTCTCCATCTGACCCCAGTAGTTGTATCCTGCAGCAAATCACATATTCCTTGTCAGCTTTGTACTTGGTTTTTGTGTGATATGGTAATGGAGTATCAGACCCAGGGTTGGTTTTTTAGTTCTGGGTTCAATTCTCCATCTGACCCCAGTAGTTGTATCCTGCAGCAAATCACATATTCCTTGTCAGCTTGGTACTTGGTTTTTGTGTGATATGGTAACAGAGTATCAAACCCAGGGTTGGTTTTTAAGTTCCTGGTTCAATTCTCCATCTGACCCCAGTAGTTGTATCCTGCAGCAAATCACATAATCCTTGTTAGCTTGGTACTTGGTTTTTGTGTGATATGGTGATGAAGTATCAGACCAAGGGTTGGTTTCTAAGTTCCAGGTTCAATTCTCCATCAGACCCCAGTAGTTGTATCCTGCAGCAAATCACATATTCCTTGTCAGCTTTGTACTTAGTTTTTGTGTGATATGGTGACTGAGTATCAGACCCAGGGTTGTTTTGTAAGTTCCAGGTTCAATTCTCCATCAGATTCCAGTAGTTGTATCCTGCAGCAAATCACATATTCCTTGTCAGCTTGGTACTTAGTTTTTGTGTGATATGGTGACTGAGTATCAGACCCAGGGTTGTTTTGTAAGTTCCAGGTTCAATTCTCCATCAGATTCCAGTAGTTGTATCCTGCAGCAAATCACATATTCCTTGTCAGCTTCGTACTTGGTTTTTGTGTGATATGGTGATGGAGTATCAGACCCAGGGTTGGTTTCTAAGTTCAGGGTTGTATTCTCCATCAGACCCCAGTAATTGTATCCTGCAGCAAATCACATATGCCTTGTCATCTTCGTACTTGGTTTTTGTGTGATATGGTGATGGAATATCAGATCAAGGGTTGGTTTCTAAGTTCAGGGTTCAATTCTCCATCAGACCCCAGTAATTGTATCCTGCGGCAAATCACATATGCCTTGTCATCTTCGTACTTGGTTTTTGTGTGATATGGTGATGGAGTATCAGACCCTGGGTTGGTTTCTAAGTTCTGGGTTCAATTCTCGATCAGACCCCAGTAGTTGTATCCTGCAGCAAATCACAAATTCCTTGTCAGCTTGGTACTTGGTTTTTGTGTGATATGGTGATGGAGTATCAGACCCAGGGTTGGTTTCTAAGTTCCGGATTCAATTCTCCGTCAGACCCCAGTAGTTGTATCCTGCAGCAAATCACATAATCCTTGTCAGCTTGGTACTTGGTTTTTGTGTGATATGGTGATGGAATATCAGACCCAGGGTTGGTTTCTAAGATCCGGGTTCAATTCTCCATCAGACCCCAGTAATTGTATCCTGCAGCAAATCACATATTCCTTGTCAGCTTGGTACTTGGTTTTTGTGTGATATGGTGATGGAGTATCAGACCCAGGGTTGGTTTGTAAGTTCCAGGTTCAATTCTCCATCAGACCCCAGTAGTTGTATCCTGCAGCAAATCACATATTCCTTGTCAGCTTGGTACTTGTTTTTTTTGTGATATGGTAATGGAGTATCAGACCCAGGGTTGGTTTCTAAGTTCCGGGTTCAATTCTCCATCAGACCCCAGTAGTTGTATCCTGCAGCAAATCACATATTCCTTGTCAGCTTGGTACTTGGTTTTTGTGTGATATGGTGATGGAGTATCAGACCAAGGGTTGGTTTCTAAGTTCCGGGTTCAGTTCTCCATCAGACCCCAGTAGTTGTATCCTGTAGCAAATCACATATTCCTTGTCAGCTTGGTACTTGGTTTTTGTGTGATATGGTGATGGAGTATCAGATCCAGGGTTGGTTTGTAAGTTCCTGGTTCAATTCTCCATCAGAACCCAGTAGTTGTATCCTGCAGCAAATCACATATTCCTTGTCAGCTTGGTACTTGGTTTTTGTGTGATATGGTGATGAAGTATCAGACCCAGGGTTTGTTTGTAAGTTCCGTGTTCAATTTTCCATCAGACCCCAGTAGTTGTATCCTGCAGCAAATCACATAATACTTGTCAGCTTGGTACTTGGTTTTTGTGTGATATGGTGATGGAGTATCAGACACTTGGTTTGTTCCTAAGTTCCGGGTTCAATTCTCCATCAGACCCCAGTAGTTGTATCCTGCAGCAAATCACATATTCCTTGTCAGCTTGGTACTTGGTTTTTGTGTGATATGGTGATGAAGTATCAGACCCAGGGTTGGTTTGTAAGTTCCGGGTTCAATTCTCCATCAGACCCCAGTAGTTGTAGCCTGCAGCAAATCACATATTCCTTGTCAGCTTGGTACTTGGTTTTTGTGTGATATGGTGATGAAGTATCAGACCCAGGGTTGGTTTCTAAGTTCCAGGTTCAATTCTCCATCTGACCCCAGTAGTTGTATCCTGTAGCAAATCACATATTCCTTGTCAGCCTGGTACTTGGTTTTTGTGTGATATGGTGATGAAGTATCAGACCCAGGGTTGGTTTTTTAGTTCCTGGTTCAGTTTTCCATCAGACCCCAGTAGTTGTATCCTGCAGCAATTCACATAATCCTTGTCAGCTTCATACTTGGTTTTTGTGTGATATGGTGATGAAGGATTAGACCCAGGGTTGGTTTCTAATTTCTGAGTTCAATTCTCCATCAGACCCCAGTAGTTGTAGCCTGCAGCAAATCACATATTCCTTGTCAGCTTGGTACTTAGTTTTTGTGTGATATGGTGAAGGAGCATCAAACCCAGGGTTGGTTTCTAAGTTCCGGGTTCAATTCTCCATCTGACCCCAGTAGTTGTATCCTGCAGCAAATCACATAATCCTTGTCAGCTTCGTACTTGGTTTTTGTGTGATATGGTGATGAAGTATCAGACCCATGGTTGATTTCTAAGTTCCAGGTTCAATTCTTTAGCAGGACCAGGAGTTGAATCATTCAGCCACATTTTCATCATCTGCTCAGTACTTGGTTTTCCCATGAAGACAGTAAGAGTGATTATGTTTATAATTTGTAAGATGTTGTTTTGCATTTGACATAAAATCTAGAAAAAGATAAAATGTTTGTTGTGCTTCTAAACTGTATGTTTATCCTTATACAGGAAGTACAGCACTCAGTTACACTTGGATGAATATAACTTCTTCGGTTACTTAATATATACTTATAACAAACATCAACTGGTCTCTTTATTTTCTTAGAAGTAATAATGGATAGATGGACGGATGGATAGATAGATGGATGGAATTGGATGGATAGATGGATGGATGGATTAATTAATTATCAATTGATCCCCACAACATCACTGTTGAAATAACAACCACCTCTATCAGCATCATATCTACTCAGTCCACTTAATAGCATGTACCTATTACATAAATTGCTAAGTGTAATTGGAGAATGGATTCATTAATCTCGATCTGTTATTTATTAAAGAGCAATTTCATACTCAGAGTATTTTTTGTTTTGATTTCTGTTTTTGACCTGTTAAAGGTTTCTGATTTTAACCTACCGTAGTATAGATTTCTAGATTTATTCCGATATATGATATATTTTTCTTGTTTTGATTTCTGGTTTAAACCTGTCATGGATTTCTGATTTTAACCTGTTCAATATTATCGATTTTAACTTGTAATGGATTTCAGGTTTTAATCTGTGATAGTATGTATTATTTGGACCGCTGCTGTTTTCATTTCTGGTTTTAACCTGTTAATTGATTTCTGTTTTCATTTCTGGTTTTAACCCATTATGGATTTATGGTTTCATTTCTGGTTTTAACCTGTTATTGATTTATGGAGTTTCTAGCTCTAAATTAATCAGAAATGTATTGCTGTTGCTGTTTTAAAGATTTTTGATTTTAATTTGTTACCAAATGCATTTCTGCACTTGCCTGTTACCATCATATATTTCTGGTTTTAACCCAATATGGATTTCTGGTTTCATTTCTGGTTTTAACCTGTTATGGATTTCTGGTTTTAACCTGTTATGTATTTCTGGTTTTGACCTGTTATGGATTTCTGGTTTTAACCTGTTAAGTATTTCTGGTTTTGACCTGTTATGGATTTCTGGTTTTGACCTGTTATGTATTTCTGGTTTTGATCTGTTATGGATTTCTTGTTTTATTCTGCTATTTCTTTCTGTTTTCTTAACTGATTTTAAAATATAACCAATTTCTTGTTTTACCCTGTTACTGTGTCCATTGACCATTAACTCTCATTTTTTCTTTAAATCATACCTTGTTTTACATTATAGTATTGTTGCAAAATCGTTGCATTTAATGTCTGGAAATTACCTGATCAAATCAGCTATATGTCAAATTATGTTCAATTGAATAGAGTATATCATGAAAAAATGCTATAAATATCTTAAAAAATAAAATAATTATTTAAATGCTTAATAAGCATATTATTATCATCAATAAATAAATCAGAATTGTTTGGTATGTCAAATCCATCAAAACGTGACAAAATTGAAATATAAATTTGAGTGGTAAATTTGAAATGAAATCCCCATTCCAAAAATAGACAACACTTAAATACTGCTTTGCCTCATCATTTAAATACTTTTTCTAAGCCGAAATAATTTATACTACGTGTAAATTTGTAAATAAATGTATATAAAATTGATATCTAAATTAATGTAGACTAAAACTACCTATCACAAAATTGACTTGCACAAACTTGTATTTTCCATACTATGATGATGCTAGGACCATTTTGCATATTAAAATAGTAATGCTATATGAATTGAATTACACTGATACAATGGATAGAGTTGTGGCTGCTCAAGTCAGAGGTTGTGGGTTTGATACAGCTGGTTGACAGCACTCTACATCACTGCCTCAGGATCACATGCATCTCACTATTTAAATCATGGGTTCAGATCAAGTTTGGATCAAAGATTTTCACAAAGCAAGTTTGGTTGTTATTTGAAGGCCTCATGGTAGGTTAAATTATTCCAATGATGTATCTCATCTTTAATATTATATCTGTTACTAACAGTGGCTCTGCTCACATGACTGTATGCATCTTAGATATTTTGTCAATAAAACTGAATGTAATGTATGCAAGAATGCAGGATCTTGCTTGACCAATGAAACTAGGTGGAAATGTGATGGAAATGGTGTAAGTCAGTTCTTATTATATTATTTGCATCTGAGGTTACCCTTCCATAATAAAACTGAATACCATGAGTGTATCGTGCTGTAAATAGTAATAAATACATTGAATCTGTCTGAGCATTCAAATATTTCATTTGTAATTTGGTCTACAGATTTAGTTACTTATTTCTGAAAAAAAGTGCAATTATGAAGCCATATGTGAGAAGCTTGCAATATGGTCCTTCACCTCAAACTGCTACCTGTGATGGAAAAGATACCAATCCAAAACTGTTTGTATTATCTTAAATAAACAAAACACAAAAATGCAAAACATTTATTTATATTTTATTTAATTGAACAAAATACAGCTCCTGTGAACCTTTTTTGTGTTTGAAAATATTGCATGATTTCTATGCCATCAAGGGCTAACAGATGATCAGTTAATCTAACCGATCTTTCCTGGGATCCTGGAAGGTTAACCAGGACTCAAGCACACTCATCTCCGCATCCAACTGATAGTTTTCCCACGTGAATCAGCCATGGGAGACAAATAATAATGAGACACAATGTAAACCAATCATCATGGAGCATGAGGCCAGGCAGAAACTCAAACCTATGACTCCTGGATTGATAGTGAGATGTGCTGTTGACTTAGCTATCACCTGACCTGACTCTTAGAATATGACAAAGATGTTTTCATTTCCCTCATGACAGAAGTGTTTTTATTGACCTGAAAAGGCAGTTAAATCAGTCTTTTTATTTTGATTCTCTTTCCTATTTGATATAATAATAACCTGGTTACAATAAATATACATACATATATTCACATGACCCCTTCTGGCCACATACTATTATCTGTACCGAAGATTTTTTGTAGATTTTTCATTTATTTTTATCCTGTCCAGATTGACAGTTAGCTATCAGTCATTTAAAATTGGATGACTCATAATGCCTGCTGCATTATTTAACAATTTGTATCTGAATATAAGTTAAAAATGGTTAATTTCCATTTTACACCCTTGGCCAAACAGTATGAGGGAGCTCATGAAGATGAAGGTGACAAAGATGCCAAGTTGCCTGTTGAATAAAATCTGAATTAGTAGTAGAATATTTTAAAACTTCATGGTTAATTCTATGGCAAAATATCGTTGTTGATAGTTTTCAAGCATCTACAAAAAAACTCTTTGTTTCAAAATGATTTTAACATAATTCTGATTACAAAAAAAGATAATATACAATTATTGTTATATGAAACTTATATAGAAATTTTGTGAAATAAGTGCAGTATTACAAACGTTTGAAACTGCAGCCGATAATTGGGGAAAAGGTCAATAACAAGACTGTTAATTTGCTAAACATCAGTGATTATGCTGGGAGGTCAACAAGGTCAAGTTCTGTCATAAACTAAAATCATAATGTTGTGTTTGATGAAACTGCATTTGTTCTTTAATGCAGAGTTTCAGGTCACTGTTTTTTTTGTCAAAGAGTTAAGCAAATGACAGCAATAATTATGTTTGAAGGTCATTCTTAGTCTAACTTCAATGTAACTCCAGAGAATCATAATGTTCACTCAGAATAAAGGATTAGAATATTTGTTATCAATACTCATAGGTATATGTATTAAACATATTATAGGTAGGTATAGTAATACATATGTTGAATTGTTTATCTAATGTACTGATTTGTATTTTGATAGTAAAAAAATCATACACGGTAAGTGAGCCAACTATAGAGGAAAATACAAACTAATGTTCTGTCAAGATTAGGATGCCCCTTGATGTCCCAGAAAATTTAAGACCATAATTATTATCATCATGTTGTTGAAAAAATGATGTTTATGTGTTGTTGTTTTGTTTACAAAAAATGTAAATCCTACCAGTGTACCTTTTGTTATCAATCATTCACTCCAGCCTATCTGCTGTGAATACTGTTTTCCCATCAAAAAGTAGAAAACTAATCCTGACATTAAAAATGGCTGACTGATAACCATTTTTATGTCAACTTGGTGGAACTCAATCTTAAGCCATCAACATTGCAACAGTGGGCCATTGTAAATAATTTGTGATATAGTTTTTCTTTCATTTGGTCAAGTATGGCTGACAGGAGGCCATTTTGTTATCTTTAATAAAGCAATTAAAAACATTAAATATGACTAAACTGGAAGCATGCATGTTGGTTTTCTTTTTAACAAATCAAATTCAGTAAGTATTATGTTGGGTCAATATGCTGAAAGAAAATTCACTGTGGACGAAAAGTCTAATATAATGTCACTAAGGTTTAGGGTTCAAGCCCAGTTCAGACCAAAACATTCCATGTGAGAACTGAACAGTGTTTTTACTCAGACTTATTCTGAGGGTTACCTTCACCAGTAGAACAGGATGCCATGTATATAGACGTGTTGTATGCTGAAAATGGCATTCAACCAATTCATTCATTTGCCATTTCTAGCTTATTTTTCTTTCTTTTTTTGTTAAGTACTTTTAAACTGGTAGGGGATATGTATTGTGGTTATATAACAATGTAATATTTCTGTACAATGTTTGTTGATGTATTGTTGTTTTGTTACAATGTAATATTTCTGTACAATGTTTGTTGATGTATTGTTGTTTTGTTACAATGTAATATTTCTGTACAATGTTTGTTGATGTATTGTTGTTATATAACAATGTAATATTTCTGTACAATGTTTGTTGATGTATTGTTGTTTTGTTACAATGTAATATTTCTGTACAATGTTTGTTGATGTATTGTTGTTATATAACAATGTAATATTTCTGTACAATGTTTGTTGATGTATTGTTGTTTTGTTACAATGTAATATTTCTGTACCATGTTTGTTGATGTATTGTTGTTATATAACAATGTAATATTTCTGTACAATGTTTGTTGATGTATTGTTGTTATATAACAATGTAATATTTCTGTACAATGTTTGTTGATGTATTGTTGTTATATAACAATGTAATATTTCTGTACAATGTTTGTTGATGTATTGTTGTTATATAACAATGTAATATTTCTGTACAATGTTTGTTGATGTATTGTTGTTATATAACAATGTAATATTTCTGTACAATGTTTGTTGATGTATTGTTGTTATATAACAATGTAATATTTCTGTACCATGTTTGTTGATGTATTGTTGTTATATAACAATGTAATATTTCTGTACCATGTTTGTTGATGTATTGTGGTTATATAACAATGTAATATTTCTGTACAATGTTTGTTGATGTATTGTTGTTTTGTTACAATGTAATATTTCTGTACAATGTTTGTTGATGTATTGTTGTTTTGTTACAATGTAATATTTCTGTACAATGTTTGTTGATGTATTGTTGTTATATAACAATGTAATATTTCTGTACAATGTTTGTTGATGTATTGTTGTTTTGTTACAATGTAATATTTCTGTACAATGTTTGTTGATGTATTGTTGTTATATAACAATGTAATATTTCTGTACAATGTTTGTTAATGTATTGTTGTTTTGTTACAATGTAATATTTCTGTACCATGTTTGTTGATGTATTGTTGTTATATAACAATGTAATATTTCTGTACAATGTTTGTTGATGTATTGTTGTTATATAACAATGTAATATTTCTGTACAATGTTTGTTGATGTATTGTTGTTATATAACAATGTAATATTTCTGTACAATGTTTGTTGATGTATTGTTGTTATATAACAATGTAATATTTCTGTACAATGTTTGTTGATGTATTGTTGTTATATAACAATGTAATATTTCTGTACCATGTTTGTTGATGTATTGTTGTTATATAACAATGTAATATTTCTGTACCATGTTTGTTGATGTATTTTTGTTTTGTTACAATGTAATATTTCTGTACCATGTTTGATGATATATTTTTGTTTTGTTACAATGTAATATTTCTGTACCATGTTTGTTGATGTATTTTTGTTTTGTTACAATGTAATATTTCTGTACCATGTTTGTTGATGTATTTTTGTTTTGTTACAATGTAATATTTCTGTACCATGTTTGTTGATGTATTTTTGTTTTGTTACAATGTAATATTTCTGTACCATGTTTGTTGATGTATTTTTGTTTTGTTACAATGTAATATTTCTGTACCATGTTTGTTGATGTATTGACTTGACCCCAGGGCTCAAGCAATTTCATAATGTTGTTTACCAGTATATAATTAATTTTATTTAAGGCTAATTTTCACTTGAAAATGTTCATAAAAATCAGCCATATGCATTATGATATAGAAGCAATTTTTTTAGCCCTGGACTTGTCTGTTTTCTTCTTTGACTTAAATGTGTTAAAAGATTAAAATTATATTTTAGCTTAACATGTTAATCTGCACAATGTACACTTTATATTTTATTTTGTTAAAAATACAAACAAACAAACACAAACACCAAATATAAAGATCAAAATAAGTTCACATAAAGACTTTGATTGACAGCTTTAAGATATACTTCATATTATCTCGGACAAGTTTAGTTTATGCTATCTCAGACAAGTGGACAAAAAGAAATGATATTGAAAATATTTAATAACTATTGAAAGAATAAGTTGTGATACCCGTAAAGGAAGTGGTCTGACATGCAAGAAAGTGATCTACACATGAAAAATGATTTCATCTGATGTAATAAAGTGGCCCCCATGCAAGAAAGTGATATCCATACATAAAATTGATTCACATATTATACAACAAATGGATCTATATGCAAGAAAACGATATCCATTCAAAACAACAATGTGATCAGCATATAAAAGTGTGATATACCTACAAAATGTGGCCACATACAAAGTGGTCTACAGTACATAGTATACAACGTACAAAGAAAGTGATTTACATACAACGAATGTCGCCAAAGCAGGAGTCCTCAAACCTGATGACTCAAGACACAAAGTGGATACAAAGGTAGGTAATATAATATTCTTTATAAATCTGAAGTGCATGGTCCAGTGGTAGAGCACCAAACCCATGATCGGAGGGTCGTGGGTTTGATCCTTCGCCAAGTCTGTGTGGTGTCCTTGAGCAAAACACCCTTCCGCATATGCTTAGTACAGGTTCTACTCATTTGCCTAAGTTGTAAGAACTTGTTTCACAATCAAAGTAAAAGAAATAAGTTTAAAAATACTGACTGAATTTGAATTTTAAATACTTATAAGGCCACATATGTTTTTATGTGGTGATGTAGGAAGTGGTTCAGTTGTAGAGCAACATGGGTTCGGTCCTCCGACACGGCTATGTGTCTGAGTGTCCTTGAGCAACACACTTTATCCACATATGCTTAGTACCAAGGTTCTACCCAGGTAGACTTTGAGGGTGATTTGCCTAATTTGTCAAAGTTTGTTTTATTGTAAATTAGGTTCTATCTACTTGATACCAGTGTTGACTTATATGAGGAATTATAGAATGCTTCCAATGTTATCAATGAAACAGGACTACCACAACTCTTTAATTGATTTTTGCAGATTGTAATTTGTCATACCCTGTTACCCTTGTATGGGAGTATAGATGTAGAGAAATGTAAAAAAATAAAGTTTTTTTCTAAAATTATAACTCCATGGCTGTTATTCAAGTTGAATTAAACAAAGCTTTCAAAGTCTGATGAAAATGTCACTACAACATTGTTTTATATTTTTTCAGATTGACAATGTATGTCACAGTCCAGGAAAACAAATGGCAGCAACAGGTCATAATAAAAAAAAGTAAGAACATTACATTCATCATCTAATTATATAAATGCAACAAAGAAGACACTTACTGTTAGACAGACGACCAATCTTAACAGTCTTTTTTGAAACACAAGTATCTAAAGATAACTCTTTTAAACATTGTTTGACAACTCTACTTTATAAGGGATCAATCAAACCAATTGTATGTTCCTGTAATAGTTTTATAATTTTTAAAGAACAAAACACATAAAACTCCCTGGTCTGATTTAATTAGCATTATAGAGCATGACTGTATATAGTTGAACCTTAGTTTTGGCTTGTCCATCTGGTACAATATGAGGAACCATGTCCTATTTTTATGCATTTATTTAGCATTTTATTAGTGTTTTGTGATATTAACTTTATTATCAGCAAGCTAATAAATTATTTTTTATTTTTCAGGCTAGTTAAGACATTCCTGCTTAATAAGTTGAAAGAGTAAATAGATGACACCTCCAGAAGAGTATTAGTAATTTTAGATTTTTTGAGGACAGTGTAGAGATAAAGAAGACACTTTTGTAGTGTCCCTGGTTCTTTTACATGCCTGGTGTAAAGCACCGATATACAGGACCTCAAGTTTTGTTTAAGTCTCATCATTCTGAAAGACTGATCAATATTTTTAGTTGGAGAGATGTAGGTTCGAACCTGCGACCCCTGTGTTTGCAGTCAAAGACCTAACCTTAATCCCCTTTATGGTATTCATAATCCCCTTTGTCAAATGTTCACACTGGTTACTTTATGGTTCATTTGGACCAGATTTATTTACCACATTCATAGAAAGATTAGTGTACACTTGGTTTGTGGTGTCGGGGTACATCTCTATAGTGTAAGCTAGCACACTTTTCAGTAGGAAAAGAACTCCAGGTTCAAGTCCTGGTGGGGATCCTGGCATGCTTACCAAGTTGTACAAACTTATGTTGGTATCCATGACTGTGTACTTGAAGAGGTAAACACTATACCTATTTCTTTCTTTACCAACCAACGTTGAAAATCTTAGCACAAATGGGCACATGGTCACTTAACACAGGCCATGATTATGTAATACGGAAATAAAATGGTATGGCCTTTTAAGGAAATATGGTGCAAACAGAATGTGACTGCTTAGTTTGGTAAAGCTTATAATTATGCTGTATTTAAATTGTCTGTTGAACTGTAAATAGGTCAATATGTAATAATAGCATCAACTTAAGAAAATGAAATTTTAGGTGTTTATAATATATGTTTTGTGTTATTTTTATATGTTTATGTATATAAAATTATGTATGACAATCAAAGAAGTGATACCAATGGTTTTAACCAACATTTCTTATAATTCCTCTGTGCTGATGCTCATTTTCATAGTTTATGTTTATCTTGTTACTGATATTATGATTTATGTTTATATATTATGTAAAATGACAAAGATACAAAACTTGTTATATATACACCAGTAGTATCCTCCTAAGTGGTCTTTAGAAGTCCTTGGTGCATCCTTTGCGATTTTTAATAGTCCCAAGTATGTATTTTGTGTTCCTTGGTAGTCCTGAGAGACAGCTTTGTTGTATGTAGTGGTCCTTTGTGCATCTTTTGTGGTCTTTAGTAGTCCTAATTGCCTTTTTTGTGGACATTAGATGTCCTTAGTGACAGCTTTGTCATATTAAATGTTCCTTTGTGCCTCTTTTGTGGTATTTAATAGTCCTAAGTGTCACTTTTGTGCTCCTTGGTAGTCTTTAGTGACAGCTTTGTTGAATTTAGTGGACATTTGTGCCTCTTTTGTGGTCATTTTTACTTCTGAGTGCCTCTTTTGTGGTCCTTTGTAGTCCATATTCACAGCTTTGTTGTATTTAGTGGTCCTTTGTGCCTCTTTTGTGGTCTTTAGTAGTCCTTAGTGCTTCTTGTGGTCCATGGAAGTCCTAAGTGACAGCTTTGCTGTATTTAGTGGTCCTTTGTGTCTTTTTTGTGGTCTTTATTAGTCCTGAGGTCTCTTGTGGTCCTTGGAAGTTTAGCTTTGACATCTTTGTTGTATTTAGTGGACCTTTGTGCCTATTTCATGGTCTTTAACAGTCCTAAATGCCTCTTTTGTGGTCCTTTGAAGTCTTTAGTGGAAGCTTTGTCATATTAGTGGCCCTTTGTGCCTCTTTTGTGGCCTTTAGTAGTCCTAAGTGCCTCTTGTGATCCTTGAAAGTCCTTAGTGGTAGCTTTGTTGTATATAGTGGTCCTTTGTGCATCTTTTGTGTTCTTTAGAAGTCCTAAGTGCTACTGTTTAGCTCTCTGGGACGAATGTCCAAGGAGAGTTATTGCCATGACCCCCGCATTGTTGTCAGTGTCGTCTGTAGACACCCAGGTTAAACTTTAGTGTTTAAGTTTTGCTTTTTGCCTCCAAGACCTAACCTATCTTTCTGATTCTGTTCACATTTGTTTTCCTGCTTCATTTATGCTTTTGATATATATATATAAATATATACACAGTCAAACCAGCCAGTCGAGGGAAGGAGTAAAAGTGGCCTTTAAAGACAGATTGTTGCTTATTACAGGGGGCTGCTTAATAGAGGTGACTGCTTACACAGGTTTGACTATATTGACCCAGGTATGGCAATCTACCAATACAAGCCAGTTAAACTTTTGTGTTTAGTTTGTGTTTAAATTTTGGTTTTTGCCTCTAAGCTCAAAACTATCTTTCTGATTCTGTTCACATTTACTTTCCTGCTTCATTGCACATTGCTTTTTATGCTTTTGATATATATACTGACCCAGGTAAGGCATCTACTATTGGACGTAGCCATACAAGCAGGTTAAACTTGTGAGAGTTTTATCCCATCAGCAAGCTTTGTTGCCTTCTGACAACTTTTGTTTGGTCCTTGGAATTCCTTAGTGACAGATTTGTTGTATTTAGCAGTCTTTTCTGCCTCTTTTGAGGTCTTTAGTAGTCCTTTGTGCCTCTTTTGTGATCATTGGTATTCCTTAGTGACAGCTTTGTTGTATTTATTGATCCTTTGTGACTCTTTTGTTGTGTTTACTAGATTTAAGTGCCTCTTTTGTAGTCCTTGGTAGTCCTTAGTGAGAGCTTTGTTGAATTTAGTGGTCGTTTGTGCCTCTATTGTGGTACTTATTAGTCCTAAGTGGCTTTTGTGGTCATTGGAAGTCCTTAGTGACAGCTTTGTTCTGTTAAGTGGTCGTTTGCGCTGCTTTTGAGGTCTTTAGTAGTCCTAAGTGCCAATTTTGTGGTTCTTGGAAGTATTTAGCAACAGCTTTGTTGTATTAATGGTTATTTGTGCCTCTTTTGTGGTCACTAGTAGTCCTTAGTGACATCTTTGTTGTATTAAGTGTTCCTTTGTGTCTCTTATGTAGTCTTTAGTAGTCCTTTGAGTCTTTTTTGTGGTCCTTGGCAGTCCTTAGTGACAGCTTTGTTGTATTTATTGGTCCTTTGCAACCCTTTTATTATCTTTAGTAGTCTTAAGTGCCTCTTTTTTGGTTTTTAGTAGTCCTTAGTGACAGCTTTGTTGTATTTAGTGATTCTTTGTGCCACTTTTGTGGTCTTAAGTAGTCCTAAGTGCCTCTTCTGTGGCCCTTGGTAGTCCTTAGTTCCTCCTTTGATTGTCTTTTGTGACTATTTTGTGATATTTAGTATTTTTATAACGACCACTTTGTGGTCTTTAATAGTCCATAGTGCCTCTTTTGTGGTCCTTGGTAGTCCTTAGTGACAGCTTTGTTGTATTAAGTGGTCTTTTTGGCCTCTTTTGTGGTATTTAGTAGTCCCAAGTGCCTCGTTTGTGGACCTTGGCAGTTCCTCCTTTATTAATCCTTTGTGACTTCTTTGTAATATTATGTAGTCATTTGTGCATATTTCATGGTCTTTTGAAGTTATTAGTACATCCTTTGTGGTCTTCAATAATCCTTAATGCCTTCTTTGGGATCATAAGTAGTATTTAGTGCAACTTTTGTGGTATGTAGTAGTCCTTTGTGTCTCCTTTGTGGTATGTAATAGACCTTTGTGCGTATTTTATGGTCTTAAGAAGTCCTTAGTGCATCCTTGATGATCTTAAGTAATCCCTAATGCTGTCTTTGTGATCTTAAGTAATCCCTAATGCTGTCTTTGGGATCCTAAGTAGTATTATATGCATTGTTTTGGGAGGTAGTAGTCATTTGTGCCCTCTTTGTGGTTCCCAGTAATACTAAGTGAACCCTTTGTGGGCTTTAATTTTTTTAGCTCAACTATTCAGAGAATAAAGAGAGCTATTCTACTCACCTGGGCGTCAGCATCACACTTTGGTTTAAGTTTGCATGCAAGTCCCTATCTCAGTAACTATTGCATGTATTGCCTTGAAACTTTACACAAGCCTTCATAGTCATCAACCCTACTAAAAAAACTAAATTAGCTAACATTTGCATGAACATAATACAAATAATTGCCCTTGTTTGACTTAGAAATTCTGGTTAAAGTTTTGTGTGCAAGTACCATTAAGTCCATATCTCAATAACGAATGCATGTATTGCCTTGAAACTTTACACAAGCCTTCCTAGTCATTAAACATACTACAGTAACTAAGTTACATAACTCTTGCATGTATATGACACAAATTATTGCCCTTGTTTGACTTAGAAAATCTGGTTAAAGTTTTGTGTGCAAGTACTATCAAATCTATATCCCACCAACCACTTGATGCATTTGATTGAAACTTTACACAAGCCTCCATAGTCATCAACCCTACTACAATAACTATGTAATATAACTCTTGCATGAATATAATGCAAATTATTGCCCTTGTTTGACTAAGAAAATCTGGTTAAATTTTTATGTGCATGTACTATCAAGTCCATATCTCAGTTACCATTGCATGTATTGACTTGAAACTTTACACGCTTTCCCAGTTACCAAACCGACTACACTAATAAAGTAACATAACTCTTTCCTGAATATGATGCAACTTATTGTCCTTATTTGACTTAGAAATTCTGGTGAAAGTTTTGCATTCAAGTGCCATCAAGTCAACATATCACCAACCACTCAATGTATTTGATTGGAACTTTACACAAGCCTTCCGAATCATCAATTCTACCACAATAACTAAGTTAGATAACTCTTGAATGAATATAATGCAAATAATTATCCTTCTTTGACTTAGAATTTTGGTTAAAATTTTGCATGCAAGTACTGTCAAGTCCATATATCACCAACTGCTCAATGTATTTTGATTGAAACTTTACATATGGCTTTGTAGTCATGAAATCAACTAAATTAATCAAGTCAGATAACTCTGATAAATTTTATAACTCAGAAGTCATTGCATTTATTTGCTTGAAACTTCATACAAGATATTGCAGGTATAAAACCTACTCAAAATTTGTCAATTTTGTAAGTTAGATAACTCTTATTTGCTTGGATTTGTCATCAATCTCAATCAAATTTGTAATTCTGTGACAAATATTCAAGCATGCTGTCATTCCGACAGCTCTTGTAAGTGTCTCTTTCATGGTCCTTAGTAGTTCTAAATGCCTCCTTTTGTGGTCTTTAGTAGTCCTTGGTGCCTCCTTTGTGGTGTTAAGTAGTCCTTGGTGCCTCCTTTTGTGGTCTTTAGTAATCCTTGGTGCCTCTGCTGTGGTCTTTAGTAGTCCTTAGTTCCTCCTCTACGGTATTTAGTAGTCCTTAGTGCATCCTTTGTGGTGTTTAGTAGTCCTTAGTGCCTCCTTTGTGGTCTTTAGTAGTCCTTGGTGCCTCCTTTTGTGGTCCTTAGTAGTAGTTTTTAGTGCCTCATTTTGTGGTCTTTAGTAGTCCTTAGTGCCTCTACTGTGGTCTTAAATAGTCCATCGTGCCTCCTCTGTGGTCTTAAATAGTCTTTAGTGCCTCCTCTATGGTGTTTAGTAGTCCTTAGTGCCTCCTTTGTGGTGTTTAGTAGTCCTTGGTGCCTCCATTTGTGGTCTTAAGTAGTCTTTAGTGCCTCCACTGTGGTCTGAAATTGTCCTTAGTGCCTCCTCTGTGGTCTTAATAGCCCTTAGTGCCTTCTTTGGTGTGTTTAGTAGTCTTTAATCCCTCCACTGTGATCTTAAATAGTCCTTAGTGCCTCCTATGTGGTCTTTAGTAACCCTTAGTGCCTTCTTTGTGGTGCTTAGTAGTCCTTAGCTCCTCTGTTGTGGTCTTAAGTAGTATTAAGTCACTCCCTTTGGGATTTTAGTATTCCTTAGTGCCTCTTTTGTGGTCCTTAGTAGTCCGTAGTGCCTCCGATGTGGTCTTAAGGAGTATTAAGTCACTCCTTTGGAATTTTAGTAGTCCTTAGTGGCTCCTTTGTGGTCCTTAGTAGTCCGTAGTGCCTCCGATGTGGTCTTAAGGAGTATTAAGTCACTCATTTGGAATTTTAGTAGTCCTTAGTGCCTCCTATGTGGCTTTTAGTAGTCTTCATTGCCTCCTTTCTGGCCCTTAGTAGTCCTTAATAGTCCTTAGCAACTCATGTGGTTTTTAGTTGTCCTTAGTGCCTCTTTTGTGGTCTTTAAAAGTCCTTAGTGCCTCAATGTGGTCTTAAAATAGTATTTAGTCACTCCTTTTGGGATTAAAGTAGTCCTTAGTGCCTCCTCTGTGACCTTTAGTAGACCTTAGTGCCTCTGTTGTGGTCTTAAGTAGTATTTAGTCCTCCCTTTGGGACTTTTAGTAGTTTTCAATGCCTTCTTTGTGGCCCTTGGTAGTTTTAAATGCCTCCTTTGTGGTCTTTAGTAGACCTTAGTGCATCCTTTGTGGTATTTACTCACCCTAAGATTCCCCTTTATGATCTTAAGTAGCCCTTAGTGACCCTTTTGTGGTAGTAAGTAGTCCTCCTTTGTGTTCAATAGTAGCATAAGTGCATTATGTGTGGTCAGTAGTCATAAGTGCCTATTTTGTGGTCATAAGCGGTCCTTAATGTTATAGTCTTTAGATAGCAATATTGGGAAAGAAACATTTGAGCACGTTTATTGGTCTGTTGGTTCAACTGAAAGTTTGAATGACATCACAGTTTAATAAATATTCACTTGCTTATAGGCATAGTACCACCATTAGAAAAAGGAAGTGCTTTCGCATATAATGGCTGTTATAAATAATACTTGTTTCTTTTTTCTTTAAAAATGCATTTTCCTTATTTTAATACTCATTTTTTTATTTGAATGGCATTATCGATGATGCATTTTGAACATTTGAAAGCATTGCCATTTTTGAATTGTGAATTTAGAAAAAAATGATGCTTGGAAATTGGGGTATGAATACATTATACTGAAAGTTGGAAGCTTTCACTTTGTTAACAGTGAACACTGAACAGAAAAAATCTCTCACATGACACATGACACATGTTCCCTGTTTTTCTCATTATCTTGTGGTAGTGCAGAGGTTGACAAACAATAAAATGTAAGTTTCACTCCTTTCCTTTGGGTTTCTCTGTGAATGACAAGCCTTCAAACTTTTATTAGTTGCTATAGAATAAAGAACAAAAGTCACTGGTGGGGTCACACCTACATGTTACAAACTATTTGTCGACACTAACAAAGGGTCTGTAACCGTGATTGTTTCTGCAATCTTGTACCTGAGAGGATATATGCAGACTTTATACATATGACATATTTAAGTATTTCATGGAACACATATGGAACATCCGCTTGCCTGCCGTATATTACAGGTAATAAGTACATATGTTATATGTTATATGCTCAACCAGGAATTCCAAGGGTCTAGGCTTGAGATTTGGGGTGCTCAAATCACTAATAAACTCTGATAAATTGACATACAAAATACAAATGTATTTAATACGCAAATAAACATATATAACATGTTACTTACACAAATAAGCTAGTGAGAATATGAACAAACATGTTATTCCTTACTTTTGTATTATATTTTTTACCTGGATTTTACATTAAATTACAAATAAGGCGTTATTAAAAAAAGAAAAAAAGAAAATGGAAATAAAATATATGTTGTTGATGTTTTAAGCCAGTGTCTTAAAAACTATGTTTATATGTCGCCTATTCAGCATATCAGACTTGTTTAAACTTGACCATCGACAATAACAGTTATAAAATTTATCCTTCATTATTAATAAAGGTGACAAAACAAGTAATACATGATATTCTCTCTCAAAATACTCCTTTACTTTCTCTGTAAGTAAAGGGACATAACTACTGGCTTTTGTCAGTATAGTTTGGTACAAGTACTGTCCCATAGTTTGGTTGGTGTAACAGTGAATATCAATAATTGAGTTTAAGCCAGCACTGAAAGTATATGTACATTACAATGCGATGGTATCCCTTCCAAGTGCTTCATTATGTGGACGTGACTACACCATGTTTGATAAAGCATGCTCCCTCTTTATAAGTTGAAATGGAGTTACAAGCTTTCTTGTATTTCCTGTTGTTTTTTCGTTTGTTTGCCTATATTATTTTCAATTATTTCAAAACATACATACACAGGCATGAACTCACATATACGCACGTACGCACGCAAGTACACAAACCACACACATGTCTCTTAAAGCAACAGTTATAAAACAATAAAAAAACAACAACAAAAAAAAAACGCACAATCGTTGGAGAATTGTAAATGGATTTTCTTGTTTTCTAAACATTAAGTCATAGTTTCAGAACATTGAAACAACATGTGCCTCTTTAATCAGGTTTAGTTGTGTTGATATTAGATTGAACTTCTCCACAATCTCTCTGTTTTAGATGATGCAATTCAAATTAGGGAAACATTATAATGATAATTAGAAGGGAAGTGCAGTAACACATGTTTGTATGACTTATGGACGAGCAGTCTGCCAGTTGTATTTCACAAAAAAAAACAAACAAATTTGCGATCAAAATCAGTCGTAAATGCAATGTAAGAGACTTTCATAATATTTCTACGGTCATCCACATGAGTAGAACATGAATTTAAGACTGTTTCAAAAAAAACAAAACATACCGTAATTATGAAATATTCAATCCGAGGTTCGGTTAATCTGGATTAATATTTAAAATATTATGAACGATACTTACTTTACGTTTACAACCAATTTTTAATGTAAGTTTTTTGTGTGTAATGCAACTAAGCAAATCCTTTATATATCTAGCAGAACTTTTTATACTTTTTGGATATTATGCACACTATTTTTCTTCTTACAGAAAAACCATGGAATGTGTATGTGTGCTTGCGTGTTTGCACGCATGTTTGTATCGTGTTGACATTATTCTGTCAGCTGATTATGTTTATGCCATTGTGGTGACTATTTTTATTCAATACTGTCTCCGGTTACATTATCAAAGTATATATCTTGTTTGTTTCAATGACTACATATTGGTGTCAAAATGTGAACGTAATCTGATTGAAATCAAATGTTGTACAATGCACTGTACTGTGCTGTGCTTTGCCGTACCGTGCCGTGCCATGCTGTGCCATGCCATGCTGTTCTATATTGTACTACACTGTACCGTACTGTACTGTACCGTACTGTCTATATTATACCATACCAAACCGTACCGTACCGTACCGTACCGTACCGTACCGTACTGTACCTTACCGTATCGTATCGTACCGTATCGTACCGTATCGTACCGTACCATACTGTACCATACCGTACCATAATGTACAGTACCATACTGTACCGTACTGTCTATATTATACTGCACTCTACCGTACCGTACTATATACTGTTTTATAAGTGGAGGAAAAGCCCAGAAATAATCTGAGTAGAACGACTGTCCTTCCGAAAGTACTGGTAAACATTATCATATAAAACTTTTTAGACAGAGCGTGACTCAACAAGCTTCAATACATCAGTGGCGAGAGTTAATTGGTCTTAAGATGGCAGCGCCCAAGACCGCTCAACCACGGAGTACTCTGTTATTCATTGTAATGAAATGTTATACAATACAATGTTATGTGATGCAATATAATGTTAAACAATGTAATACAATGCAATGGAATGTATTGTTTTGTTCTATTATGTTGTATATTCAATGTAATATAATGCAATGCAATGCAATACAATACAATGTAAAATAGTGCAATACAATTCATTGTAATACGATGCTATGCAATGCAATGCCATATGCATTATGTTTACTTTACAGTGTGAAATAATGCTATGCAACTTATAGCAATACTGTGCTGCAGTGTTATACTATACAACATAATTTGATGCAATGCAAGACTGCTTTTATTTGCTATATAATGTTATACATTGTTAAAATGCAATGCAATATAATGCAACACTATGAAATAGTGTGCAAGACAATGCAATAATGAACAGGACAATGCAATAATGTACAGGACAATGCTATGCAATACAACCTGATGTAGTGTGGTGTAATGGAATGCAATGTAATGAAATATGATGCCATATCATATTATGAATAAAAATGTGTTACAAAGTTATGTAATATGATGTATTGTATTCTTATACAATACAAAGGATGTGCATGTAATACGAAACTACACATTGCGTCGGTCTTCAGTCTTCGTGAAAACTGTTATACGACATTTCAAAGCATTCTCATTGCTAATTCAAGTGGGAAAGTTATCGATTACTTGCGGAGATGGGGTGTGCTCGAGTATTGGTTAACCTTCCAATATCACTGGAAAGAGTAGTTAGGATAACTGATCATATGTTAGCCCTCGATGCCATAAAGATGACGCTTCATCATCCAAAAAATAGTTCGAAATGACATTGTGTTTTATTGCCATAGGGACATAAACGGAATAGAATTAAAACAAATAACACACAGTTTCATGATTCATGATTTTATTAGTCCGTATTTATTTTGACGTTCGATATGTATTTATATATAATATTATATATGTTTTTCAATACATCACACCACTATTATAATCATAATATGAGTCTGACGTTTGATCTAATTGATATATTACATATGTGTACACATATGTATGTATTTTCCTTATATTTATAATGAATAATAAATAAAGTTCCATGTAAATTAAAAGGCATGACATGTCCATGTGTGTCTTATTGTAAATTTAGGACACAATCTAGAAATTCCATGTAAAATCTTCTTGGATATTTCTCACAAAGAATCGTCAATTTACATGTAAATATACATATATCATATTCGGCACATATATTATTATTTATAATTTACATGTATACATATATATCATATTCAGCACATATATTATTATTTGGCATGGGTACAAAACAAACAATTTACATGTGAATATAATTATATATATCATATTCAGCACATATATTATTATTTGGCATGGGTACAAAACAAACACTTTACATGTGAATATAATTATATATATCATATTCAGCACATATATTATTATTTGGCATGGGTACAAAACAAACAATTTACATGTGAATATAATTATATATATCATATTCGGCACTTATATTATTATTTGGCATGGGTGCAAACCAAACAATTTACATGTGAATATATGTATAATATTCGGCACATATATTATTATTTTGCATGTGTGCAAAACAACAATCTACATGTATACATACATATATATATATATATATATATATATATATATATATATATACTATTCCATAGGGCTTAAATCGAATCTTTTTAGGCATGAGTCTATGCAGATAAATAACATTACTATTCAGGGAAAGTGTCTACTACTGCAAATCAGCCAAGAATCACTTTTTGTTCTGTGGTTCAACTTTGAGATGAGAACTATGGCTAACTATCACCACTTTAGCTAGGAACAACGACGGAACTGTACATACTTTGGAGCGAAAGCATGATACAGTCGATCAAACGAGAACTTATAAGACTTAGTGTTTCACACTGGGGCACAGCACAGTCCTTCGAACGAGAACCAAGCAGAGCTTCACACTTGGACACAGCACAGTCCTTCGAACGAGAACCAAGCAGTGCTTCACACTTGGACACAGCACAGTCCTTCGAACGAGAACCAAGCAGTGCTTCACACTTGGACACAGCACAGTCCTTCGAACGAGAACCAAGCAGAGCTTCACACTGGGACACAGCACAGTCCTTCGAACGAGAACCAAGCAGTGATTTACACTGGGGCACATCACAGTCCTTCGAACGAGAACCAAGCAGTGCTTCACACTGGGGCATTGGACAAGAACCAAGCAGAGCTTCACACTGGGACACAGCACAGTCCTTCGAACGAGAACCAAGCAGTGCTTTACACTGGGGCACAGCACAGTCCTTCGAACGAGAACCAAGCAGAGCTTCACACTGGGACACAGCACAGTCCTTCGAACGAGAACCAAGCAGTGATTTACACTGGGGCACATCACAGTCCTTCGAACGAGAACCAAGCAGTGCTTCACACTGGGGCATTGGACAAGAACCAAGCAGTGCTTCACACTGGGGCACAGCACATTCCTTTGAATGAGAACCAAGCAGTGCTTTACACTGGGGCACATCACAGTCCTTCAACCGAGAACCCAGCAGTGCTTCACACTGGGGCATTGAACGAGAACCAAGCAGTGCTTCACACTAGGGCACAACACATTTCTTCAAACAAGAACCAAGCAGTGCTTCACACTGGAGCTCAGCACAGTCCTTCGAATGAGAACCAAGCGGTGCTTTACACTCGGGCACAGCACTTTCTTTGAACGAAAACCAACAAGTGCATCACACTGAGGCACACCACAGTCCTTCGAACGAGAACCAACAAGTGCTTCACACTGGGGCACTGCACAGTCCTTCGAACGAGAACCCAACAGTGCTTCACACTGGGGCACAGCACATTCCTTGAAATAAGAACCAAGCGGTGCTTCACACTGGGTCACAGCACATTCCTTGAAACAAGAATCAAGCGGTGCTTCACACTGGGTCACAGCACATTCCTTGAAACAAGAACCAAGCGGTGATTCACACTGGGGCATTGAACGAGAACCAAGCAGTGCTTCACACTAGGGCACAACACATTTCTTCAAACAAGAACCAAGCAGTGCTTCACACTGGAGCTCAGCACAGTCCTTCGAATGAGAACCAAGCGGTGCTTTACACTCGGGCACAGCACTTTCTTTGAACGAAAACCAACAAGTGCATCACACTGAGGCACACCACAGTCCTTCGAACGAGAACCAACAAGTGCTTCACACTGGGGCACAGCACATTTCTTCAAACAAGAACCAAGCAGTGCTTCACACTGGGGCTCAGCACAGTCCTTCGAATGAGAACCAAGCGCTGCTTCACACTGGGGCACAGCACTTCCTTTGCACGAGAACCAAGCAGTGCTTCACACTGGGACACAGCACAGTCCTTCGAATGAGAACCAAGCAGTGCTTCACACTGGGCCACAGCACAGTCCTTCGAACGAGAACCAAGCAGTGATTCACACTGGGGCACAGCACAGTCCTTCAAACGAGAACCAAGCAGTGCTTTACACTGGGGCACAGCACAGTCCTTCGAACGAGAACCAAGCAGTGCTTTACACTGGGGCACAGCACAGTCCTTCGAACGAGAACCAAACAGTGCTTTACACTGGGACACAGCACAGTCCTTCGAACGAGAACCAAGCAGTGCTTCACACTGGGGCACAGCACAGTCCTTCGAACGAGAACCAAGCAGTGCTTTACACTTGGGCACAGCACAGTCCTTCGAACGAGAACCAAGCAGTGATTTACACTAGGGCACGTCACAGTTCTTCAAACGAGAACCAATCAGTGCTTTACACTGGGGCACAGCACAGTCTTTCGAACGAGAACCAAGCAGTGCTTTACACTTGGGCACATCACAGTCCTTCGAACGAGAACCAAGCAATGCTTCATACTGGGTCATTTAACAAGAACAAAACAGTGCTTCACACTGGGGCACAGCACATTCCTTTGAACGAGAACCAAGCAGTGCTTTACACTGGGGCACAGCACATTCCTTTGAACGAGAACCAAGCAGTGCTTTACACTCGGGCACAGCACAGTCCTTCGGACGAGAACCAAGCAGTGCTTTACACTCGGGCACAGCACAGTCCTTCGAACGAGAACCAAGCAGTGCTTTACACTGGGGCACAGCACATTTCTTCGAACGAGAACCAAGCAGTGATTTACACTGGGACACAGCACAGTCCTTCGAACGAGAACCAAGCAGAGCTTCACACTGGGACACAGCACATTTCTTCGAACGAGAACCAAGCAGTGATTTACACTGGGACACAGCACAGTCCTTCGAACGAGAACCAAGCAGTGCTTCACACTGGGGCATTGAACGAGAACCAAGCAGTGCTTCACACTGGGGCACAGCACATTTCTTCAAACAAGAACCAAGCAGTGCTTAACACCTGGGCACAGCACAGTCCTTCAAACGAGAACCAAGCAGTGCTTGACACTAGGGCGCAGCACAGTCCTTCGAACAAGAACCAAGCAGTGCTACACACTTGGGCATCGACTGAGAACCAAGCAGTACTTCACATTGGTGCACATCACAGCTCTTTGAACGAAAGCATGATACAATGCTTCATACTAGAGCCAATAAAGTGCTTGTAATAAGTGTACAACACAGTCCTTTGAACGAAAACATGATACAATGCTTCATACTAGAGCCAATAAAGTGCTTCTAATTAGGGTACACCACAGTCCTTTGAACGAAAACACGATACGATGCTTCATACTAGAGCCAATAAAGTGCTTCTAATTAAGGTACAACACAGTCCTTTTAGCGAAAACACGATACGATGCTCCGAAAAAGAAGATGGTAGTCCATCGTATGAGTGCTAACCATGACTAAGCTGTAGACTGACCAATACTAGATTTATCGTTCTGCTTATTGATTAACATGTTTCGAAAACATAATCTATGACTAAAACATGTTAATATTAGCATGAAAAGTACTAGAAATACTATTGGCAAAATGAAATTTGTTTTAATTGTTTTTCTAAAAAATCTTTTTTTATAATTTTGACTCTATGCTTCATCAAATACTACTGATGTTTACGACTAAGTCATCCAGCGTGGAACCACAGAATTATATAAATACGGACCAATTTATTCAAAAGATAATTATTAAATCAGTTTCCAAATATTTCAGATGATGCAAACACGCGCAATACATTACTCAAACGTTAATCTTAACCCGATCTAAACTAAAACTGATTTGTTCTAATTATAGTTTGACGTGTGATAAGAAATGGTAATGAGATTATATAATACTAGAAATAAAATGATTTGACAAAATTATAAATGTCATAAATGAAAGGAAAGTCACGCGCAACCACAATCAGTGTGCCCATATATGTATTCATTTAGGATCTTGTATACTTATCTCATGAAATACACACATAAACATTGTAATTATGTCCCTCATACAGGAAGACATACGCGTAGCTCATATACTAGTAAATCATATTGTCATGCATGTCTGAAGAACATAACTCGATGGTCTTATTCTATCTAATACAATAACCTTATTTTTCATTTATATTTATAAAATTATATATTAAGATTTTTAACTGAATTTCACTTGAACCCTATTTTACATTACAACATAATGTCATAATCTTATGATGTGCAATAAAGCGTTTTAGTATTAGGTATGTAATCAATATACAAACAAACAATACATATATTGTCCGTATATCACATAATACTGCTTTGCAAATGTAAAACTTAATCAAATAAATTATGAAATTCATAAAAAAATACAACAATCCATAAGGGGTTTTAAATATGAGAACTTCACTGTTTACATCTTGATACTCAATATGGGCTTCTGACTCGGTTGCTTATTTTAAAGTGACTCATCTTTCAAACAACATAGTTTTGAAGATATGCATATACATGACTACAAATACAATAATATCAGTCTGATACAGACACTCTTGGTTAGAATGAAATTGAATCAAACCTTTGTATTCAAATTTTCCATATATGCGAATGTGTTTTTAAAATATGGTGCGTCAATTTGTTTCTAATATTGCAAGCAAGTACAATACTAAAAACTATAAACAATGATGTGTTACAAATATTTTAAGCGCCTAATATTATACAATCCAACCTACGACCAAAATGATAGGAAAGTCACATGAGGCGTTATCAGTGTACTCATATATCATACATTATCTCGTGTATGTAATATTTATTGAAAGTAACCGGATCGTCTTCTTTTTGTTTGTTTTTCTATATATTCTTATATGTTAATCTGCTTATTTCATATGTGTATCTCACAACATTTCCTATATTTATTTTCATATTTTGTTAAGTTTGTAACGTTTAAACGGAAAAGAAACTCAAATAAATTTCTCCTGGATTTTAAGAATATTGCATGACATTATAACCTGTAATCTGTAACAAAACAATATAGTGGTTTATGATCAATTATCTATATTGTCCGTTATCAAATACATATTAATGTCCAAGAAACGTTACATTTGGTTAATTAGACGCTTGCAACTTATAACAAAATGGCGATCCAATGAAGTTACACGAGGGCAATATATGAGTTCCTGATGCGATTGCCAAGTATAAAGTGACTCATCTATCAACATATATGGTATCAGTGAACATGTAAATATACAGCTATATACTTACAATAATGCTAATATGATAAGTAAACTCTTGATAATGATGGGATTGTATCAAACCTCATTATTCCATTATTAAAAATGTCAAAATGGCATAACACAGGGAGATATCACGTATATTTTATTGATGCGGTAATAACGAAAAACAGATTTGTGTCACGTTTTCATTCGCTTGACATTCCTGTATGTCTGTAGACTAATTTTAAATCTGCAAAGAGCACAAGGGGAATACTAATGCCTCGGAGAGTACTATTTATTGTAGTTTTAAAATTATAGACCCCTACATGAACAGCATGGTTCAGCTCTTAGAAAAACTCTCACAACCCATTGATCCATGCTCATTACAGATTTAAAATGTGTCATCCTGCGATATTTCAACCCGTTGGCAAGGAACTTTATTTCAAAATATTAATCGTTCACCATTTTTCTATTTTTTTTCCCAATACAGCATGGAAAACAATATGTGTGAACAATATAAAATAAGTATTTTATATGTTCTTACTGTGGTTTGAAAAAAATCCCTTAAAATGAACATGACACAATTACAAACATAAAGTTAATAATAAACATGGAATATAATCATGACCAAATTGAAAGGAAAATCACCCGAAAACATGATCAGTGTACTCAAATATTTATTTGATATAGAACAACATACATGCATCTCAAACATGTATCTCAAATATCTATCTCAAACAAGTATCTCAAATATTTTTCTCAAACAAGTATTTCAAACATGTATTTCAAATATTTATCTCAAACAAGCATCTCAAATATTTATCTCAAACAAGTATCTCAAACATGTATCTCAAATATCTATCTCAAACAAGTATCTCAAGTATTTATCTCAAATATTTATATCAAACATATGTCTCAAACATGTATCTCAAATATGTATCTAAGATATTTATCTCAAATATATACTCGACGTTCAATCTTTTCCCCTTGAACCTTACTATGTATTCTGGTGTTGCCTTTCATCTATAAATATTTTTAATCAACTGAATTTAACCTGGCTTACAATACAATGCATCCTACTAGAATTTGAAACAAAACAATATAGTATTATAGTATGTAATCAATATACAAATGCACAATTTCTATATTGCCGTTTATCAAATCTGTACTTCTGCCTTAAAATGTATTGTTAAATGAATTAGATAGCCGCGGTTCATAGAACATCTGACGGTCAATAGACAGTTGTAACATTTAAAACAGTTCCTGAGTACAATAAGTATATGAGTTCTAAATCATGTTTAACTAGTCTTAAAGTGATTCATCTTCCAAAATATTGGTATGAATATACTAATACTACATGTTCTTTGATAAATACACTCTTGAAAAAAGAGACTTATATGTGAACTATACATTTTCAAACGTCAATTTATATTTATAAAAGTTTGAATGATGTGTTCATGGAAGAATGTAGTAATATAAAAGTATCATTATGTCATACAATGAAACATAATCACAAAACAAGAAAGGAAAATCATCGGCAACATCGATCAGTGTATTTTTGATGATAACTAAATGATATCTGATATAATGTATGTATTTCATATGTTTTATATGCTTTTATAAACTAGTAATAATAAATTGCACTTAAACCTGATTTCACACTAACAATGCATAATCGTTTTACATTGAAACAAAACAATATGATATCGCAGTATGTTTTCAATACACAAATAAACAATATCAATATTGTCCGTTATCAAATACAGATTATTTCTGTGGACATGTAACACTGGTATACTATAGGAAATCCTGATGATGTTGTCTATTTAATTATGATTCATCTTTCAAGAATTACATTATAAGTTTATACACATGGTATATTTAACATAATAATATGTTTAATACTACAATAAAACGTAACGACTACATATGAAAGGAAAATCACCTGCAACTATATCAAGCGACACCACACCGATCTGGGTTCTCGTATTTGTAACTCATATACATACACTATATGTATTATATATAAACTACACGTCTTCCGAAAGTAATGATGTCATTATATCCATATTCAGTAACATCTATACTAATATCTGCTGTTTATTGTTTAGTTGAATTAAATCTGGCTTGACATTAAATTCATAATCTTATAACTTGAATCAAAACAATATAGTATTACAGTATATAATCAATTCACAAATTAGTAATACACATATTGTCTCTTTATCAAATAAAGATCATTGCTTTGGAACTTGATGTTGGATTAAACAGATATCTGAAATTCTTAGGAAAGCCAAAAGTTCATACAAAGTTCTCATTTGTAATACTTTTCACGAGTGCAGTTTCCTCCGATGTCGTTGATAGTTTTAAAGTGATTCATCTTTCTATTTTACATGCATAATACATATTTACAAATGTGATAATATAACATCGGAGCAAATATCCATGATAAACTATTTCACAAAACATCATCACTACTACATGTACACTGAAACTTAATACAGACAATACCTTTTAAAAAAAAACAGTTTCCGTGTACTTCTAATATTGACAGCATATGCAATACTGCAACTTCCTCACATATTAACCAAAAACAAATTTCAAATGAAATTTGAAATAAGATTGAAGATTATGATTAGCTGACGTACGGTTAAATGATTAAATTCAAACAAAATACACTCGCACCACATTTAAAGGAAAGTCACCTTGAGCTTATAATCAGAGACTCATACACACTTGTTTTGTATAGGATCACTCGGGTTATGACCTATTGTATTTCAACTAAAGTCTCCTCTTTTTGCTTTTGATGTTTACATTAAAAACACGTCAACCTATCGCAGTTGATTTTATTCTTAGGAATGGTATTTTAGCAATTGTTGCACTTGAATCTAATATTACACTTAGATGCGTAATCGTAATGCTTGACACAAAACAATATAGTATTATAACGGTATGGAGCCATTATATAAATAATCAATACATATAATACATACATTGTCCGTTATCAAACGCCGATTACGTCTTTGAAATCGAATTTATGATGTCTTCCTTTCACGGAACACCTAGACAACCAGGAATAAGTTACAGTTCACAAATGGACGTTACTCTAAAATATATACGAGCCTCTGACAAAGTTGCTACATATGAAATGACTCATCTTTTAAGTTTAAATTTATAAATCACATACTATTATAACGTATAAAAGATAAAAAAAACCCATATTCTAACAAAACATATCTTTTACATGATATTTATCCAAAATTAAGCACAATTAAAAACATACTGATTAACAGGCATAGGCTTTTTTATACGTCCATCTGAGGCAAATTCGATTAATCTATTTAAACATAAAAATGTTTTCTGAATCTTTCCTTTTAGGTTTCTTGTAAATTTGAGAATTTGTTACAAATATAAAGTATGGCTATCTCAAAAAATGTCCACCTCTTTTTCACATAAAGAATTGTTCACGAACAACAAAACTACACAACTACAAATCTACAAATGTACTTCAAATGTTAATGCTATTTACAAGAAAATATTTATTCAACTATATATGATCAAGTAATAGGCCTTGTTTTCTATTGCAAACTAATTTACATGCAAAGTATTAACACATCCACAAATCTACAAATATTGATCAATAATCAGATTAGATGATGTTTAACAATACACTCCGTTCTAAAAAGCAAACTAAAATATACATGTATAAACATACATATATACTATCAAGGATTACATTACTCTTGCTTCCAAATCTATTTACACAAATTCTTAACTATAAATCTACAAACATACATAAATAATGTCAAGGGATTAAAACACTGTTTACAGTATTTATCACAAGGCTGTACATCTCCAAATATATATTGATATTGTCAAGGAACATGTTACTCTCGCTTCGAATACTAGACACAGTGTCTCACAAAAATATAAAATGACTGACATTTATCAATATTTTCTGACAAATATATTTTTGTTTAAACTACTAGGTACAAAGCTTAACGTAAACGCTTCACAAATCTTTAGACACGTAAATATATAATCAGTATTATGTGTACACAACACATTTGCAAAAATGTATCACACGGTTACAAATACCTACATACGGAACTCTATAGTATCATGCCATGTACGAGTACTCTGTATCCAATACAAGAAAATGTCTCACCGTTTTCAAATCTACACACATTCATCAATATATTCAGGTAGCATCCAAGTTCTGTTTCCAACAATACTTACCAGAGAGTGACATATAAATCTGCAAAAACATACTATTTACAAGAAAGTGTTTTACAATTCTAAACGCATTCCATGTCTTATTTACAAGAAAGAAAGGTTACACTAAAATATAAATCTACAAACATACATTTATATATTCAGGTAATACGCACTTGCTGTTTCCAATACTATTTACAAGAAAGTGTTTACAATCTACAAGAATGTACCGATATAGCCCAGCACTATTCAAGTTTTATTTACAAGAAATGAAAGTTACATAAAACTACAAATCTGCAAATATTTTACAATTCTACAAAGTTCATCGATATAAACAGGTAGTTACCACGTCTTGTTTACAACACTATTTGTAAGAAAGTAACGGTCTTACAAAACCATCTATCTGCAAGTATGCATTCATACAAAAAGACAATATTATTCCCTGATTCCAATACTATTTACAAGAAGGTATTCCCAATTTTACAAATTTCCAGACGGTCATAGATATAATATGGCAATATTCAAGTCTTGTTCACGACACTATTTGTAAGAACGCGTCGGTCTTACAAAACTACAAAACTACAAACATACAGTCCTGTGAACAAACATTACACACTTTCTGCTTCAAATTTTATTCTCCCTATTTTACAATTGACAGACATTAATCGATATAATCAGACAATATGATTGTCAACAATATCAACAAGACAGTCACGGTCTACAAATTCTATTCACTTTCTATTTACAAGAATAAGACGATCTCACAAAACAAATCTACAAACAAACATTCATAAAATCAGGTATTTGCAATATGCACTTTCTATTTCAAATATTAGTTACAAGAAAGTGTCTTACAATTTTACAAATGTACATATATTTTAACGCATCTTGTCCCTAACACTATGGAGGAATTGACTTCCGCAAACTTCAGATCGACAAATAATACATTGACATAATCATCAACTAATACTTCCTGTTTTAAATATTATCTACAAGAAACTACTCCACAAAAACACAAATAGACGTCTCAAAATACACCAATATATGTCACAAAACAAAAACCTACACATCCCCGCATACACTGATATAATTAGGATACTATTAATTTCTTTTTAAGCTATGTACAGAAGCGTTAAATGGTCTTGAAACACTTATACTGTATAATCACAAGTCAACATATCCGTATTATATACATGTATACTTCTTTTATACGAAAATGTTTCAGAAGACACTACCAAACACAGTATGTTTCAAAACTCTTTATATGTTTCATTCACGCGACAATATTCCCTCAAACCACTTTCAATAACAGAACCTAGTACAAAAGGAAACATATATTTAGGCATAAAAGATAGTTTGATACATTGAAAAAATGTTAAACCTATATACAAGAACAAAACATCTAAATAAAAAGCAAATATAAACAGATTCTAAATAATTGATATATATATCTTGTAAATTCATTCGAAAACTTAAATTACGACCGACAGTATTGAAATATATACACTGTTTGGTTTCAATTGCAAAACCTTTCTTACTCTGTCTGGCAGTACAGATCCATTTGTGTAGCATTTAAACTATGATTTAAGAATACACATTCTCAAATATATAAATGAATGATTTTATATGAAACAGTTATGTTTGTAGTACTGCCAGATCTATCAAAGTTACGTGCAACATGTTTCCGGCCCTATGTAATACATAACAATGTAGTCAGTAATTGCCAATTATGATCTATAGAAACCTAACACGTTACAACAAGTTTTTGATACCTTTCGATATATTATTAATGCAATGAAGAGACCACTTGGCAATAAAAAACTATGTTATTAGATATTAAATAACATGGCACATCTATAACTTAATCTTATAAGTCAACGCGCACTATTTACACACACTTAATAGCAAAATATTGAGACATATATCATATTTATATGAGAAGAGCGCTTCAAGTATAATCCGATATATAGTTCCTCATCACCGTTTTATCAGATGTCTTTGCTGAACTATCTTCCAAAGATAAATCACCTTCTTTCAAGTTAAAAAGGCTTACTTAGATTTGACGTAAACACATCGTCCTTTAAATTTTGTCAATAGATGCACGTTCACACATCCTCTGTCCATTATATCAGTATAGAGAAGCGTACGTCGATGAGCACCAGTAAACTGAAGTAAATAAAAAACACATCAGAACGATACGTGACAATACACATTTACATAATTATTATATTAGCTGAAATGCATTCATTAATGAATTATTTCTAATTTTGCATTTGCTATCAATTATTCAAACGCAATTTAAATAGGTGTTGTATAACTTTTGTACTTTATTGTGCTATGATAATTATTGTGATATAAATATGTAAGTTTAATGAGACAATTACGTTTATTACGTCTACTGAGACACTTAAACTAATTAATAAAATACAAATAGCGTTTTTCAGCAAAGTTAAATATACCCATACTTATGTTATGCATCTAAACCGTAAAGTAAACAGCTGCAGCACTACACTACACACACTTTACTGTGAAGATGTTGTTGGGTATATATCCATATAGATATATTACTGAGCTTGATAAATATCACAATAACTTCCTTACATCCAAATGCATAGTTTTGTAAAAGGGATAAAGAACTTGTCCTCAGGTGTATTACAAAAGAGGCATTTACATTCATTTCTATAAAAACGTGTTATTGATTTTCCGAGGTTATTTATCACATGACGACCCTGTTAACCGTGGTGAACACCCGCCACACATTATCTTGTGTAGTCGCACGTGTAATATTGAAATATGTCAATTGGTATGAAATCAATGTAACACTCTTTAGCTTTGTTTATAGAACTTTTTTTTATCTTTACTTTAAACAACTCAATAAATTTATAAAAAAATAAGTGTTTCAAAAATAAAAAAAAGATATTTTTTTGAATTATCATTTACTCCCGGCAGCAGGAATGTTCTACTCTGATTAAACTCCACGAAAAAACTTAACGCGATATATAACATGTTACCGCCCCCCTCCCTGTGTAACCACCAAAATAATAATACCTTTGTCTTGAAACTCATGATTTTAGAAGTTTCTTTGTCTTCCGTTTGAGGGCTATCTTCTTTTCTGTAACTGCTTTAGGTTTCTTCTGCTGAAAACTTGTTGCAATACCTCTCATCCATCCGCTTGGCTCTTTATTTTTCTATATAACAAAGCATAATATATAATGTTATAAAAACAATTCTGTATATCGATTTGATAATAGTAATCAAGTTCCGTTACTTATGTATTATTTATTATATTGTATTTAAAAAACTATAAATATTTCAGATACACAATGTACTTTTAAATATATATCTTGTGGTCCATTTAATCTAAATCAAGTACAAAATGAATTTTATGTGAACAAAAATACAAATTATAATACTGCGACGCTTGCAAGGACACAGGGAAATGCTTTGATATCGAGTATTTCTCTCAAATTATTTTTAATTGGTGATATATTAAATATTAACTGTCAAGCCAACATTCATTTAACAATATTTAGATGCTTAATTTACATGAACATTGATGGATATCATTTAACTATGATTAAAGCTTCGAGTGAAGTTATCTGACATTTTCAACACATTACATATACATATATGGGTGTGAATTTCAATAGAACGTTTTCTCTTTCAAATATGAATTCAGTGTTGACATTGAGTGATTTTGAGACAGCGCACTATAACACTCGGTCATGGAGGTCCCCACTACACCATCCCGATTTGTTATTATGCCATATCATATTATTTAAAGGTTTAATCTGTGTATTTCGAGATAAATATAAAATCAAAGGTGTTTAATAACAAGCTTGTTTGATAAAGTAAAATCAATCCAAAGTTAGTATGACCACCACAACAAAAGTTGATATATTTTTCAATTATAATACTGTTTTGATTTTTCATCAGAACTTCCAGTATTCATTTTAATTATTTAATCATCTCAAATGAAACCCAGTTATAATATAAATTTCCGAATTGTTGCCATCCTGCAATATTTTACATTGCTATCTGATCATTATTTTCTATCTGCAATACTGCTAAACATAACAGATTTGCAAATTTATTTCTCTTTACCACTCTAATAGCCGTACATGTATCAGCCTATATGTCATTTCTGTTATATCTAATATATGGTGCTCATAATATCTGAAATACGTTTGCTGAAAGAATATTTTTCATAATTACCTCAACTGCTGCCTCAATAGCAGTTACTGTGGCACGAACGTGTTTTACCATGAGATTGTCGGGAAGGAAAGTGACCATTTTAACAGTTACACCATCTACTTTTATACTCTCACCAACAACAACTTTATCTGGCCAAAATGATTCGTCATTGAGGTAGCTGTACATTGTTCTTTCAGCGTCAGCGTCTCTCATAGAAAGACATCTATGCACAAACCGTTTGATAGCTCTCAAAAGCTGTTTGGTATGGTTAATATGTTTATTGAATAACGTCTCAAATGAATCCTCCAATTTATCGTCAAGCTCTACACCAAACTGTTCACCAAGTGCACCAATGATAGATTCAGAGTTAAGCTCTTCCAGCAATTCGTGTAATGATACAACATGGCAAAGTTTCACACATTGTTTTGGACTTGGAAGCAGCTCATTTGGCAATTTTCTTGTGAGAAGCAATTTCCATTCATCAGCATAGTCTATAAGAGCCTTCTCGGGGTCTCCTTTTGTTTTTTTCAACAACGACATTATAACACCTAAATGTGTTAAAAGGTCTGTTGTCATTCGTGGATCATTCTCCTTTTGAGAAATAACTTTATCCACGATTTCAGTTGGAAGCTGCTTTTGTTTTACTTCTTTTTTTAATTCATTTACAAAATGAACATAGTTGACGTATAACTCATCAGTAAAAACTACCTGGGGTAAAGTTTGAAGGTTGATGAAGGACTTTCCAACAATTATCTCAATTGCTAAATCCTTTTCTATACGATAAAAATCATAAAACAATTTCCTTCCATGACCATATGATAACCCACACTGTGATTGTTCAAGATAATCAGAGTCAAATTCAAAATCAATCAGATGCTGCTCACGCACTTCAGTGACCCATATACATGGTAAAACGGAAACCTCTGGTTCTCTCGTAAGAAAATGTACAGCGTTACAATATGGTGCTAATTCTAATGCACTGTCAAGAAAGTTGTTTTGGATTGAAACAAGATGCTCTAGCATCTTGTACACTACGGAATCCATATCTAGCACCAGCACCTCGGATAATTTTGATCCTCCATGAACTCGATTGACTTTACCGATGCAGCCATTTCTTTGCAATGCATTCCACGTTTTTTCAAACGAATCAAACCGTTTTTTCATTTGTTTTTTCTTTTCCTCTTCCGAACCTTTTCGGTATATAAAGTCATCCACTGTCATGGTTGAACAGTCATGTTTCTTCATCATATATTTTATATTAGACGCAGAAATGAGTACCCATTGCACGATATTCAATATATGAATGGGTAACTTTAAACTTTGCTCATGCTTCAATACTAGTAGAAGGAACGGATATTTGTTTTTGTCTAACTGAACTTCAGAAACAAAATTCTCTTTTGTGGGTGTACTGTGTATTCTGAATAATGACGGCAGCATAACATCTTTGTATTCTTGTGACATAGAACTCATATCGTCATTTTCATGAATAGTCTTCTCTAACGAACACATAGAAAGGCCTTGAATCTTCGAATGTTGTCTGTTAATTTCATACATCATTTGAAAACGATTATCTATGAGTTTGTTTAAACTAGAAAGGAATTGACTTTCCCATTCGTCTCTTAATTCAGTTGAATGTAAAGACTCGGTTTGCTCGAACAGCTGTGATCGTGTTTTGTACAATACTGTATGCAAAAAGAAGCCAATGCTGTTGTCTGGTAAATTCAAAAGTTGTGACAGGTTCTGCCAGTGACACGATATTTCTTTCCATAAAGTAGCAGATACGTCTACCTCTTGAATTGATGTTACTTCCTCGAGGGACGTTGTATCTGTCAATTGAAGAGCGAGCGATCCAAGAAGACACCCTTTGATGCATATACACAAAATATGACAAGCCACCGGGGACATTTGGCGTGCTCCAAAGTATACATTTGTCATGCTTTCACATGTTGCATAGCCGCCACATATGTTTCTCTCTGATACACCACTGCATTCAGGTTTTATCAGTAACAAAGGCGCTTTACAAATAACACAACGGTCAACACGCCCACAGACAGATAGTCGGTAACCACACTGGCAAGTAATGAGATATGTTTCCTTCTGTTTCAGTGAAAAAATTTCATAAACAGTTAATGGCTGTACTTCATTCTCTGGAAAGCCTGGTAGAAAGCATTTCTTTAACTCCAATGGTTTTAGTAGACATGTTGTCAGAAAAGGCATCCCATTTCCTTTTGTAAATGTGTAGAAGGAAAGCAACAATGCATATAGTGAAGACAAAAACGGATTTATCAAAGAGGAGAGAGAGTCAGCTTCTTCATTTTGCACCAGTTCTTGGACTAGAAAATTGTTGGTACCGACTAAACCTTCCAAAAGAAATATGTTATTTCTTTTTGAAATGCCTTTGTTTTTTCTTAGAGTAGTATGACTATCGTCTACTAATAAGCTTGCTTGTGTTCTTCTTGAATCATTCATTGGCATATAGCTATTTGGAATGTAAAATTTCTTTAAGGCTACTGAATATAAAAGAATCATACCTTCTGTGCTTTTATTTGCCCGTTCGGTCAGTGACTTAATTTGACGTTTTAATGATCCGACATCTTTTGTTTCATCAAACAAAGTTGTTATATTTTGTTCGCATGTTGGAACATATATACTCAATGGGCAACCTTCGAAGCATTCTTCTGGGTATGATTTTGTCCAACATATTCCCTGCATGAATGTCAGCTTCTCATTCAAATTGCTACATGTGGCCTCTAGTTGGTTTAATACCTTATCCATTCCGATCACTTTAAGTAAGTATGTAAGCATAGCCTTATTAACAGTGTTTTCTCCACTGTCTTGAAAGACTCCATTAAGAGCAGCAATACAGTTTGGCGTCAAATTCCCGTCTTCAATATCTGACTTAAGTAAAAAAATAAATGCTTTGACGTATGCCAAGGCGGACATATACTGTATGCCAAAGCCTGTTTCAGTGAGAATTTTATGACAATGTAACAACGTTGAAAAGTCGTTAGTTTCGGCATGATTTTCACCATCTTCAAGTGATTCTCTGTAAATGTCTTCCAATATGTCCACGAGTAAGACAAGAAATGTGTTGTTTCCATCGCCAGTTTGGTGCATCTTTCTCAGGCAAATATCTAAAGAACAGATAAACAAACAAGACTCTATACTATTAATATCTTCATCACATTCGCTATCCGCACATATTTCTTCAATTCCATCTTCTCCATTATCCGGCGTTTCATTGTCTCTGCTCCTTTCCAGAGTCTTGATTTTTTCCATATCACTGTCAGCTTCATCTTCACCATCTTTCTCTGTAGTCTTATCTTTATTTTCATGTATTTCTTTATTCTCAGTGTCAGCTTTTGTAGGACATAAGGTTGCTTTGTCTTCTTCATTTTCGTCTTCATTATCACTAAACTCAGTGTTTGCTTTAGTTTTACTTTCGTCTTTCACACTAAGTGATGCTTTAAGCTCGCCCTTATATTGTAGAATATCCATAAATATTGTTTCATTCTCCTCTATTTCCGTCATCATTGCTAAATACATGGGAAGTTTTAATAGAGAACAGTTGTTGTCAGGAAGAGTTCCATTTTCTGCTAACCTCAACAAATAATCAAATGCTTTTGTTTTGCATGCTTTGTCTTTACTGTGAATAAAACATTTCAAACATCGAGTGATATAATTTGATAATGTCCGTTGGCACTTCATCTGTGATTCATCTGGTGCTATGTATATGCTATTCATCACAGCCGTGAATATTTCCTCAGAATCTAAGCTATAATCTTGCTGTAAGTAGGTACCAATGATGCATATGTATTCAATGTCTAGTGAAAATGGAATAACCAATTCCATAGCCACGTCATTGCAAAGGCGAAGGCCTTCTACAGATTTAGGTCTTTGCGATACCTGTGACACTAATGTAAGTACATTGTTAACTATACTTTGCCATTGATGTATGTCATTATAACCTTTGAGGGTTTCTTTAGTTGGTAACATTATTTTACAAACAAGATCAACTAAGATATCATGAGGACTGGCGGTATTACCATCGGGTAAACATTTTAAATATGTTGACTTAACAACAGAACATTTTTCAAAAGATTTATTCAGAGTTTTGACTTTTGCGACGTTTTTTGAGACACAACTTTCCTTTGTTTCGAATGCTCGGATGTTTTGATTGCTATTTTGTGCTATTTGTGGCGAGTGTTCATCAAACTGTTCATTTGTTGACTCTGTAGTTCTATCTGCAGTGATAAAAGTTGGCATTAAATGATCGTCACAGTTCAAAACTTCACAATCTCCTGGCATTTTCACATCAATATCTTCAATATTTGTAACTGGCATATGTGCTCCTAATTTGGCACTGACTGCTTCTTCCAAAACAGTGTTTTGTTCATAGTCAGTACTTTCAAAAGGTTCTAAAACTGATAAATTGTCAGTTGGTTCTTCACCAGGCATCTTTGTTGCGTGATGTATACTCGGTCTTTCTCGAGCAAAATCATCCTTTTCTATTGTTCCTGATAATTGTGACAAATCAGCATCTAAGTCAAGCCTTCGATCCTCCATTTTCGTTATAGATTTCTCCAGTTCAGACATAGACTCCGTTCTATCTTGTCCAATTATTGTTCTGGTCTGATTTGTAATGGTATCTTGATTATTGTACATAAATGTTTGTTGGGGAATTTTAGATTCATTTTCCTCCTTTTCGTGTACTTCATTCAGTTGTTTACTGTCAGTTACCCTTGTGGCTTGACTTTCATTTGATTCCAAAACGCGATTTCCAAAAAATTCTTCGACTAAGATGTCACTATCGTCTTCGAACAAAATATCCCTACACATCTCTAGTAGTTGCAGTTCGGCATTGAATAATGACGAATGGATCCAGAACGTTGAATGAAGTCGAACAAATAATTCCGATGGGTCTGTTGTAGATAGTGAAGTATTTTGAGAAATTGCCCATTTCATGTATTTCACTCTCTTTTCTCTTGGAAGTTTTGAACACACAGCGAATGACACAATGTTGCAGAAATCGTTAATATAGTCATCCCACCAGTTTTCATACAATTGTTGAATCCAATTCGGTGTTCTCTGCAGAATTACATTTTCTTGGTTTAGCATAAGAACTTCCAGTACCTCCTGAGGTACGTCTTCGTCGTCAGCCAAATCACATTTGCTTTTAAGAATAATAAGAGAATCCATGAACTCATCACGAGTAGATTCAATGCTATCAAATAGAAATACGCTAAACGGCATTTTTAAACAAAGATCCCTACTCTCGCAATTGAATGTTTCTGGTCCTGATTCATCCGGTACTTTACTGATTGAAAATGTATTTTCATTCTGAAGCACTGTATTCCAGAATGTTCTTCTGTCAAGCAAATGATTGTCCTCTTCAAAAAAACTGTCCAGTATGCTCATAACTTCCATCTGATACACTGTTTTTGAAAGAGGAACATTTATTGCATTCAGAATATGTCTTTCCAATGCATCCACTAATGTTGCTGACGTCACAAGTGCTTGAACATCACATGCCACGTTTATTTGCCATTCAGTGTCGTGAATATCTAGACTATTAACACGAATCCATGAAAATATCCGACCATCGAGAATATTAAGTAGATCTTCCGATTGTTTAATTTTCTCCAAAATCGATTTTATACTTTCAACATTTCTACCTTGACTTCCATACCTGATTCTTGTAAATGTCCAAAACAGTCTTTCCCTAATGAGTTGATGCAATGGTCTCTTTTTCTCTATGGTTTCATACAACGTGAGACTGCATAATTCCGGCAAAGGAGTTTGTGGTGATTCTAAGCAATCTAGCATAACTAATTTCCAACCAGAAAGGAAGTTTATCTGTGATACAATTCTAGATACCCCCTTACTTCTATCTACGTGAATAACTAAATATACATGCTTAACAACTTTAGATGAAGTTGTTTGAAATTCGTTTCTGTGGTGTTCAATAACAGATTTAGCCAGCATTATGTGTTTTTCATCATCTATTGCACTACATTGTAGATAGAGGATTTCATCTTCTGATTCTAACCAAAAGTTTTGCATCCGTAACGACAGCTGTTTTTCTGATTTGAAGGCTCCGAGCTTGTCAATCTGTGTTTTTCTTTCTGACACATTGTGTAAACCTTTTGTATGGATATTGCTGTTTGTGAATACTATGGTCATTAGGCCGTCGGTATTTCCATTTAACTTATCAAGTTGATATTGCAACAGATCTTTCATTCCACCATGTACTGGTAAATTGAAAAATTGCTCCTTGATATTTTCAGAGTCGCTTGCAATATTTGGATCTATTACTCTACACAGTCGTAAGACCGTCTCGGGTTTAATGATCCATAATAATTCTGTTTTGTATTGTGAAATTATCATGTCTTTGTTTTCATCGTCTGGCAATTCCTTATCAAACTTAAGAATAAGGGATGCGACCATGTCCTCGCTGTATATTGGAAAGGCATCCTTTTTTGTAAATGTTTTACCTTTTATATTGCAGAGTCCATCAATCCATCGTTCCAAATACAATATTAGATCACTTTGTTCCTTGTTAAGAATATCGGCAAATCGTAGGTACTGCTTTTCAAATCTGTTCAAAAATGGGGGATCGGTATAATCAATTTTGGTTTCATCCACTAAGACAATACACCTAAATGTATCTGCAACATGACATATAGGATTACTGTATGGACCCAACGCAACACGACAGTTCTTTTTCTTGCCTATAACAGTATAATTTTGATTCAGCATGTCATACAAACTGCCATATATATTTTCGAGGTCTTTTAGAATCAGAACTAGTCCTTGCTCCATGCATAAAATTATCCTACTTAGTATTCTGTAGTTGTAGTCGTCAGTCAAATCTTCTTCAAACTGACTGCCAAATATTACCTCTCTTTTGTTGCGATGAAGTTTAGATAATTGTTCTTCAACAATGCCCATTACAGATTCACCTGTTGTTATTAACATGAGGTGCCTTGCCAGTGTATCTCTTATGTTACCTGCAATCAAATCTACTACGGGTATGTTAGTAGTTTGCAACATTTTCAAATTGCCCCGGAAAGTACATAAAAGTGTATCTTTTTCTGTAGGTAATCCTCCGAAGTTTCTTTCCAGACCCATCATGATAACATTTGACCTCTCTTCTTCGGACAATTTGGTGTCCATTTGAGAAAGCTGTTTGGCTATATATTTCACCAAGGAGTAGTAGTCACGCAGACCGTGAAAATTTCTGAACCGTAGCTGTTGCGTATATGAATAGTACGAATCTGCGATATTTTTCAAATCTTCCTTAATATCCTCCGTAGAAAATGTATTCGATGATTTCATCACTCCTGCGAGAGAGATATCCTCTTCTTTTTCAAAAGATTGACTTATGGACTTTCCAGTTTCGTTTAACTCATCTTTATCCATATCTGGGCGTGACAAATGAATCGCACGATTCATCTTCGATGCATCCAGTGACCAATTCGAAATTCCTACTACAGCAACATTTGGATGCATTTTTGTATCTGGTTCCAAAAGACTGTGTAACACTTTCAATGGATTGAAACGAGATATTTCAGCTAAACCTATTTCATCTAATATGACAACAGATAAAACATCATCTTCGTTGTTGGAATTTTGATAATTTTCAGCCTTTTCGAATACCTTTATAATCCCGTCGGAAGTTGAAGACTCTGAGCCTTGAAACGACACACAATACAACTGCGGCAAAGTCTTAAAGAAATCGTCTTTTGAATCTTTTCCTCTCAAATTACTTCGTATTATTTGCATGGCCAACGATTTACTACAGCCTGGTTTTCCCACAACAAATATGGGAATTCTGTTTAATATGCAGACAAGAATAATAAAGACATTCTCTTGTAAAGCTGTATTTTTGGCCGTTCCTGGTGGTAACTCCATTCTGTCAAGAATATCTCTTTGTTCTCGAAAAACAATCTGTTGTATTGTTTCTTTATTATATTCTCGATAATTATCTATCCAAAAGATTGTAGCCATTCTGCTTCGGTAATCTTGTCGGACGTTATTGTCCGCGAATCGACTTTGATAGCAATGTGCCAAAGCTAAAATTATGGCTATTATTGCAACATTATGATCGTGTTTTTTTACCGCAGAAGTTTTCGACTGTTTTCTTTCAAGAATAGTCAAAAACCATTGGGTCAAAACCTTACACCGACGTACATCACGCAAACTTACACTATACGTAGTGCGTTCTTTATCTCTTACAAATTGTTGCGACATCGACAAAAGATCTGATAAAAGAGTGTGATGCTTCTGGCTGCCAGGAAACGACACATCCTCAATCATCCGCTTGATGTAAATAGACTCATCTTTTTGGCTAAGACTTCCAAAATCCCATACATAGTCAACAAGCATCTCAGGAAGAGGAAGAACCCTATACACGAGCTTGGAGAGGTCGTCAGTTTTGATTCTACCCTGTAATCCAGCTGTAGATATAGCAGTAGTTGATCTTAGTTTGTAAGGATTACAGGCACCCATTATAGTCAAATTCGGCGCTAAAATGTCACCCTGGCATCGATGATGGCATATAATATCACTTATCATTCCTATATGTTCAGTGGTATTTATTTCATCCAAAAACAACCATCTTTCTAAATTAAGTGATTCCAATGCTTTGTTATTAGATTGCCTCACTTTTTTTATGATGCCATATTCCTCCACACCTGCGTGAATGTTCATTATTTCAAATGGCACCTCGCATATTTCTGCTAGATAACTTATAAGGGACGTTTTGCCACATCCTGTCTCGCCCATCACAATTACTGGAATGCTCGATTTGACACGCATCATAATTAATACCATTTTTAACAAGTTGTCTGGCGTTAAGGCATACTCACTTGCAAGTTTTACAAGTTCGCGTTGAGGAAGTGGAAAAGGATTCGTTCTTGCTATTTTCTGAAGAATAGTTTGAAGTTGTTTTTGGTCCATCGATTGGAAATCTTGCATTTCTTTTTTCATTTGACCCTCAAACAAATTTCTAATGTGTGCTGGCACCTTTGTCAAGTCCCTGTACATTGGCGAAATTGTTTGTATATTTTGATTGTGAAATACATATATAAGATGGTTACTTTCTTCCCATTGTACCATACCTTCTACTCTCTTAGTTGCAATTTCTGCAATATTGAAATTCGATGACTTTTCATCTTCACTTTTGTTTGAAGTCACAGTTGACGTTTGCTTGGATCTGCATGTTTCAACGGAGCGTGTAGCAAATTCCTTTGAAACTTCAACAAGTGCCTCTACTAAAGTACTTTTTACCGTTGGTATTGTTTTGTATCCAATCATATCGCGTATGCGAGATGTTTTGAAGAAACTACTGCATGACATTTTTTTTAGTTGGTCAGCTAGGACGTTCAAAAAAGTGTTCACGAATGTAAATGATAGACTTTTAGTTGTAATTAAATGTTTTCTTAGTAATCTACGACACCCTTTCGATGAAATCGGTAACACTGCAGTTGGGCCTGAAAATATCAGATCGGTTCTATCGAGGGTGTTTGTCTCCAAGTTATACAAAAAATGACACACAATTTGAACAGAGCTTTCAATTTCCTTACTAACAATAAAGTTCTTATAATCATTCCAAACCAAATGTTCTCGTTTAAACGACATCGCAGTCTGCAGCGAGTTTCTAAGGGAATCGTTAATTGTATTAGCAATTTCAATCGAAATATGCAAAGTCGGCAGACATACTGATAATGTTCCTGATGTCACATGTCGAAGGATGATTAGCTCAAAAAGAAATGTATCCAGTTCAACAAAGTTGTCAACTGTCCCTATGTTAAAGTGCAACAAGTCTTGACTTTTAATTTTCAGGTCACGAAGTCGCTGAATAAGTGATCGTTTCCGTACTGGTCCACTGATATGAAGCTCGACCAGCTTCCTGTGGGACTTGTGTGCATTTTTGCTAATGATATTGCTTTTACCTATACCAGCAATTTCCGATGTGAAAGTGACTACATGAGGACACTCTGCAGCAAATATTTCACAGATGTTTTGATCTGTAGAAGGGCGAATGTTAGTCACATATTCAGTGAGTTCGTCAATAAAAGGGTGGCTTTTTGAACCCCTACAGACAATAGCTAATAAGAAGTTATCATTTTCGTTTAAGTGTCTAAGTTTTTCTACAAGTTTAAATTGTAGTTCATTTGAAAGCATTTCTACGTTAGCAACGCAGTAAAGTATAATATTTCCATAAAACTGACATGCTTTTAGGCAGCGATCCAATAACAACTGTATTTCACTCCAAGTTGTTTCGTTTGTACAAAACAAAACTTGGTTTGCTTCAGGGAGACTCTGTGTAGTGTTATCATACAAGGCCAGGATTGTTTTTACTACGAGTAGGCTAGATTCTTCTAACTGAGCTACCAAAAGCTTGCCTTTTTGCACAACTTCTGTAATTCTCGTCTCTTTTTCCTCTTTCACGGGATTCTTTCGTTGATGAAACACTAATGTTTCAAATATATGATGTAATAAATGACCCATACAGTGCAAAATATCTCTATCGTTAGATTCTTTTGTATTTGCTTTTTGATTAAAATATGCATCTCTTAAATGTTTTATGTTTAATTCTGGATGGATGTATTTCAATAAGGTAACAACAGCTCCCTTCTCTAGGTCATTTTCAAGATAATTGTATAATGTATGAACTTGTGTTCCAGTGACAAAATTCATGAGGTAGTGTGAATCTCGTTCTAAAGAAAGACTCTTTTGCCAATGTTGAAATTGACTGTCCAGGTCATCTTTTACCATTCTTAAGTGGTCCGATTCTTTTAAAGATTCATATTTTCCGAAATCCATATGACCTGACGCATGGAGATTGCCAACTATTTCAGCAATTTCTAGGCACAGGTCTACGTTTGTTACAAACGTTTCAAGATCTCCTTTCTTTAAACGTTGCTCTGATTCGTTCCATTCTGTGTTCATTAAGAGAAGGGCTCGGCTCCTCAAATCTATCAGTGATACTTTTGATCGAGAAACAGAGCTTTCCGCCTGTTCATATATTGCTGTAATGTCACAAATGCCGGTTTTTGAAAGAAGAAACTGATATCGCCCTTTAGTAACGATATTGGCAATGGTCTCTTTAGTTTGCTCACCTCTGTTTGCAACGTTGTTGTAAAGTGATTTTAAATTGTGTAAATTTTCCATACATTCATTGATTTTTGATGGTAAGCTTTTGGCAGTCTTTTCATGCTTCAATGTTTGCCTCTCTACTTCTTGAAAGAGGACAAATCCTTTTCGTTCAAAGGAGGGTTGAAGCAATGGATTAAAAAATCGTTTTATTTCAATCAACCCAGAAACAGTGGATTCTCTTACATGTTGTTCAGATATATCTTCAACAGCATCAATCAGATTTCGAATATCTTCATCTACAATCTTTTCCAGAAATTCCAGCAAGAGAGAGGATTTACCAATTGCATGCAGAATCTCAACACATTCAGGTGATAATTCTTCGGCTATAGCAAAAATTATCTGGAGAGCATTTGTAACATCACATAATGTAATGTTCAAATTGGTTTTCTGGTGTAGTTTTTCAAAGGACGCAATAGCGTCGTGAATTTTATTGTCGTCTTCAATATTTATTCTGAAGGCATTCAGGGCCAATCTTATCGCTTCAAACGTATGTTCTACTTCATCGATTTTGCTTATTCTTTTGAGCGTGATTTTAGTGGTGTCTTTAAAAGGTTTTGAAAGATGTTTTTCCGCAATTTCACTTTCGTTTGCTAATTGTTTAAAAGTACCACTAAACATTGTTAAAACAAATGTCATTTGTATTGAATCGTTTGTTTGTATTTCAATCCACGCATTTTTGTATAACGTTACACCCGTTGCCATTAAAATCTGCATGAATTGTGAAATAGATTTATTCATGGGGTCGAGTTTGCGTACCGTCACCTTACTACCAGAATCAACATCTTCACTCGTTTCATTGTCGCCACTTTTCGAAAATTCATCAAAGACTTGACCGGAACATACATTCCAAAATACAACGGAGCATACAAGCTCATGTAATTGCTTGCAAACTTCTGGTAGTTCCTCCATATTGACCCAAATGCCAATATCAGTTTCCAAATCTCTAGCAGTAAGTTTGCCCCGTGTTATTTTTTTCGTGGCCTGTCCAGTAATTTCGAGTAATCGATCGATATATTCTAGTAAGTATTTGCATTCATCTGGTATAGTCTTTGCTAGTCTTGACTTTACTTCTGTCATTACAGTACTCACAATTAAACAATTTTTCAATTCTGTCTCAAATTTGCTATCTGCTTCCTTCTGCCATTGACATATGTCCGTTGCTTTACATCCACCAAAAGCAAGAAGCCTCGAAATACCATCTTTGCACTTTTTCTCTAGACGTTCTTTATACCCAAATGTCACCTTATGTTCTTTAAAGACAAAAACCATCTTCTTCAGGCATTCTTCTGCACTTTTGAAATTGGAATTTTCATGCAGAATTCGAATATACTCTCCTGTTGCGTAGAATATTCTTATCCAAAAGTCGAAATCGTTCACCATATCTCTTAATTGTTCGATTGCACTCTGGTTTTCTTTTTGGTAGTAATATACATTTAGAAGAGCGCAAATCACTATTGCAGTGTATCTGAAAATTCAATATGACATATTCCTATAAAACATGTTTATGTACATGTGTGTGAAAGTTTGCTACTTAGGTGGATTATAGAAAATTACAATATAAACAATTATGTCCTGGAGGTAATTTGTGATTGAACAGTATGACATTTGGTTTAAAATACTATATTGAAGGTTAATTTTCTGAATGTAATCATTACGTAAAAAAATACCTTATAACATACACTGGATTATTAAATTGGACACATATAATCATAGTTTGAAATGTGCAAAATATACAGATAATAATGATTTGTGTACTGTGGTAAAGGAAAAGGATGATGCCATTGAAAATATCAGGTACAATTATAAATATGGGTTCAGATGGCAATCTATTACATATTTTGAAATGGTCACACTTTGCTATTGCTATAATTATATTTTTAGTTTACATAAACAAACTATTAAGAACAATCAGTATCACAAGTATTTACATAGTTATTATCACTATCAATACTATTACCTTTATTATTAGAATTATTATTATTTCTATGACTATTATCATTACTATTACCCATATTAGTAATGATATTACACTACTGTTACTCTTACAATCTCATAATATCGTCTGCTTTAATGTCATTACTGTTGTTAGAATTTTTTTTTTATTTCTTACATAGATATACTTTTTTTACTTTTTCAGGAATATTTAATTATGAAAGTTACCTGATTTGGTAGAGACTATTACAGCGTCATAGATTTTTAATAAACAATATTGATTAGAATACCAGAAGAGTGGTTGTACAGGTATTTTCTGTTTTGCCATGGCACTTTCCGCTATTTTGGTAGAAGTAGTTGTTTTCTATTCATTTTATACTGTTCTGCATTGTTTTTGAGATTTGCCAGGGTTAAAATATGTATATGAATTGTACTATTATGATGGAGATTTGAATTTTATTCGTTAATTGCCTGGGTCTAGACTCAATTGAAAAACGGAGAGACGTCTTTGATTACCGTAAAGCAAAATCTTGTAGTTTTTACTTGTAAGTTGTACACTCCACCTCTATCACAGAGAAATTTATTAAGTCTCAATTGGGGTATGAATGCTTATTTAGTTCAGACACGTCAAATTTTATTTAGCAAGAGATTAAAAATACATCAACATATATCTGATTCTGAAAGAAATTACCCAATAGCTTATATTACCCATGACACAAACAGGTTTACTTAAGATATTTTGAATGATCCTTATTGTGATAATCCAGGTTACTTTGAAAAGATGATGAGAGTTGTTGTCTCCTTTAATTATAATAATGATTTAGTTATGTGTGCGGACTTCAGTTTGGTTTAAGACCCTACACTGGACTATTTTAATAATAAAAAAATATATAACATTGTAAAAGGTTTTGAAAATCAAAAATGCATACAACATTTTTGATCCTTTTAGAGACAATAATATAATTTAAACGTTTTACATGGAGGAGAAAAACCCTTCGCAACAGGCACGTCTTGATTTCTTTTTAATATCCGAAGGTTTACTTTCATCTGTCAATAAATGTACAATAGCTAGCAGCTATCGCTCAGATCACTCCATGGTACTATTAAATCGCCTCAATATGCATTACCTGTATATGATATTTTCCTTATATACGATATTCCAAATGATGAACTACAGTTTATTATAAATGATCAATGGAAATAAAGGGAAAGTCTAATTGTTCATTTTAAAAAAAAGGAACTGGATAGGCTCGAAAAAGAACTAATAGGAAAAACCGAAATTTTAGAATATACTTTGAATCCTGAAAGTATGGAACTAATAGAAAAAAAAAAAAAAAAAATACGAAATAGAAAAAATGAATGATAATTAGATTCAGAGTTAAAATAATTGATGAAATTGATGATAATTTTGCAAATTAGAATCATATGGAGGAGGATGGAACAGCTATTGAAGATCAGTTTGAAATGTTGGATGTATTTAAATAATATAATGAAAACTTATACTCTTGTAATGACGTTGATTTGATAAACAGTAACTTGGAATTTGAGCTTGATATTTGTAGCTTTAAAAAGCTTAGTTAAAATGATTCTAAATTGCTAGAAGGTATTCTTACTTTCCAACAAGCATCTATAACACTTGGTTCAATGTCAAACAATCGCAGTCCTGGCTTTAAAGGCAAAGGTATTTTGGAGACAGTTGGGTCATTTTGTTGAAAGGGGAATAAATTATTGATATATCCAAGGGGAACTGTAAATAACACAAAGGGAGGGAATCATTACGTGTATACCAAAAAATCACGTCCATTTCTAAACAATTATAGGCCAATTTCATTACTCAGTTGTGTCTAAAAAGTTGCCTCAGGTGCTATAGCTGATAGGATAAAATCTGTACTAAATACACATATTCATATGGACCTGACAGGATTTATGTCAGGACGCTATTTCGGACAGAATACAAGACAATTATATGATATTATGCTGAAGTCAACAATATTTTTGGTCTTGTACTGTTAATATATTTAAAAAAAAAGCATTTGATTCCATATTCTGGTCTTTCATTAATAAAGTATTCAAGTTTTTCAATTTTGGGGAATCCATTATTTCATGGATGAATGTTTTGTACCGAACTGCAATGCTTGCAGTAAACAAGGGAGATTATCTTTCATCTTTTTCACAATCGGGCGAGGATGTAGGCAAGGTGATCCAATTTCAGCATAAATAAATATTTTTACTAAGTGTCGTGGTATTCTCCATCCGAATAAGACATAAGAAAAATATTAAAGGAATAAAAATTGGTAATATGGAATACAAATTATCGCAATATGTTGAAGACCTTTCAACTATTTTGGATGGACCTAAATGAGTGTTTAACTGAGCTTAATAAATTCTCACAGTAGTCTGGGCTTAAGGTAAATTTTGATAAAACACATACAGTCTGCATAGGATGTTAAAACATTACGTGTACTGTTCGCATGAAAACCTACCCGGGCAACCCCCAGTTTCTGTTCTGAACAGTGGGGTTTGCTCGGGTAAAGCGTATGAAGAAATATGACGAAAGAGTTCCTAAACCAAACCGGTTTAAAATAACGTTGTTATCAAATATTTATGCTTATTCTGTATTTTTTGGTTAATTGATTTAAATATGTTAAAGTTTAATTAAAAAAAGTAAATGTTAAACATAATAAAAGTAAAAGTTTATAATGGTAAATAAACATGAAAATTACTGCGCCAACATGCAATCTTTACACTGTCGCTTTTGTGCGATATTTATGTGATTAATAACATCAGAGTATTTTTGTTCTCAAAATACTTTATTTAAAGTCAAAAAGGTGTATTAAATAATTCTAAAATTAAGAATATAAAATACTTTGCTTGTAATACCGAGTTTAGTTATTTGCGTAGTAATACATCGAATCATAACGAAGATACTGCTGTCTGTCCGCGCCATTTTACCAAGTTACTGTCAAGGGTGTCAAATGTATTTTAGATAATTTAATAACTAAGTCGGAAATGCACTTTGTTGGGAAGCTTTTAAATTTAATAAAAAAAAATCGGTACACATATTTTCTATCGGACGTATAATTTACCCTAATCATGTTTTACTATAAACTGTGAAATACGCCTTGTGGCAATCGATTAAGCAATTGTCACCCGCTGTGAGAAACGACGTCAATTTTGACTAAGCCATTACGGATTATAGATGAGTTTTTCGGAAAGGTCTATCGCTACGTAACATGCTTTCAATGTGTGTGAAGATATGCATCAAATTGCGCTAGAGCAGCAGCACAAATCCTTTCTTTTAGTTCATTACTATCTCCGGAAATCTAAGAAACGACAGGCTAAGTACGTAAATAGGGGTACACAGGAAATAAAGTTTGAAATAGGCAATCCCGTTTATTACAAAAACCATCTCCTTAAAAATAAACTTGATTCTAAGTGGCGACTGTATTACCGTATTCTTGAATAAACATCACCTGTGACTTATATCATTAAGAATCAGCTTGATGGTACTACCACTAAAGTCCATGCTGAGCACATACGTTTGGCTCATGTCGATGAGTGGCAGCTACCAAAAGATAAAGTTGGGCGTGTCCTTCGTCCTACTAATTATGTGGTACCGCCAATTAGTGAGTTTAGTTCCGATTCACCTGTCTCTGACAGTGATGACGACATGCCATTGGCTAAGATTGCCAAGCGTTATCGTAAAGTACGTCCCGATTCCGCTAATGAGGATGATATCCCACTAATGGAACTCCAAATGAGGGTACGTGCTAGAGATGATGATAATAAATCTGTCATGTCAGATCACAGTTCTGACACATCATCCTCCACATCTGTTTCTTTGTGTTCACAAACTGGTAACGCCTTACCATCTTCTGATAATAAGGGAGGGATAGCAAATGTGTCGGATATGTCCGTCAACGAAATGTCAGACCAAATGTCAGATGAAAACATTAATGAGGTTTTTGCGCCAAAAGAAAGAAAATTAATGACCAAAAACAAATCTAAAATGGGTGCGTCGGACATTTCCGTCAACGAAATGTCAGACGAAAACATAAACGAAGTTTTTGAGCCAAATAACTTAATGGCCAAAAAGAAATCTAAAAAAGTCTGAAATTAAAAAACAGACAAGAAGTAGGGATGTTATGAAAAACTTAGTGAGCAATAGAAGGGTTGCTTTAGGGCTTCAAAACTAAAGTTGTTTTGTTGTAAACTGTTATATAAAAAAATAAGGGTTGATTTAGGACTTCAAAACTAAAGTTGTTTTGTTGTAAACTGTTATGTTTTGTTGTGGTTGTAAAACATAAGAAATATTTTACTGTTATTATACAATAGAAGGAGGGCTTCAAAACTAAGTGTTTTGTTGTTATATACAACTTGTTACATTTTATTTTCATGTATTAATGATACTATTTGTAAGTTTATTACGGTATCCATATTTACGGTACTAAAGGTACAAATGTTATGACTCTTGTTCTGTATTTTTCAGACAAAGTCAGAGGCAAAATGAGAGCATTTGGTTTAATCCCACTACTGTTTGGCTTAACTGGATGTGTTATTATTAACCAGAATGTTATTTTTCAAAAAACTAATGATATCACGACCACTCGAGCAAAGTGGCTAGCTTCATTTATTGTTGATCTAAGACCTTTTGACGAGTTCTTAATTAAATTACAAAATGATATCGTTAAAGCAGCCGTGGTCGCAGAATGTATCTTGAATCAATACAAATTACCTCAACATGAGGAGTATAGAAACACATTTGGCGCCTTGAAAAAAGAAATCGAATATTTAAATAATACTCGAAGTGTAGTGGATGAAAGTTTCGATGATGTGAAATCGTTGCATAATAGATCAAAAAGGAGTCTATTGCCATTCATTGGCGATGGACTAGCATGGTTGTTTGGCGAAGCGTCAGAATCTGACTTAGAGAATATTCGAAAAAACGTAGCGACAGTTGCGAAAAATCAAAAGCGGATCACCCATGTGGTAGAACAAAGCCTATCGATTTTAAACGCGTCACGTTTACACATTCGTAAAAATAGACAAGCTATCCTAGAGCTTGTAAGCTCATTGCAATCTCTTGATAACAAATTAAATGATATTACCGTTGAAAAAAGAAATCTATGAGACGAAATACTTCTTAGATATGTACTTGGAACTCGATCTTATTGTAGATGAAATCAAAGATATGTTGCAAGGTGCGTTGTTTTACCTAGAACACATAAAAAACCAAATTAACATCATTACCTTGGGCAGATTATCACCATCTGTTATATCACCAAGAAATCTACGGGGACTATTAATTCACATAAAAGTCCACCTTCTACCTATGTTATCACTAATTGGTGATCCGAAAACAGAATTATGGCTTTTCTACAAAAATTTCAGAAGCAATGCAATAACTGAGGAGCATAAAATCATAATCGTTATCTCTATACCTTTGTTACGCATAGACAGTAGATTCGAGGTTTATACAGTGTTTAACCTACCACTTCCATACCATGATAGTGAAATACTAATTGAAAGTTCGAGCAAGTTTCTTGCGACGTACGACCTTGAAGCCGCCGGGCTGTTGATTGACAAAAGTCGTACTAAATTCTCGTTGTTAACAAAGGACGAAACGAAAATATGCAGTAATCCAAAAACTAAATGGTGTAAGACTGGGAAAGCCGTCTATCCAGTCAATTTATCGAAGTTATGCAATTTTAATCTATTTTTAATGATGGATGACGCAGTAACGAAACACTGCAGATCGACCGTGACATTGAATACAATGTTACCAATGGCTGTATCCTTGTTTGATGGACAATTGGCCATAGTGACCACGGAAAAATTACAATCTATCGTATGCGACGAAGGTATTACCTAAACAAAACAGGTAGACGGACCCATAACGTTGCTAAAATTACCACAAAAAATGCGTTGCATCCACCAAATACTGGACTTTATACTCAGATACTGAACGTGAAAGTCGGACGGACGTAAAGGACATTGAAAGTATTGTCCTACACACATTGAATTTGTCCTCTACTTCAGTATGGTCACCGTTTACACAGAAATTTCCAAATATGACTTCCATTAAATTTCCTGAACCATAAAAAGAAATCAAAGAAATCCCAATGCAACATTTAATAGGTCAACTGGAGGGTCTCCAAGAAGTCGATATAGGAAAAAGCCAATATGGAGTTATATTTGTATCGGGCTATGCGTGTTGTTGCTAATACTACTGGGTCGATACTGTTATAAGAATAATCACTATACAAAATACTGTTCAGCCAAAAGTAGGTGTGGATTTGATAAGCAAAGCTCTCAAAGGGATGACAAACCGGTGCCAACCAAAGTCGAAAGCCAAAATACAGCTGCTGGAGGTCCAGTATCCTCCACACCGGATGGTCAAAGGCCGTTGGACACATTAGTCCAAATGATTTATCCGTCGCTGCAAGAGGAGACGACGAGGTTGTAGAGAATGTTACTTAGACGATATAGTGTCAAAATGTTGTAAATAGAGATTGTGTTGATAAATGTAATTGTTTAATAGGTTGTATTACAGACAATATTATTATGTGCTATGTAAGCCCTATATTATTCTCAAAATGCTACAGGTGAAGTTAGCCGCTATGACTTTTTAATTGAATGTGTTTATAGATATAGAGCGTGTTTTTTTACAAGCCAGCCATGTGATAAATAAAAGCAATAAGAGATAATCTACTCCGCCACTTCAGTTGTTAGAGCTAATGTGTTGATTTGGCTGATAGACTAAGACTAATTGGAACTATAAATCCACCAGAAAAAAAATGATGTGAGAAATCCTATCTGGGATCACAGTAACCTCATTGATTAGAGTTACACACCTGTTCATAGGGATTGAATGACATGAACAATTAGAGTGCTGAAGATAGAATACAATTATACGATAACGATTTATTATCTAAATTACCTGGGAAACATAAATTCAGTGGAGGAATGCATCAACCATACCGAGAGACATAATACATTTTAAAGAAATCCATAAAAACGTTTTGTAAAAATAAAAAAATTGTTTGGACAAATGAAAAAGCAACAACATTGGGAATTGTTTTCACAAACGATAAAAATAAAAATAAAGATTAAAACTACAATCCAAAAATAGAACAATTTCAAAACTGCCTTAATAACTGGAAAAAACATAAATTGTCGATTTTAGGTAAAATCACAGTAATAAAAACATTTGCATTACCAAAACTAATTTTTCCACTACTTACTGTGCTTGAATCACCTAACATTAACACTATCAACCAAATAAAAAATAAAATGTTCGAATTTCTTTTGGAGGGAAAACCAGACAAAATAAAGCGTAAAACTATTATCACGGTCAGGGAACTCAATCACAACGTAGAGTGATTCGCGTCGACAGTTTGTCACAGATTCACGTCGACCTGATGCGGGAAAACACGGCATGTTCTGATATATAAAGTCAATTATTTACTGGATACAGCTATAAGTTTTAACCTTTTTACAAAATTGAGTTTCACCTGATATTAATTAGTATTTTCAATTTTCCAAACAATCATGTGTGAATTAGTAAATGTTTAAAACGCAAGAATGAATAAATCCTCGCTAAGTATGTATGTAAAACGAAAGTAGAGATGAAATTGTCAATAAAAACAGTGCAAAACATCATTTATAACTGTTGTTTAAGTATTTTTGTTTAAAAAAAGAGTTATAACTAATTGACTTTTTTGTAATACCATGTGAGAAATTCCGTTTGAAAAAAAAGCTTCACGTGTCACAGGTTTGTGTCGATGTTGATTTAAATGTCACAGATTCTAGTCGACACTATTGGCAGAAATGGACGTATCTTTTGTTTAAAATTCCTCGCTGTATTGTGATCTGGATGAAGGCCTATCATTGATTAGATGTCCTTTCTCAGCAACCAATGAAACAGCTCAGATTTTCGAAAATAAAACATTTCATTTTACATTACATGTCATGACTGTCAGTAGATGTAAACTTCTTTCCTCTGCCGATAACATCATTCCAGGAACAAGAAAATAGATCAACTAAGCCGGTCAGAAGTTACGTGGAATTTTCTACTAGCCAAATAATGTTTTACCTATGCATGTGTCTTTGGACGAAAATTGAAATGAGGTATGTACCAAAACCATTCATTTATTTGTGGATTGATATCATTTCGCTAAGTCTGGCTAGCACGAACGTTTTCATAGTGATACAATAGGGAAGTCGGTGTGCGTGCGTGCGTGTGTGTGCGCGCGCGTGTGTGTACGTGCGCGTGTGTGTGTGTTGGGGTTGGTTGTGGGGTGGGGGGAGGGGTCAAAATAAAAAATCAACTATGAGACACTCATTATGTATCGTTTAGGTAATCGAGTTTGATAAGAATTTGTCAATCTACCAATTGCTGGTATGTATTCAATAATTTAACGGCGTCTCGACGTAACGTAACGCAAAACCAATGCATTTTGCAAATTACTCGATCACCGTAGCAACGCCTGAGCCAAATCACAGAGATTATCATTTTTATGACCCAGATATTCTTATTTTTTTTGCAAGGATCAAGGGAAACTTCCGGCCATGTGAAAACATTGACCTGGGTCAAGTGTCAAGTATTGCCTGGTGAACATGGGCTGCCATTTAGCTCCAGTTCAGATGACGTCGCACACATAAAAACATGGCAGCGATGTGACGTCGGGTCATTATTTGACCAGTACTAGTGTATGGGTGCTGCGCTACTCTGATTAGTTGGAAGTTACGACGAAAACGGTAACGAATAGTCTGTACTGAAACGCCATGCTGCCCAGCAGCAAAGGTAGCTGGCAACAGACACTAACGTAAGTACGTCAGCATTTGGGTCCGGTCTTTGTCTCTCCAGGTTTACCGTTTACGAGATCGCTGCGACTGTAAACAGTTCAGGTTTATCGGAAACGTGCCTCAAGTCGCTCATTATATTTGCTGGAATGCGACCATCATGGCCGTTACCCCACCCACTATCATTTTATTGCATCCGTTTCAGAAATCCGTTGCATATTGAAAACTGAGAAAAACTAAAAAAAAATCAAACGGCCTCTATTGCATGAATCATATGACGTGGACTGAAAAACCTGTAGACTGCATGTGCACGTGGAAAAAGTGGAAATGAATGTTCTGGGCACTAAGTGCTACATTCACGGTGCATATGATCTCAACATCGCCAGGGTAAAAAATACATGTACATTGGGCATGAAACAAAGACAGAGCTACATCAGTTATAAAAAAGAGGGACGTTTCTTCTTTTTGCTGAATAGGGCCTATATATAAGATAACATTATAACATATTTTCCCCTTCAAATGATCATATACTCATATAAAACGTATAAAACACATAAATACAAGATTTATTTTTTTGTGAGTGTGGATCAAATGTACGATATATTGACATGTGTAAATAAGCACATCTCCAGAATCCTAACTATACTTGCGGATATTCACGTTTCCTTAACTTGTCTTTCATGTTTTCCCCTGCAGATCTTGGTAGTTTTTGTGTATATTCTGTTTTATTATTTCATAAAAAACGAATCTAACGTGACCATATGTGTTGTGCTTTATTAATCCAGAAAAGTTTGAAAAGTTACAATTTTAAATCTTAATTAAATTTCTTATTTGTAAGATAAAAGAAAACGAATAATGGAGAATAGCGGAAGATTTTAATCCGAGTCTCAAACTTGGGCAGTTAAGAACAAGACATGACTCAATCGATGAGCTGGATAAATACATCATTCAAAACGTAAATACGGAAATACGTATAAAAAGTGACAATTTTCCCTAAAATGATTCGTTATATGTGGAGTTTTAAACTACCAGCGCAAGTCTCACGAAACACGACTATTGCTATTGGATTGTAAGAACCGAGGTATTGTTTTGCTTCTGTGTGTCGGTTCTAACTTTCACAGACTTAATCCGTAACATAATGGCAATGCTTTAAAACTATATGCCGGACAGCCTCTGTACGAGACTCGAAGTGCCAATGGCAGTATTGGCGTAGGGTTGCACTATTATACAATGTTAAAACTATCGACACTGAATCCGTGACATTAAAATAAGGATCGACACGCCTCCGTTACCCTGTCGTCACAAACCTGTGACGTTTTAAAAATTTTAAACTTGAAGAAATATTCATAATCAGATGTTCAATTTGAGCGTATTATACTTTTAATACACTATATTCCCCGGAATGTCAAATATATACTTCATACGTTTGATTATATAAACATATCAGCGATTATGTCCCCGCTATCGACTAGCAATTGTGACGAAATTTACAAAACAATAATACTGTCGACGTGAATCTGTGACAAACTGTCGACGCGAATCACTCTACGTTGTGACAGAGTTCCCTGACCGTGATTATACAAAATATTGAAAACGGTGGAATGAAAATGATAGATATAGAACTTTTTATAAATTCAATAAAAGCCAGTTGGGTTAAACGACTAACAAATGTAAATAATAATGGCGAATGGAAGTTTATATACAGGCCTTCACTGGAAAAATATGGTGGAAACTTGATCTTTGAGAGTAATTTTAATTTCGAAGATAGTTGTTCTATGTTTAGTGAAACGCCGTTTTTATGTAACATAATAGAATCATGGTCCAAAATTAATTTTAACTTTAATATTGAAGATGGTAATCTAGTAAAACAGTATATATGGAACAATTCTTTCATAAAAAATAATGGCAGTTTATTGTTTTACAAAACATGGTTACAGTTAGGAATTAAAACATTAAATGATATATATGATTCTGGACACAAGACATTTTATACTTTTGAAAGATTAAAACAATTATACAATATAAATAATTCAGAATTTTTAAACTATTACACTATAATTCGAAGCATACCAAAAAGATGGAAACAAATTATTAAAACAGAGAACATACTAGAAATTGGAAAAACACCTTTATTACACCAATTGAGAAAATGTAATTCTCCAAATAAGATGTTATATAACATGCAAATTAAATTAATTAATTGTGACAATATTATAAAACCTCATCTTCAATGGGAAGAAATATTTAACAACCTTAATTGGAAAACTATCCACTGTCTACCTTTCGAAAGTACCATAGACACAAAACTAAGATAATTTCAATACAAATACATTATGAGAATTTTACCTACTAACCAGTTTTTATATAAATGTAAAATAGTTAATTTAAGTATATGTGAGTTTTGCGATAGACATACGGAAACTATAAAACATTTGTTTTGGGAATGTCATTTTGTAAGAGCCTTTTGGACTTAAGTCCATAACTTTTGTATTGCAAAAAAATCAAGCTTTTAATATCTGTTATCAAATTATATCTTTCGGGTTACATAACTCATCAAGATTTAACTTACTTAATTGTATAATTTTACTTGCTTAATATTTTATTTTTAAAAGTAAATATACGAAAACAATTCCCAGTATTGCAGCATCCATACCTTATATACAAAAAACAAAGCAAATAGAAAGAATTATTGCAATTAACAAAAACAAACTCAGGTCACATGAAATTAAATGGGGAAACATGTAAACTAAAATGACGAAAATATAATGCATACAGCTTCTCGCAAAACTCTACTTCTCATCTCTACACTTTTTTTTTACTTTCTTTAACCCGTCTTAAGTACTTTATCTCTTTATATTCATCCTAAAAATGTTACTTGTAAGATATTATATTAATGTTCTTTTATACTAAATTACCATATTATATGTTATGATTCAATATATTGCTAGTATTTGTGTATAACATTGTATTATGTCTTACATGTAATAAAAGATATTCATCACAAAAATAATACATCCAATGCCACCAGCATAATCGACGCCGGAACACTAGTGGACCCGATGGTCAACGTTATGGCTGTGGCTCCAGATGTCATGAAGAGGGATTTAACTTTAGTGCTTATAAACCAGACAACGTCGACAAACATTTGGAAATAAACCCTGTGCCGTAGTATTAGTATTATTATTACAAGTGATAGTTATATTAAATTTAATTAATTGTACATCATTAAAGTTTAATACTTGTGTTAATTATGTCATCCTTATATAATATAGACGTTTAAGGCACAGTGAACAACAAACAAACTCTAGAATGACTCAGTTAGTGCTATTCGAAATGAATGTTATATTAGTAGATTGACCCAGTTAGTGCGATTAAAAAAAATGTTACAATAGTGATTATACGCACATATGTATTCACCAATTTATGGGGAAAAGTATACTCGTTAGGAACAGGAGAGCTAAGTCGTAAAAAGAAATCTTTTCCAGGGAAAATATATCTCATTTGGTGGGAAGGTATGTAACACCCAAGGTGTTTTGCCTCACATTACCACCGAATACCTGATCCAGTGTAACTCACTGGATAAGACCAAACACCTGTTAATAGAACTGCCAATCATAGGTTAATATCCGCCCAGCGAATTATTACCTAACCGGATAGTAAAGGTTAGATCGCTGTAGCGTTATGATGATTCGTCCTGGAACTCTGAGACGATAAAAGTACATGTTACTCTGTCAGAGGGGGAGCGTGCAGTCTGAGAGAGTTTTGCAGTACTGTCTTAGCAAGTTTTGGAGTTGAGAGCTCTTAGGGAGTTATCAGTTCAGGATGTGGGGTTAGGATCGGCGGTTAGTAGGGTTAAGAGAGTTAGTGGGATGCTGGGGAAGTTAGGATTGTTGAACTATGCAGACTTAAGGACTCGGCTTAATTAACCACTATACGGTTACCCGAGTTATGGAATTATATTTACATGTAGAAACTTAGTACTATACGATCACGCATTAGTTGTAGATTTATATTAAATATTAGAAACTTAGTTTGTCTTGAGATTCTTTAATCAATACTTCCGTACATGGTGTTACAGTGATCAGCGACCCGTATCGGTAATTCCTTTGATATACCGCTTGCCGCAATGATTAACTTGTTTTTTTCCCAAGTGGTCAAATCTGGGACTTTCGGACCGACAATTGATTGCGTCATTAAAATATTTAATAAAAACGCGCAGTATTACTTGTTTGCTTGAGTTTTTTTAACAATGACTTTAAGTATAATATTATTGACCTTAATTAAGGAAAGTTATCAAACCTGGACCGATTTTATTTTGATATCGGAATTGTTTGCGTTAGACATAACGTTTGGAAAAATAGTTGTCGACAGAGTACAGATCTGTGCATCATCAATGTAACTTGAAATAAATAATTAATATTAAATTTCCATACCGTTTATATATCTTATCCATTAATTTGATAAATTTCCTCTTTATTACTAACTTCACAATCCAAAAACATGCTTCAATTTTCAAACAGAAACGACATAAACATGTCACTTTCAAGGACTTGCAATCATGTATATTTCACCCTTACAATATCTCTTTGATGTTAGCCGACGCACGGTGACGTCACAGTCATCAAAGAGACGACAGCAAACGTGTTGTTACATTCAATACATGCAATGAAAGTGTGCAGTTCGTTTCCTTATAAAATCTCTCCTTAGGTTACCCCCATAATAATTGAACCTACGCTCATAAGTATATGTCTGTTTTGGTAAAGATCATATCGGTCCTATTTAGCTTCCGAATACATTTAATGATTTCCTAAACCACACGAATACTACACATGCATTTAGTCCGTATATTTTATGTATGTACAGAAAAGGAATATAAATGCTGACATACAGATACGCTGAGTTTTCGTTTCATTTAAATGATATTAATATCACGGATTTTGATAGCTAAATGTTAAATCAATTGAAAGTATTTACAATATGTTAAAATGATTCTTTCCTATTTAATCGCATTAACTCATCTAGCACGTGTTACAATCAAATATACATATCAGCAAGGTTCTTTCGTGATCGGTGTACCGATAAGGCACCAGCTGACTTGCAATTTGACTGGCGCATCTGGCGATAATATGACAACACCACAGGGGGTTCATATTACTGAGTGCCATACGAGTAGCGGTATAACACATTGCGATTTTTCAGTTTAGTTGTAAATCTTTGTCATTATATATAATATAATCATAATCATAATTTTAGATTTTTTTGTAAGTTTAATTGGACTCCATTTGAGATTGAAATTTTCGAAAAGTACTTCCAGGGCACTTAGTAATTTGTTGTACCCATGCGATACTCGTATTACATAATGATATTGCATCAGATAGATTCATGAAGACACATGCGAACCCCATTTGAGAAAAAAAAAAATATTAAAATTTGAAAGCATCAGGCTCACTTCTAGTGCATTTTTCAAAATATTTTTTTAGCATCTGTGTAAAACAAGTATAACAATAATAATGGGAAAAAATAATGTCAGAAGTCAACTTCCAAGTTCCAGCGCACAGATCATAATATAAATGTACGAATCCATGCATTGTGCATTGAATATAAAACCAATTTTATTTAAAAATTTCCGAAACGCATTTTTTTCATTATATCATTTTGCTACCGACGAGTAATGAATGGGGAATGGGTTGATTTCATCATTTATAAAAAAAATTAAGAATCAGTATACAAACATACTCGTAATCAATCTTGTATACTAAGAAATATAGCAAACAATATGTGAAAACATATATGTTAAATATGCATACAATGATTTATTTTTTAAATAAGTATCTGTTTAGATTTTTGTTTTAAAATGATTGCCGTCGACGACGCTATAATTTAATTACGTAATTTATAGGATGGGAGTGGGGGTTGGGTTATAAATAGCTACTATTAAAGCGGAAGTTGGATCCTCCAGACTTATAATTACTTTCCTAAACCAGTGACTTAATTAATTGTTTATATGTCTCTGCCTAAACCAAAGAGGACAATGAGCTCTAACATTTCAATATCGAAATGTCAAAAGAACAAACTTTTAGTTTATAGGAACACACACGGCAATGTTGTGTCTTTCATATTTGTCATGTATTAGTATCTCTAATTGAAGCTTTAACTTTTGTTTTATAATACAAACTAGTTTTCAAAATATCAGCAGACATTTAAACTATTAAGTCATAGATATCAGTAAAAAATGTCTTAAAGAATGTTATTTGATGATTTTTTCCTGTCATAAATTGTTGAAAATGAAATAGTTGTTACATTTGTTGTCATGTATGTCTTCGATTATATAAACTATTAACCAATTTTTAGAGTTTTGCCATCTTTCCATAATACAAACGAAATTAAAAACCTTCATGTACATATACTGCGGTTCCTTATTCCATACAATTTGCATCATGTAGATATTATGTTATAAACCAGTATTGAATGTCTTTTAGATTAATCAGTTTAAAATAGCATAGAGGTGTAAAATAGTTGACACATGAATATATAGAGTACTGTTATGTACGGTATGCGATAAGGTCATCAGACTACACATTGAATCTAAATATAGATCAACTATGGCTTTCAGTAACGGTATTAATAAACAGGACAAACTGATGAACACATCGGCATCCGAGACGATGAACATGTAATTACAGACCTGAGCCATATATATTTATTAAATATTACAGATACTTGTCGATAATTTCTTTACTGATCAGACTGCAGTTTCGAATCTGAAAAATCAACTGATTTAAATTAGTTTATTATCGCGAAACATTTGTCGCTATGGCATAACATATTGTGCATATTATTACGAACTAATTACATACGAAACCCTCAACAAGCGCAAACGTTAAGGTCATTCATTATCATACCGGAATATGGATATTTATCGTCTTTAACTAATGTGCACAAACGACTTTTTCGTCAAACAAAAATATATAAATTCCTTATTATGGTATCTTACATTGTACATAAAACGGCCTTTACACCGGATCATATAAGTGTGTGTAAATATGTAATACATAACTGATACCCATAAAACACATCCTCATCAGTATACGATAATCCTTATCAGCAGACACGTGCCTACCGACGGGAAAGCCCCAGCGGGTGGTAGTGGGGGAGAGTATCGTGAAAGTAGTCCTGCCGAAAAAATAGTACCGAGTTTCATGAAAGTGGTCACGTGACAGTTTACTTAAACGCTCATGGGTAGGAACACGTAATGAAACAGTAGTGACTAAATAAAAACCAAATGGAAACTCTCTTAGGGTTCAAATAATTTTATTTTTTTTCGAATTCATTTTGATGTTGACTTAGATAAAATTATTAATATAAACAAAACAGAGAAGATAAGAAAAATACAATGCTTAATAACACTATGGAAATGTAGATATTTAACACCACTCGGGAAAATTAGAGTAATAAAATATAAAATTGTTTTAATAGTTTTATAAATCATTTATTTCGCTCACTTACTAATCCAAAAGACGAAGTAATCAAATACATAGATAATCTTTTTTATTACTTTCTCTGGAATGATGGCCCTGCAAAAATTAAGCAAAGTGTAGTCATAAAACAGTACTGTGAGGGGGGAGGGGGGGGAGGGAGGGGACTAAAAATGATTAATTTAAAAGCTTTTATATATAGACTTAAAGCAACCTGGTTAAGAAGACTCATATTTAGAGATGACAAATGGAATATTGTTTTAAATGCTGAAATCAATATAACAAACTTTTTTAATCTTGGACCTGGTTACACTACACAGATTTATGTATTGAGAGGTTATCAAATGCATTTTGGAAAGATGTTTTTAAAGCTTATTCATCGGTAACAAGGTTATATATACCAGAAAATATAGATCAATTTTTGAGTTTTTTCCATCATTTTATAACGAAATTCAAAAATAGGTAGAAACACAATTTTCTTCAAATCATGGTATGATAAAGGAATATTATTCATAAATAACCTTATAAACCCAAAGTACCTTTAAATATAAAAAAAATATAACAAAAAGCTTGAAAGGCTGTACAGACGTTTACAAAATTATGAATTAAAATAAAGATAGACCTACATAAAAAAAATGGGAGGAGACTGACATTATAGAAGATAACACATGGGCAAACATTTATATGTCACCATTTATATACAAACATGATTTATTACTTCAATGGTTTCAGATTCGAATTAATCATAGATTGCTACAAACAAGAATATATCTGTTTAACATAAAAGCTGCAGATAGTCAATTGTGTGTTTTTTTGCAATCAAATTGAGACTATTTCGCATATGCTTTGGTCATGTCTGGAAACGCAAACATTTATTCAAGAAATGTCAAAATGGATTAAATCTAAGAATAAAGATTTCAAATTAAAAGATCTCTTCATTTTTAATATTGTATTCCCAGGCTGATTTACATGTGATATTGGAAATTAGGTATCATATTTTTAACTCTAAAATATATAAAAATAGACTATCTATTAAAGCATGTAAAAGTAGACTAAAATTATTATTTAAAACTCTTTAAGCACCTGTCTGTTACAATTTATTTTTAAAAAGTTTGACAATATAACGATCTTTTAGAGGATTATTACTGACATTTACTTCACAATAGCTTAAGTTTTTAATCGCGCTGTAAACACAATTTATTTAACATCTGGTTTAATTCGAGTCATGCTATATACTCAAATTGACCTCTGTTAAAAATAATAAACCCATTTTCAGAAAAGAAAAAGAAAACATTATACAGTTAATTATAGTTTTTGGCCCTGGCAGGGAGACAATCGAAAAAATATTGAAATTTTATTTGCGTTTTTGAGCATATTTGGTAGTATTTTTTTCTCACCGAAAAAATAAAATTCATTATATATATTTGATCCTTACAATACTGTAAAACTTATGTTAGAGAGAAAGGAGGAAAGAGAGAGTGAGTAAGTTTATGTTAAAACATATATTTTTGATAATTGTTTAATAAGGTTTGTTAGGGGTAGTCATCCCTGACCCCAACATACCTATTACGGGGGAAATAAACGAGCGCCAAAACAAACCCCACAATGAAATGTCACTGGTAAGTGTCGTATGCCCCAAAATGGTCTGTGAAAATAAAAATATATGTTATAATAGGTAGCGATGTATTCATGAATATCAAGAGTAATGGACTGATGTTTTAGACTAGACATGTTATTTCATGTTTTTTTTACATTAAAGTGTGACCTTGACCTTTGTGTAACCTCGACATCTGATGTAACGGTCTGGGTATTTCTACAGGTAAATGCAGATGACACATCACTATGAAACAAACTGAAAGTGTGACCTTGAGGTAAGGTTCTAAGTCTTACGTATGAAACGTCGTCATGTCATCTTGATTAGATGAGCCAAGTTAAAAACAAAGTTACCAGACAAGACACACAATATCAAACAAATTGAGAGTGTGACATTGACCTTTGAGGCAAGGTTCTGGGTCTTAAATGCGACACTTAATTATGTAATCTTGATCAACTGAGCCAGGTGTTATCCAAATTTATCTATAGGTGACAAAATTACAGACCGGACACGAAATCTCAAACAGACTGAAAGTGTTGTCAAACAAACTTAAATTGTGACCTTGACCTTTGAAGTGGGAGTCTGGGTGTTAAATACGACAAGTCGTCATGTTATGTTTATCATGTGTAGCAATTATTTATAAAATCCATCTATGCATGACAAAGTTACAGGCCGGACACGAAATATCACACAGGCTCAAGGTGTTGTCAAACAAACTTAAAGTGTGCCTTTGATCTTTGAGGTACGCATGTGTGAGTCTTACGCGAGACACGTCGTCATGTCATGTTGATCATTTGCAGCAAGTATTTATACAATCCATTTATGCATGACAAAGTTACAGACCGGACACGAAGTACCGGACGGACGGACGCTGCGATTACTATATGCCTACCCCCATGATAATTAAAACACGATTGAAATTTTTGTTTATAATTATAATTATATGTCTACCACTTGCAAAACACACCACTCGGAAGCTGAATCTTGATAAACGGGTGAACCCAATATCGCTCTTACCCTAGTATCTTCACATCGTAATGTCGTAAAGTCAGAATGAATATAAATATAACTGCAAGACTTATATCTTAAAATTACGACAGCATATACATAAATATTGTTATGTCTATTGTAGATAATAGAAATTTTCAGGTAGTAAACATATGCGGTCACATATACCGGCGAAGGATCAACCACTCTACCACAGGACCACACGCTTTCTCTACTTTTAGAATTTGTTATGGATGTGAAACTGAACTTAAAAACATTAAGGATTGAGGATTGGAAAAAAGAACAACGTGTAAACAGATTTATAAGCCCTTAATGGTGTTTGATTGCCTAGCCCTTACTACTTCTTTTAAAGTTAAAATTGTATGTCCTTTCAGAAAGTTTTCTTAACTCATAGAAATTATTTAATTTTAATGTATTAATGTATTATCGTTTGCTTGTTTAATTATTACGTTGCCTTTTCTTTATTTTAACTTTTCTTCTATAAGAGAGGCTATCTCTCACCGAAAAATATATTAAATTCTTTTAGTTTAATCTTCTTTAACTGTTTCTAATAAATAACCTTTTTCATTGAAATCAATTTACATTAAACTTCATTAATAAATACTGCTATTTATAGCTTTAATTTATAGATGCTGTACCATACTGACTCTAAATAAATGTCTGTATCTTGTATCATGCAGTTAATAGACATACGATAGAAACAGGATGACAGACACTATGCTCAGGTAAGCTAACAACGGCCATAATTTCATTCAGTTAATTCTGGTACGTTCTATAACTAATACGATATCTAATGGTTATGAATTTTCTGACTGAATAAAAAATGAAGGTCTTTCAGTTTTAACAAAACTTAACACCGGGCTCTCACGTTCATTTACACTTCAAACTACTTTGATCAGGATGGGATAAGATCTGAATATGCCACTTTATCAATATTTTCCCATAATTCAAGAGCCAGGATTCCACCTTTCTGGTCCGATAAGATCATGTCATAAATTCGTACAAAAAGTCATGATCATCACCCTTCTAACCAAGTTAAGTCTAGATTGGACAAGAATTGAATGTACTACAAAGTTTATCAGAAAATGTTACGGACGACGAACGAAGAACGAACAAACGACAGAAGAGCTAAAAACATCGAAAATAAACCAGGGGAATTATATGTATTGAAATTATTTCAGTTTTACTCTTTCTTGTTTTCAATTATGGTTACACGTTAGATCCTTCTGGTGCCATTGCAGACATCTTAAAGTAACTGAATTGATTTTGCTGAGGATTAATATTTTGAGAAATGATTTCTTGAAAGTACAAAACGAAACCATCAAAAGGAAAAACTATACTCGATTTTATAGCATGCTCATGGGAACAATGCAATATAACACCCGCACACCTTAGCACAAACTTATTCAGTATTTTTAAAGAAATCACGCATATTAACAACTATAATTGACCAGGTAGCGCCTCACATCTAAAGATCATAAAATACTAACGAAACATGCATAGGAAAACCTTTTGGTTTCATTTCCTATTAAATGCTTACATACTTACAAATATGATAGCGAGGTTTCGCTTTATCATAAGATTCGTAGTTGTTAAATGGATTGCCGCATTGTTCAAACTGTAAGATCATACTACGAAATAAAAAAAACAAAAACAACACCGCCTCATTGAAAGGAGACTATGGTATAACTTAATGTTAATCCTTTTAATGGGAGCTAAAAAGAATATTTACGTACATATCAGTTTGGTCGTTATCATATTACTTTATTTCTTCTGCTTATTTGTTGCCTCTTTTTTGTGGTACAATTTCATGGCATTGTATGAGTGATTGCTGCTTTTATATTTTGGATAACATTGTAAACATGAAACATTTCTCATATTTTGCAACTGTTTCGGATGAATAATAGAGCTTACCTTGAATTCAATTTGAGCTGATCGCCGCTACAGCATGTTTGTAGAATTTCTATCGGCTTCACATCTCGCCCTTTCTTTCCAATTAATATCTCTAAATGATTTCCAAGCAACAGTTCAGCATTAGGTTGAATGCGTGTAATACTTTTTAAAACTGTCAAAATGCCAATTGCTTGAAGCTCGTTTAAAACGATTTCTTTTAAAGCATGGTGAATTTCAGTTTGGTTCGCAACCATCTCGATGTCCATGAGATCGACAAACTCATTATACAATGCATCGACTCGTTTCTTCGCATGTGTGTCCCTAAGTTTAAATAGCCACATTTTCGTACACTCCTCTATGGTTTCCTGGACGCATTCTTCAAATCGCGGAAATACCAACACCTTTTTAAATGCTTTGTGCAAAAGAATATTCGACGAATCGGCAAGAGTCCGAAGAAGAGCTCCCTGTTTTGACTTTTCAGTAAATAAGTCCTCTGTCGAAATAAGTTCTTGGACAAACTGTTGAATGTCATCATTTGCAGTATCTATTTTTTGAAACGTTTGTATAACTGCGTTTTCGAATGTTTCTTTCATCTCTTCTTTTAAAATAATCAAATCGTTAAGCATTGTCCATAGTTTATATAGTTTCCCTAACTGCGCTTTTTTCAGAGCAATCATTATTTCTTTACGAAATCTTTCTTTAAATATATCCAGTATTTTCTCATGAAACGCGTCTTCGGTTGGGGAAAATACGTATTGTTTCAAACTTTGTAGATGTATGAATGTTTGGTATGCCGTGTTGAAAGACACGTTCTGCAGTAATAGTTCCATCATTTCCTTGACATCTGGAATAATGTTGTCTTCCTTTGATACGGATTTGCAATAGTCTGAATATAGCATTATGCAATTTGTCTTCGCGTCTTCTAGACATTGATTTTCATTTATTGTAAGACTTTTACCTTGTTCTAATTGGCGTTTGATGTATTCAATTAAGATGGCTTTTTCCAAGAAAGAAGAGCACAATACTACTGTAGTCAAGGGACAAAACATTTGCTGACAATATATTTGGCAAAGAGCAGCGCACAATGACATAATACTTGATTTAGAACAATGGAGCTCCTCAAGCTTAATTGTTTTTAATCCTTCAAGTATTTTGAAAGCTTGTTGGCTATTGATGCATTTGTCCTGAAAAAGACATGAGCTTTCTGACTCTGGAAGAAGTTTTACGAGTGCAGCACCGAACAACGCATACGCAGATGGAGAATTGACACATTTGCTGAGCAGTATATATTTCACTAGCTCTTTGAGTCCTGAAACAGTTAAGTTCGTGAATGTATTTCGGATTTCCACCACACCTTTAGTAACATCCTCTGGACGTTTCCGCAAAACATGCGTTTGAATAATATCCTTGAGAAATGAACAAACATACCCAATAGTATTGTTTTTCCAACAGTCACGCTGTGTGGAAAGGGCATTGATTGTAAACGTTTGACTTTGATCCGTTTGTCCCGAATACACTAAAGATATCGTTTTGTTGTATGCAATTTTAATTTCATACCAATATGTTACCTTTCCAATTTCATTAGCAGACACTTTCATTTGTTCCGTCGTGTAAATTCCCGAGTCTCGTTTGATCAATATTATATTGTTATAACATTGATTCACGCTCTTCATACATACTGATGAAACATATCCACCATTAACATGTGGTATATACACCATGAACATTTTGTTAATTCTATCTGCCTGAAATTGAAAGGATATTATAAATTTAGTTCAATGTTAACACAGATCACATTTCATACTTGATATTTCATACTTCATACTTTAAACTTCATATTTCACATTCCGTAATTCATATTTCACGCTTCTTACTACACATTTCATACTACATATTTAACACTCCATATTTGTCACTTCACACTTAACATTTCACACTTCACATTTTACACGTCATATTTCACATTTCACACCTCTTACGTAATATTTTACGTTTCACATTTCACATTTCACACTTCACATTCCACATTTCATACTTCTCACTTCATATTTCAGACTCACACGTAATACTTTACATTTCAAATTTCACATTTCACATTTCACACTTCCACATATCACTTTTCACACATTTCACATTACACACTTCACACCTCGTATTTCGCATTTCATATTTCACATTTTATATTTCATATATTAAAATTTTAAACTAGTATATAGAACACTGTATTCGTGTCCGGTACACTAAGGTGTCATACATCGAAGGATATACACCATAACATGACGTTATGTTACACACAATACCTAGCTATGTAGCTGATATGTCAAGGCCACATTAAGAAGTCAAACATATGGAAAATGCCTCATATATATTATATAGCAAGTCTTATTTGTTCGGTCTGTTACATTAGCACAAATGATCTCCATGACAGTGTGTCGCGCGCAAGACCACGCTTCGTAGCTCTAAAGTCAAGGTCACACATAGAGGTCAACCATAAGGCTTATACATGTTTATATGAAATGTGTTTGTATAACACTCACGCAGTTTTAATGGGTTATACTAGTTGCACTAGGTCTGAAGATTCATATTGAACGACATATGTCCACCCAACAATTCGAAACAAACCATAGTTGTTCACCAATAAAAGAGCACAACTTACATGAACAGTGCATGCTTGGTTTGGTATATAACGAGGAGGAACTAAACTGACCGTTTGACTAAATATCACCCCGCAATAGAACTTATTAATTTGATTAATTATACATTCATGACCAACCCATTAGTCATCGCCAGCAACTATGAAAAGTGTAAACTGCAGTTGATGCTTTTTCGTGCAATTGTTGCGGATTCATTATTGAAAAAGAACTATGAGAATGATTTCTCATGCAGGGGAACTATGTTGATCTTTGAAAGAAGATTATTTTCTTTTTTAGAAGACTCTTCTTAGACGTACAGACAGTTGGGTGGGCATGTGAATAAACCAGCATAACCCATTACAACTTCGTTATTGTATTTATTATTCAAATAATACTTCCTGAGTGTATACTTCCTGCATACGTTTTTATGTGTGACCATGCACTCAAAGTCTTGTGAGCGACAGATTGACATACAATTGTGATCATTTGTGCTGAGTATTTTTCAAAATCCTTCATGTTTCAAACCTGAAACCACTTTCTATATACCTTTTTCATATATTTGACATCCTAGTGGTTGACGTAGGCTCTTTCAACATTATTTAGCACGTGACACATCCACCTCCTCATGTTATGTTATTCATTTGTGTTTTTTTAACATCCCTTAATGAATGACACAGTAACAGGAAAGTCACGAATACAACGTTTTATATAATAGATCATAAATAGAACCTATTTCATGTGTGAAATATGACGTGTGAAGTGTGAAATGCTAAGGGTGAAGTGTGAAATGTGAAGTGCGATATGTAAAAATGTGAATTGTGTGGTGCGAAATGTGAAATATGTAATGTGAAATGGGAAATGTAAATAGTGACGTCCCGCCGAACTTTCGTATTTTATAGTTTATCTCTTGATTTGTATCAGACAAATGATATATTATGTACATTATTTCTTAATAAACTGAAAGCGATGGAGAGAATACTATTTGTAAAAACAAACCTTGGGTGTTCTGATAAGAACAATTAAGACACTATATAATACATCAGCAAACATAAGACACTATGTGTAATAATTACAAAAAAGACAACGGAATCATACAGAAAAAGTGACAACTGGACAACCACCCAGGAACGATCAGTCGCAACAGCGCTTTGTATTTTAATCTTGGTATGTATACTCAGCAAAAATAGAAACGTCTCTCTTTTATAAAAGATGTGGCTCTGTCTGTGTCTGTGTTACATGTCCAACGTACATGCATTTTTTTATCCTGGCGATGTTGAGAATACGATCATGGGGAGTTTCGCTAGTGCGCTAGAACATTCATTTCTACTTTTCCCACGTGCACCCTATACACGCGGTTTTTTAGTCAACGTCACACGATTCGTGCAATAGAGGCCAATTTGAAATTAGTTTTTTTTTAGTTTTTCACAGTTTTCAACATGCCAGGGATTTTGAAAACGTATGCAATTGGGATGATAGTGGGCGGGGATGACGGCCGCGCGTCAGTTCAAGAGATGCTGTCGAAAATCGATTGAGAGACTTAAGGCACGTTACAGACATACATGGGCTGTTTACGGTCTGTTGCGACCTGGTAAACCCCGAGAGACTATGACAGGAACCGTCCATTACATCACGTTGATGTACTTACGTCAGTGTCTGTTATCAACCAGCTTCACTGCTGGGCGACCTGGTGTATCGACATAAACTATTGGTAATAGTTTGCGTCGTAACTTCCAACCAATCAGAGCACGACGCCCATACACGGATTTAATGACGTCATGCTTAAATGGATGTGACGTCATATGAACTAGAGAATGGCAGATCAGGTTCATCAGGCAATACTTGGCACAGATCAATGACTCCCGATGATTCTTACAAACACTGAGAATATCTGGGTTAAGATATTTTTAAAAATGCGCAATAGTGCTCTTTTTCTTCTTCAGCTTTAAATTCAAAACTTGGTTAATTGCAGATTTATGTATAAAGATTAGCAATATTTTACATAGAACTTTATCATGTAAAATAATTGTGCTTTACATTGAAATGCATAAAGAATGAATGAATGAATTAATTAGTCAACCTTATCATTAGTTTAGAATGACTTTATACAAGTTTAAACGTTCATGTAGATGTTTTGTTATATGACTAGTATATAGATTAGGCAAAAATAAAGACAATAACTACGAAATGAATGGTGTTTTGCGGAACGAAAATAAAATTATTAAATTATTTAAAGAAATATAAAAGTACTGAGATTACTTCATTTAATAATCCGTTCTGAAATAGATATTCTAACTGCAGACATGTTTTATTTTTGTGTATTTTTATGTTTGATTTATAGTCATCGCATTGATATCGTGTAATTTACTCAATACAAGTTAGTTATGATAAACCAATATCAAATGTTTATAAATATTACAGCAAATTGAATTTAAACGTTTTCCTAAGATCAGTAAAGTAATATGTAAATCTAATAATCCTTGTACAAAAAAAACCAACAACAGATCCCCCCGCCTTTTTGTTTTTTTTAAAATCTCAAACAATGAAATAAGCCACTGTTTATTTATTAACTAAATTACCGACTACCCCTGCCCGGAGGCAAAACTTGTAATTTTATTGGGGGTAATAATATAATTTGCTAGGATGTAGTTGAGTTATCATATTTCAACACAAGTTTGTTGTTCAGTTTTTTCAACTAAGGTATTTGATTTAACATAGATATTGAAATAAATTGATAACACATTCAAATTTAATAAACAGATAATAGAACGGGAGGAAAAATGTTAGCGGTATTTCTTAATTATGCGATGGCTTTGTATTGGTAATGTATTGGTAATAATTCTTTAAACAACTTATATATTAATTTTTTTTTAACTAACGTACAGTTTTAAATGTAATTTTTAAAAAATAGATCCTCTCGTTTATTGAAGTGGTATGCGAAAAATATTAATTGTAACAACATAATATTATGATATAATTACACGAGGTTTTTAAAAGATGTTGTTAAAAAAGAATTATGGTCAAATACCGTTTCAGACTTTATTAAAAGCAGATGCGCTAATATACAGACGTCTGTTTCAAACAAAATTTTATATAATTGATTGATTGATTGATAAATTTTAAATCAACAACATAAAGTTTAGAATATCATTTGCATATCAGTTCAGTTAACTCAAAAAGTAATGCGTCGTGAATTAGAATCCCCGCCCGGCACCAGTCTCTGTGATTAGTGGAGCACGTGGTCCAGTGATAAAGCACCGAATCCTTGATCGGAGGGTCATGGATTCGATCCTCCGCTACGGCTATGTGTCCTTAAGCAAGAACTTTTTCCGCATATGCTTAGTACTGGTCATACCCATGAAGACTTCGAGCGTGATTTACCTAAATTGTAAGAACGTGTTTCACAATCGAAGAAAAATAAATAAGTTTTAAAATAAAAAGTCTCTGTGATGATTGATTTACGACATTATGTCTCATTGTCATACTGTCTCTGTCATATATAACTTTATATATCAATTAACTGTAATAATTGTATTTATTTCTAGTAAACAAAATAATCAATCTTTATTTGTTGATTGATAATAAAATAAACTATATTGAAATTTGTAATTAAATCATTAATCTATATTATATTTTTACACATTAAATTTAATCAAATGTTTTAGCGTTTAAGTCAAATTCAATAATTTTATTTTATACTTCTACACATCAAAATCCCCAAAACGTGCTTATCAAAATAAGGACATATATAAGAGCTTGTCAAATTGTACCCGAGGGCAAAATAACACGTCACGCCTAATAATTTTAGTGTCGGAGCGGAACGATACCTGTATGTTTTATCGCGGTCTAAGGGAAGTAATTCGATTCATCTCCAATATCATGAAACTGAACAGGGGTAATTATCGGAAAACTCTTGATAAATATCTGAAATAGTCCAGTATGTAAAGCGAGAGCAAACCACCAAAATGATAATCTTTGTGATATGACTCAGGCGTTGCAGCGGGATCGAGGAATTTGACAAATGCTTTTTTAACGTTACTTTACGTCGAGGCGTCATAAGTTTTTTTGCATACATACCTGCAAATGGTGTTCACATTCGTTTTTAACGAAAATTATGCAAGCGATAAATTCTTACTCAAACTCGAGGACCTAACGTTTACATAACGTGTGTGTGATATTTTGTGATTTTTTTTTAGTTTGATCCCACCGACTTCCCCATGGTATCCATATTAAAGTGCTCGTGATAGCCAAATTTAATGAAATGAAATCAATCCACAAATAAATACACTTTATATTTGATTATGCTTTATAACTACAAACAATTGTTTTGGAGCTAAAATAGGGAGGGACATTTCTTTTTTTCTCAATATATATATTTAATTATTGTCTCAAAGAAAAACAGTATCAATGTTTCATTTCTCTTTTCTAAACCTTTATAAACATATAAATATATAAATAATATAAATCAGTAATTTTCGTTTTAAATAAGTTTATCAACGTGATTTGTTCCAGTATTACATGTATTTTACTCACATATTCTAATCGTGTTCAGACTAGAACAAAAGAAAATCATCTTTAAGTGTTAACCATTATCTATCATTGAAGATACGGTTTGAGCCATCGGCCAGTCTCAATAGTAAGACGGCGAGAGTACAATCTTGTCAAAGCAAATAAGATTGTTTGTACATTGATTAAGCTGTAGTTTAAAACAAAAAGAAGAATTTACATTGTACGTTATTTTCATAGATAGATATTTCTTTATTTAAGTCTTACCATGGTTAATACACAGTTTATACATTAAATTAAACATTATATTTAACAATTAGCTATGCCATTCTATAAAGAATTATAAGAGACTATATTACATGTTAAGCATATCAATACATAGTTTAAACCAATTTATCACAATTAATAATACTTGCTGTTTATATACTTGTATGTTTACTGATAACCTTACAAAATAGCAAACATACTTGCAGAACAGCACATAAAACACACCACGTTTTAACATATATATACTCCGTAAAAAGTGAGAGGCCGGTGCTTATCTTGACATATTATCTAAAATGTTATTAAAATTATATAAGATATGATGTGAGGAAGAAAAGAAATGCTCACGCATCTGCTACTTAAAGCTTAAAAAATATTTAAAAAAATCGAATATCATTCTAGGTCAGATCTAGAATGAACTGATTAGCACTGACTTTTCACTACAATGTTAAAATGCTTCATATGTCTAATCAACTATTACATTATTTATATACAACTATATAAAATATTTCTTCTTCTCTCTAAAATCATAAAACAGGTTTTGGCACTTATTTTCACAACCTTTTGGTTCGATAGTATATAGCATAGTTTATCATTATCGCTACACGAATTAAATTCCTTAAAAACATTTACAATTTCTGTCAATAACTCTGATCGAATGGTATCATATAAAAGGCAATTTAGTAACACATGCAGCTCATTTTCAACTTCATCTTTACAATGAAAGCACACTCAACTGTCTATATCTTCCAGTTTCTATGGCTATTGGAGAAGTGTCACTTCTAAATTTCAAGCACCTCTATGACGTCTATTGAATACTAATTTACAGTATAGTTCCACAAGATATTCATGTTTGAACATTTATAAAGTCTAAGTTTATTTCCCCCGTTACCTCTTTGTGAAACTTCTCTGTTTACATCTTCATGCCACTTTGTGACAACGTCATTCACAATCAGTGGTATTATTTGTTTAAAAGTACAAATTTATTTGCATTTTCGTTAACATTATCATATCTTTCTACATTATATTTTTTGAACATTTCTAATACTTTAAAATTCCAGTTCTTGTTTCTATTATTACTTTTTGAATTTGACCATAAAACTATCTTTTTATTTAGTCTTGTAGTTTGCATATTAATACAACGACACAAATTTATAAGTACACATTTCAACACTTTACTTTTACATGGTGTCCATCCTATATCTCCAGTAACTGCAGAATTTGGTGTGTATTTACCCACATTAAAAAATATCTAGCAGCTCTATTCTGGACAGCATTTATGCTACAAAAATTATGTGTACCTCAAACTACCGCCCCTTACGCAATAACTGGAAAAACAAGATTATCATTCAATTTTGAAAAAACTATATATGTGAAACCTCCGAAAGCTTTTGATTTTGCAATAAGTAGGTCTAACGCTCTGTTTGCAGATTGCGCAACAAATTTTGCAGTCACTGCAAAATCTAGGTGTTCTGTCAATATAATACCTAGGTATTTATATTGTGACGTGTACTCAATTACATCATTGCCACACTTAAATATAACATTACAACGTTCACATGATGGATTTCTAGAATGTACTATATTGGATTTAGTACAGTTAACTGACAAATAATTATTTATGCACCAACTATTAAGCATGTTTAACATAGACAGTAGATCTTCTGGTGTTTCTGTTATTAGAACAATATCATCTGCATATATAATAACTGAAATTAGAGAGTCATCTATCAGAACACCCCTCTGTAATGTATTTATTTTCAAAGCACATTCTTATAGACAGATTGAATGGTTTCTAAAAGTTTCCCCCGAATTCCTAACTAATCTAATTGTTTCCACAGAATATCTATTTACAGTTTCATATGCCTTTCTTAAATCAATAAAAGCAAGGTAAGTAGATTTTTTCATTTTTTTCCTAGTATGTAGGTTTGTTAGGGATGTAAGATGTAAGATGGTCAATGGTACTGCGACCTTTACGAATCCCATTTTGACCTTTAAATATAATATCGTTTTGCTCGGTGAAATTTGTAATTCTATTATTCAATAAACTACAATAAATTTTATAGACTGTAGATGTAATTGTTATAATCCTATACGACAAAGGGTCTCTTAGATTACTAGATGTACATTTTGGAATAGGAGTAATAATACCCTTACCCCACACAGTAGGAACTTTACCTGTATTCAAAAATATATTAAAACACTTTTGAAGGTAACTTATGACTATATCATTCTTTAGAACCTCCCCTGGAATATCGAACATCAAGTACAGATTTTCATACTTCATCTAACGTAAAACCACAACTAAAATTTATCAAAAACAGCTGTTTTATCTGTAACAATTTTACCATCGTTATCTAAAACTTCCATAGGTATGTCGTTTTTTTCTATTATCTCTAACACCAACCCGACCAATAGTTTTCCAAAATTCATTTGGGTTTTTCTTAACATCATTAATAATCTCTTTCTGCAATGTAATCCAGTATTTACGTTTACTTTGTTGTACATTTTTATCGAATATTTTTACTTTTTCAACATACCATTAGTCTTTAACTAAAATCCTCTCCGCGCTACACATATCATCCCAAAGTTTACTTATATTTTCATTCCACCATGGTTTTGAAATTTGTTTACGTTTATAAGAATACCCATGTTTTAAAACAACCTTTTTGCTAGGTATTTTCTCTAAAAAGTTATACTTCTTTATTTTGAGTTGTATTAAATATACACAGGGTAATATTGAAATCTAATTGTTCGCGACCTTATACATCAAGTCATACTTACATCTATGAATGAACCATACGAATAGCTTAGTCTCCATTTATCATTATCTGAAACTCAATATTTATGTTACAAAAGATACAGTTTATGTGGCCTAAATCATCGTTATTAGCAAATACAAGATAATTCAAATTGTATAGCTTGCATTAGTACAGGTAGTACAACTCGATTACGGTTGGGTTTAATTTATCGCTAGGTATATAAGGATAAAGCGTTATAAGGATCTTATATAGTGTTCATTTTTGGTACAAATATTATTTTGGAATGGGGCTCAATGCCATTTTCAACACAGTTCATGTTATAATTGTCATATCCAGTTTTATTGGTGGTGGAAGGCCTCAGAATGAATCTATCGGAGAAGAGTCACCGTCCTTCCGAAAGTAACTGGAAAACTGTCTCGCATAAATATTTTGGAGCGAACAGGACTCAAACTTCTGACCTTAGCGGTGAAAGGTACGTGATTTTAAAACGGTGGAGGTAGAGATGTACAGATGCATTTTGCTACCATAAGCTTAATAGACGTAAATAAATGAATATACTGTCATTATTTACTGGTCAAACTACCATGAAACTGATAGATGGTTAGATATGAATGTACTGTTATTGCATATTGATAAAACTACCAATACATGGTAAGTCTGGTCGTATATATATATATATACATACATACTGTATGTATATATCTATATATATAAACGCCCAGATTTACCATATTTGTAGCCATTTCTATGCACGTGTGTCGATACGGGTCCACAACGTTGAAGACGCGTGCGGGAGCCAGTCGGTGGGAGTAACGTCATAAGGACGATTGACCACATAATCGCCATGTAGGCGACCTATGATTATGACGTCATGGTATGGCCGGCGCGAGACGAAGCAAGCCCTAATTATCATGGGAAGATAACTCTGCTAATACAATCATCACTATAAGGGACGATTGGACTTTGGAGATTCAATCTATAAATCCGGACATACCTAAACAATTTCACTTACCTGCTTATTTTTATCTTTGCCTTTTCCTTTATCAGAATTATCTCCTAAATTTGTACATCCTCTGAAAAAAAGCAAGCTAAATGAAACAATGTTAAATGCTTGCATGAAGTAAGGAATCAAGAAGACTGGTTCCAAAATACTGAGACAACCATTCGTGCTTGTAACGCATTTGAGAAATAGTTTTGTTTATTTAAATTTACCGATAATGACTCCGGTTTAAGCATTACTTCAGTTATTGTTATTGTAACTTTGCATATAGAACTGATGTTATTTGTAAATATAAAGCTTATAAGCACTGTATTTGTGAAATACAAAGAAAACAATCACATTTTAAATGGAAAACGTACCTTGCGTCCTTTTCAACTGAAAGAAAAGTCTTTCCTTTGTCATAAACTGTATTTGTCATACTTATTCCAAAGCGTATCTTCCCGCGACCAGTATAAGGCAATGTATTGTCATAATAACCAAGTAAGCATTCTGCAAGAGCGTAATTTGGAGGGTTGGTGCATTCATAAAATGAATTGAGTTCGTCAGTAGTATCAACACTGAACTCAAAAATAATTCCTGTTTTGTCTTTGATATATGCAATATTCGTTATACGAACATATGGCAATATCTCTTCTATTTGATTTGGAGTAGAATGTTGTTGTTTGCTAAAACAGCCGTAAATTGCAGTACATTCACTTATACTGATTGGTGTTTTGCCATTGTCTTTTGTTGCATGTAATGGTAGTTGAAACACTGAAATTAATAGACAAACTATGAATTAGACAAATTTACGATTAATTATATTTAAGAAACTCCTCTTGTTTTAGAGCCTAGGTTTTTGTTAGACATCCAAATGATACAGAGTAATTTGTGAGTAACCATAATGCCTTTATTAATCTAATCAGTAGTTAAAAACTGATGTGGATACTTATTGAAATACGAACCGATGCGAAAGAATACGGAGGGAGATTAATGATGCTGGCTTGCTTGTTTTAGGATGCAAACGTCAATGCCGTAGTGTAACTACTTAAACGTGACGTCAAAAAAAGTTTGTTTGGAAATAAGTATACAAAAGTTATATTGTTAATAGTCAGATTCGGTTTTTACTCTAAATTTCAAATATGTGCGATTAGTATGTTGAATAGTTTGGTGATGAATGACAACGATACATGTACTTCATATACAGACTTTTGTAGTTTTGCTATTATTTGATTTTCTGATAGCGTCTATGATTTCATTGTCCGATATGTGCGAGTTGAACAACAAAATGTATTAAGTAATGTTCTATACTAGTTAGTATCATTAACAGTCTCCTTGTCAGATACACACATTCCGTTATACATAAAATGTTTTATTCAATATTTGTGCAGTTCAGAAACGCAAGTTTTATGTAAATCATTTCATTTCGCCCAGTCCGAAACCTCTTCAAAGGATTTCTAGTTTCATACTAAGCCCATCTACAATCTCCCATAAAATCACGGTCATATTCTTTAAATAACATACAGTTTACTTTTTATATTATGTCACTATATTTTGGCAATCGTTAAATTTCAAAATGACTCATCAAGGATATGATAATCACTCGTGTACGCTGTGTTTTTCAAATTTAAATGTTACTCTATTTCAGAAACAATACACAATTAAATCATTCAGACTATACTAATTTAAAAAGCTTTCTTCTTATCACCGCCATAACAGCCATGATAAACACAAGCATACATTTACGTGTATTCCAGACAAAACTAAAATAAGAATGTGCTTTTCCAATATATGAAAAATAATCTAGGGATGATCCAAATGATTATAAACCTATTTCAATATTGCCAACAATATAGAAAATATTTGAAGACATGTTTCAAATCAGTTAGACGAGTTCTTTCAAAAACATGTATATTACACCATGCTCAGTCTTGGTTTCGTTAGAATTGTTCTTGTCAAACTGCACTGATATATATAATATATAACTTATTGGAAGTGTTCTTATTGATATTCGAATAGCTTTTGATATGGTAGATCACGACATCTTACTGAATAAATTCTGATAGAACTACAAAATGATTTCAGTCGTATCTTGTTAACAGAGGTCAAGCGGTTAAAGTATGTTATAAATCTAAGCAACTGATTATCAAAACTGAAGTACCCAAGGTTTTATCCTTAGACTTTTATAAATGACTTGCTTATAGTAATCACAGTTGCGGCTGCGACATTAATGCTGATTATCCTAAAATAGGTATCGAAGCAAAATTGCAGTAAAATATTGAAAACATTGATAGATGGTGTATGGAAAAACCAAGATAGCAATAACTCAATCCAAAACAACGTTGCTAGGATAACAAACAGAATTGTTCATACAAACGACCTTGATCTTTATGATTATAATACTAAGATTATATCAGTAAAATTACAGAAAATATTTCGCATAACTATAAATAGATGTCTTAAATGGGACATTCAAACTGAGAAAATATGTAATCAAATATAATCTAAATTAATTCTTTTAAGAAGAATTTCACAATATTTGGCAACTGATCTATAACCCTTTTTTATAATATGTATATTCTTCCGTTGTTCGATAATGGTATTATATTGGATAACTACAATAAATCTACATTAAAAAGTTTCTAAATTGCAAAATAGCACTGCTAAATGGATTTTGTTATCCCATCTTTGAAAATTTTACAATAACTTGGATGGTAATCATTTAGTGCACGATGCAAATGCCATACTGGATTGCTTGTTTACAAAGCACTTAATAAATAAGCACCTTCTTATATTAGTTATTGATAGTGTTATCAGTAATACAATTAAGATATAGTACACATTCAACCTAAAATAAAGTTTCTACTTATTTGGAATTCTATTCTTGAACAAATTCGTTTATCATCTTCTTTACACCTATTTAAGGAATTGTAGAATATAACTGTTTAACAACTATACCAATGAAAATGCACAAAATGTTTGGCTTATTAGTTTCAGTTACCCATTTCGTTATTTACTTTTTTACATATAAACAAACTTATTGATCGCTTTTCAATGACATGACGTGATTTGAGAAGGACATCCGCTGCCCATGCAAATCGTTATTTTGCTGACAATCCTTTTTATTATGAACCAGATAAATGTACACGTGGTGGATTTCATAACTGAGCTTTATATTATTAAAATTTCGACAAAAGAATTCAACTTCATTTACGTTATAGGACGCCCAACGTCATGAAGCCGTCAGTATGGTAGCCGGGAGATAGTCATATATCGTTGTTGCACACAGTATGCATTGTTCTCCACTATCATGCAGTTAGTTAGGCGACACCAAGCAACCGGCTCTCTTGCTGATAGTCCACGTCCAGGACGCCAAAGTATGACATCTCGTCAGCAAGACCACCACACTGTCCTTACGCACCTCCGAGATCGCTTTCAGACAACAACACGGACTGCCCAGGAAGCAAGGGGATATAAGCAGTAACGCATAAATAGCTCCACCATGCGTCGACGCCTGTAAGATGCAGGCATTTCAGCCTATGTTCCATATCGGGGTAACGTATTGACATCAGAGAGGCGACGTAATACTGAGTTGTGTCGTCGGATCTACGATGGACGCAAAATCAGTGGAAAGGTGTTCTTTTCACTGACGAGTTCAGGTTTTGTATAGATATTCTGGATTGGGGGCGTAAGGTGTGGCGTCTCCGAGGCGAGCGTTACGCAGATTGCTGCGTCAAACAGCATGCACGGTGGGGAGTGGGCAGTGTAATGGTGATGGCAGGTAGTCTGACGGCTCGAAGATACGTTGACGAAATCTTGGAACCATGTATTATACCCTTTCTTCCAAATCACCATGTCGTCACGCAATTTCAGCAGGACAACGCTGGGCCACTTTCAGCCAGAATAACGTAAGACCTGAGCCCTATTGAGCATTTATGGCACCAGCTCGGCGGCGAGTGTACAATGGACGTCACGTCATCAACAACAAGGCACAGTTAGTGCAGACACTGTTAGACAGTGGGATGCCATGCCACAATACAGGATTCAGCGTCTCATCCACAGTATGAGGCCGACGCAAACGGCGGCCACTCGCTACTGAGGTTTGTGAACTTTCAGTTTCACCCTCTTTCATTTAGGCATTAAAATTCAGCTCAAATGCAATAACATCCATTTGCTTTTAATGAAATATTGTTGTAAGTCCCTGAACATTATTTAATTTCAGTTTTGACATCCAAAAAGAAGAGCAGACTAAAAATAGAATAAGTATATTTCATGGTGCGTTTTCATTGACCGCCAGTATAAATATAAGACTCCTAAACAGACGTTTGTTCTATGTAGTTTTCCTTTTCAATTGTTCAAATGTGCTTACCATTTCTTCTATGTTTGCATAATATAATTCTGATTAAAAGGGAATATTGTAGCAAAGATTTATACTGTTGTATGATCTTAATATGCTACATTCTTAAAGAAAGATATTATTAATATTATTATTATTATCATTATTATCATTATTATCATTATTATTAGCCGGGCCCGATTAGCTCAGCCGGTTACGCGTCTGACTATCAATCCAGGAGTCGTGAAATCGAATCCCCTGCCCGGCAACAGTCTCCGTGATGATTGGTATACGACATTGTGTCTCATTATCATTCGTCTCTCACCACTGATTCAAGTGGGAAAATTATCAGATACTTACGGAGATGGGGTGTGTTCGAGCACTGGTTTATCCCAGGAAACAGTCAATCAATCAATCAATCAATCAATCAATCAATCAATCAATCAATCAATCAATCGATTATTATTATTATCATCACATGGATGGAACTTGGCATAAGTGTGCATGCTTATACTCTGAAGTAGTCTGTTATGGTTATAATGCAGGTTGAAAAGGTCATGTTTGCCTTTATACTATGTATTTAAGTTTTGATACTGTTCATAAGTGTGATTTGCTTGCAGTTATATGGATGGAACTTGCTTAAGTGTATGTGCTACTCTACGACAGTATATGAAATGTTGGAATGGAATTGAATGGAATGGAAAGGAATAAAATGGAAATATCTATCCAAAGTGGGTGGTCCAATTAGTTTGAAACTAATCTTCCTTGGAGCCCTCTAATGATACATTTACATGTTATTTACAAAATACTATAACAAAATAAATAAGAAACATTCTAAGCATTGCATGCAAGTTGATTATACATAAAATATGACTACATACATATCATTTATTAAGTTTTTAAGCAATCCTTTGAAAGTCTCTTTGATTAAAAAACAACAACAATATATATACATACATAATATATGTGTGTACATTGGAGGTGGTGACTTATTTGTAGCATTTGCGATAATAATTGTTTATTGATTACCAAATATTATCTTCGGTACACATGAAGCAGCTCATTCTGTTTGTAACCATTTAACACAATTTGTTGTAAAGTTTTTGACTGTAGTACAGTTTCTGATATTAAATGGTATACTATTCCATATCAAAGTTCCAGAGTAGGACAGACTACCTTTCAATAATTCTGTGTTGGGTTTTGGTGTGATAAAGTTTAATTCATTTGTTGAACGTAGAATTCTATGAACGTTATCATGGGTATTAAACATATCTATTATATACGAAGGTGCATTGTTTTTTTAAATTCTGTACATAAATTTTGCTTTTTTGAGAAATATTTTTTGATCAATGGAAAGTGCATTTATAAATTTCATAGAGTCTGCAAATGTTGAATATTGATCACTTAAGATAATACGACACACTCTCTTTTACAATATTAGGAGACGGTTTATGTTTATCATTCTTGTATTAGCCCAAATTACGTTACAATAATCTAGATGGTGTTGAATGTAAGCTTTATAAAAAATAATTCTGTAATTTAATGAAATGTAGGTTTTTATTCTTGATAATAGCCACAAGTAGGTTGAAATTTTCTCCCTTATGAACATATTATGTGTATCCCACTTAAGGTTATTATTTAAATGCATTTCAAGAACATTATCACCACATGTAAGTTCTCATGAAATATCATTATACGTTAATGGTAAATTTTTATCAATAAGCCTAGCACGCCGTTGTGGTTTAGTAACAAATAGAACTTTGGTTTTTGATGTGTTTATAACCATTCCATTTTTTAAACACCATCCATTTAAAATATTTAAAGATGATTGGAATTTTTTTTGTATAACAGCCTTTGATGTATTTATGTAAAATATTTTTGTATCATCTGCATACATATCTGTATTTGACACAATACCCTGAAGAATGAGAGGGAGATCATTTATAAATATAAAAAACAAGAGAGGTCCTAATATAGAGCCTTGCGGTACCCCACACATAACAGTTTGTTCAACAGATGTTTCTCCATTTAATGTTACTTTCTTTTTTCTGTCAGTAAGGTAAGATTCAAACCATTGTATTGTGTGTTCACTGCATTTATACAGTTTCAATTTTTTACAAAGTATTGCATGGTCAACTAAATAAAAAGCTTTTCTAAAATCTACCATAATTGCACCAACAAACTTTCCTTCATTTAGTGCCGTAAGCCATGTATCAATCATATGAACTAGAGCTGTTTCACAACTGTGTTGTTTTCTGAACCCGCTTTGAAATTCACACAATAATTTAAAGTGACTTAAAAATAGAATAAAATGTTCATGAACATGTTTTTCAATCAATTTAGACAGTGTCGGTAGTTCTTATACTGCTATTTATAACACGTGTTAAACTACTGGAAATAACATTAGAGGACAATTTTAACAGTTTTGGTCCGATTTGGTTAATACCTGTTGCTTTTGATGTATCTAAATTAGAAAGCATTTCTTTGGTTTTATTCTCTGTAATGAAGGGTATATTGAAAAACATTCTTTTTGGAACTTTAGATTCAACAAACGTTTTAATTTTATTGAAACTTGAGTCGGGTATTGGTTCTTTTAAATTTGCTGCTATGTTAACAAAAAAGTTATTAAATTCACTTACAATATCATAACTTTCTTTTATTTCAATACAATCTTTATTAATTTTATTAATATAAGTTGAACTATTTGTTTTTTTTTGTAGAAGCACCATGTTCTTTAAAAAATTTCCAGATTGATTTTGGGTCAGATTTGCCATCTAGAATTTTTCTTTCATAAGATTTTTTTAATTATTAATAAGCTGGCATACTTTATTTCTGTACATTTTATAATTGTCAGTATTATTACAAGCTTTATATTAATTTTGTCCCTGTCTTTTATTGCGTCTAATATATCTGAAGTTAACCAGTCATGTTGGTGTATTTTTTAACTCGATGCAATCTAATTTGCAAATGATTATCTACTACACTTGAAAAATATTTCATCCAGGTTTTAAGCCCTTCATTTGCATCATTCAAAGAATACAGTGTATGTCATGGAGCATTTTGAAGATCTGTTATAAAATTGTCTTTACTAAAATGTTTGAAAGATCTGTATTTTATTGCATGATGTCTTTTTTTCTTATTTTTATACTTGATTTTACGAAAATAAAATACTGGAAAATGATCACTCTGACCTACTTTAGGGATGGTTAAGTGGGATATATTTTCTTTAAAAACTGTATAAATATGATCAATTAATGTTCTTGAAGTTTGGCACACTCGCGTAGGTTCATGAACAAGTTGCGATAAACCTAAAGATAAAATATAATTTTACCATTCAGTTTTAATATTACTGTTTAATAAATCACGATTTGTATCTCCAATTATAAGCAATTCTTTTTCTTGTAATTTTACTTTTTCTAGATGATTTTCAAAATCATCTTTCCAAATATTGGGCTCCTAACTTGAAAGCTAATATCGTATTGTAGGGTGAAAAGTCATATTTGTCTTTAAGTTATGTGTTAAAGTTTTGGTGCAAGTTGTGATTGACTATGCATGCTTACAGTTAATTAATTAAACTTGACACAACGACCTATGCTTATACTTTGAGGCATTTTGTAGCATAAAAGAGATAATTTATTCAAGTTTAAAATGAAACATCGGAATGCAAACGAGAAATGAGGTGTATAACTTATCTTAAAGATTTTAACGTTTTTTTTATTATAGGATTAAATGCATATTTTATGGTTTTTATGCATGTGTAAAGAATGTCGAATCACGCAAAATTCAAATAAAGTCCAAAGGACTTTGTGTCCAATTTGTGCGTGATTCGACATTCTTTACACATGCATAAAAAACAGAAAAAAAATGAATTTAATCCTTATAATTCCAATCCTGATGATTATATTTAATTTGAGACTCCTCAAGTGAATGAAAAAAAAAACAACAAACAAAACAAAAATAACTATACGCTGCACAGTAAACGCGTAAGAATACATCACCTCTGTCCTGGTTGACATCAAATTCTCGAGATTTAATATACAATAATATCGTAACGGCTATTGTTTCCATTATCAGATGAACTCTTTAACATTAGTTGGTTTATTGTAAAATGGCGAAATATTTTGCGGTGAAAAAATTAAACACCTGCCTTTTACCACTCGATTTAGACAAATAAAAAAATAATAATTCCAGGAAATACCCACAAAGTGTAGACGCTGACATCATTGTTTAGTTTTTGTCTACACGCTTGGTTTTAAAAAATGTGTCAATATTTACGAAGATCATATAAATCCACGCTTATTGATGGAGAATTCGAATTTGGAACGTTTTAAAGGACTTTTACGTGCAAGGTTTGTGTATTTACATTGTCTCACGATCGTTTGCTTCTGAACTTCAACTACATGTACATGTTTTTATTTCATTTTTTCCTGTAGAATATATTGGTCTATGGAAATTTTTATCAACGACTAGTATTCACGTTCGGTAAACCAGGGTTGTGTTCAATGGTATACTATACATCTCAAATGTGAACATTTATGACCTACTTCATTGTTTCTCAAAACAACTTATGGTCTGATTGTGACGGCCGGTTAAATCGTTGAACCAAAGAAATCTATAAAACAATAAACCGATAAAAACAGCTAGGACTAGATCTAACATTTGTTTTTGTTTTATTTTATTATTAAAATAAGCGTGGAACCGTAGTGAACTTCATTTAAGTTCGTATATTGTTAAACCGACCATCAAAATGTCGATGTTTCTTTGTTTACGTGAGAAACGTAAAAGTCGTCCGGTTCCAGGGTTTTATCGAAAACTAAAAGTCTTTAAAAAATTGACGTTGTCCAATGAAAATGCTTTAAATACATATATGATAATGAGGTTGGAATTATAAATTCGTATCATGCAGAACATTATATAACTTTTGTGCTCAAAATATTATTCACTTTGGAGTCCAAAACTGGTATTGGGTTTGTATATATATACACGGAACATTGTTTGAACATACCGGCCCATCATCCCATATCTAATTTTAATTTGGTAGCACTGCCCACCTCCCCCATTTTCGAATGTTGTTTTGTATTATTTAAGAATAACACTTTACCAAATTTCAACATTGTTACCGACCCAAGATTTCAACTTACCCTGGCCCTAAAAGTTTTTATTTCATTTTCTTTTCAAAGTACTCAGACCTATTTCAGACCTATTTTGTAACAAAATAAGTTTACGTGGACTGAATTATCAGTATCAGCTAATAACAACGAATGTGCATTGTATAGGCGTATATCGGTCATGAAGTATAGCTTGGTTAAACTTATCGCCATATAGGAAGCGATAACACATTTTAAAAATATTTTACATATTCATTTTGGTTTAAAGAATAAATCATTTTGACGTTTATTTCATAAAAATCCGTTGAGTAATGAGTATTTTAGGAAAAAGTAATGGGATTTATAATTGTAAAACTAATCATATTTTACCATTATCCTTTGTACATTCGTATCGTTCCATATCGTACGGTAATTAAATCCCATGATATTCTTGAGATAAACCTGTGGTATGCGGATATCTTGCATAAAAAAAGAGTGGAAGCTGAGATCATTTGTCAGTAAGCAAATTTCAACATTGCGGATCGTTGTGGCATAGTTTTCCACATAAACTAACCATTACATGCGGCATTTTTGGGTCAGTACATTTTATATTATGTTTTCTAGAAGTTTAGTAAGTTAAATTTCCGATAGCTATATTTCGACAGAAGCAGATCTAAGTAAATTTTTGTATAAATTTTTAATATATTCAGACTAGAAGTGTCGAATTTAATTTCATATCCGCAGTATTGAGAGTTGTTTATTAGGGTATAGGCCGAGAAATCGTCATTTTGAAGTGTAACATATGTAATTAAATTGTGTTAAGTTTATTCTGTGTTTTTGTAAAGCAAATAGATACAGAATTTGTCCGTCGATATTTATATTGTATAAAGTGGAAATATTTAGAGATGTATATGCTACTACGAGAATTAATAGACGATGCTAAGAAATGAATGCACTGTTATTATATACTGATAAAACTACCATGAAATGTGATAGTTGGTAAGAAATGAATGAATGCACTGTTATTATGTACTGATAAAACTACCATGAAGTAGTTAGATGGTTAGTGATAAACGTAATACTATTGCATATTGAGTAAAAAGTAAATCTGAGTTTATATATTTGTAGCCGTTTTATTGACGTCGCACGTAGGACGTTATCGACGTAACAGGAGTCAGCCAGTGGTACGCTGTAGTACCGTCATAGGACGCACATCCCACATACTCTTCATATGAACGATTTGACATTTCTGACATCAGAATGGAGACGGCATTCGTAGCTCAGTACTACACAGTACCCGGGAAGTAAACCCTGTGGATACATCCATCGCCGGAAGGGGCGTTTGCAGATATACCTACGCATCCGAAGGCGGACGTAGTGTTTTAATAAGTATAAAGCTTATTTAATTAATTCATTAACGTTGCAGAGCAGTTTGCATCGTGACATCAGTGATATGATATAGTTAGTAATAGTTTGCATCGCGCATCAGTGACATGTAAAGTTAGTAGTAGTGTGTATCGCGACATCAGTAATATTTTAGCAAATAGCAGTTTGTATCGCGACATCAATTAAACAAAAGCTGATTAAATTGAACAGTGTTAACACAATTACATCTTTGAACATTATTAGACCGGTATTCTTTTTCATGTTGAGTAAATATTGTTGATTTGTATATATTGTATAATTGTATATTCATAATTTTATTTCGTGTAAAAATAAAATTGTATAGTTTAACTTTTATTTTGCGTAGTAGTTATATTCTACCTTTAAGTAAGTGAGTTGTCGGCCCTTGGTCCTTTTGCTACATATTTCAATTCTTAAACTTTGGTACCTGTTCGATCCCGCCCCCTCATTTTCCCCAATAGTTTCTTTAAAAATATTATTATATTTTATTATTTTGTTTTTATTTTATTTATTTATTTAGTCAATGTATTTATTTTTAACTTTGTTTTGTACTAAATTAAATACTTTGCCTAATATAACCCTATCTCCCCATCTCCGCCCCGCATACATGTATCTTTTTTACTGATATTAAAGTTATGCCTATTTTGCCCGATGGTACATATTGTAAATATTAAATACTGCTCTGTAAATACTACTAGTAAATACTATCTATTTGCAGTCATAACGCCAAGTATCAGGCATTAATTACTGAAACTTTGTCAGAATTAACATTCCGAGCGTTTCAACGAATAGCACGGAATAGTTGTCTAGGCGTAGCCAAGACAACATAACAAAAACAAAGTTTGTTTGGTCAGTGGCGCGTTAATTAAGGAGAGAGCGAGATAGAGTGAGAGAATTTCAGTTCTAGAGGCTTTAGCGTGCTGGTCACATCGCATTGATAGCATTAATCGGAAATAAATACAAGGGTGGATCAAGATGGCGGACAACGAGAAGATAGAAGCTTACATTTAAGAGACAGTCAAGAACGTTTCTAAACAACAACAGAACGATTTGTTAAACAGGATACACGCACTGATATCTACATAGATAAATAAGATAAGTGACACTCAACAAAAATTTCTGAAATGCAAATTTATTAAATCGCGTGTCTAACTTGCAACTCAAAGATGTCAACAGCATCGAAGAAGCGGAGTCAAATTTAAAATATGGAACTCCAGACATAACGAAAGGTAAAAAAAGCTTAGCTGAAGGTATAATTTATTATAAAATAACTGTATATGTATTTAATTTGAACAGGGGTCGAAACATAAAGAAATCAAGATAAGTATTCTGTAAATTAAAGTTTGGTAGACTTCGGATATAAACGCATTTAGAAAAGATATATCATAAAAGGACACAATAACATAAAATGAGTTTTAAAAATGGATAACCATAACAACGGTAGTAACGATAATAATTGTAATTATAATAAAAATAATAATAATTTATGACACAGATGTTTCAATTATTTTAGTCACCAACATAGTCAAACAGAAACAAAAGTTAATTAGAATGGCGGACGAATCTGTGCTAGGATGGAAAGTGGAAGACGAATATGTTCAATCAGGGATTGCTAGTGATGAAGAGGAACAAAAGAAAATTCATAGAGCGCAGGCGAGGGCCACCAGGAAAATCAAAACCGATAGGTCCAAACGGGGAAGACGAACTGCACCATACAGTTACAGGGCTCCCACAAACGGCCAGACAACAATGCATCAGCAACAAAAGAAGCCAGGCTTATGTTTCTTGTGCGGTCAGGAGGGTCATTGGAAGAATGAGTGTTTGAAGAACACAAAGAGAAATCTAAAGCTAAGTATAAATTTAATTGTAACCGAAAACGGTAAAAGTCGGACACTTTCAGAAAAAGGGAGCATCCAGAGTACTGCAAAACGAGAGGTAATGTTAATAGAAATACTCAAAAAATACAATGTCATTTCCAATTGAAAGATATTACGCCATGCAATAGGCTAAAAAATGCTAGTTCGTATTGGAAAAATATAACCGCAAATAGTTATATATTATGTGTAGTGGAAAATGGTTATAAATTGCCATTTAAGGAAATACCAGTGTCACAAAAATTAAAAAACAATAAACCGGCTTCAGAAAATACCAGCTTTGTATCTGAAGAAAAAGAAAAGCTACTTATTAAAGGCTGTATAACGGAAACCAAAACACAACCCTATATATTGATTCCACCGACAGTCGCATATAATAAAGTTGGACAACCAAGGTTAGTATTAGATTGCAGGGTTTTAAATCCATGTTTACACAATTTTGCACACACGTTCGAGGATATGAAAACCGCAAGGGGAATGTTTATACCAGGGTCTTATATGTTTACATTCGACATTAGAGGGACGTATCACCACATAGATATATTTCCCGAACATAAAAAAGTATCTGGGGTTTTCATGGACAATTCAGGGCAAAGAAACATTTTATGTTTACAATTCTTTGCCTTTCGGTTTGTCAACAGCAGGTCAAATATTTTCAAAAATACTAAGAGTACTGGTATTGTTGTGGCGGTCAAAGGGACACTCAGTTATCATTTTTCTAGATGACGGATTAGGTGGGAATAAAAATAACAACGCAGCTTTGAAATCAAGCAATTACATAAAACAAAGCATCAAGTATTCGGGTTTTCTCTTAGCAGAAGAAAAGTGCAAGTGGCAGCCTAGACTTGAAATTATATGGCTGGGTCATAGGATCGATATGCAAACAGGAAAGTTTTTCTTATAAAAAGAAATTACCTTGTTATGTTTAAGACACATTTCAGAAAACAGCACTTATTATAAAATAATTTATTCTACAGGTATTTGGCTGACACAAAATATCAAAGAACAACTTAAATCAGCAAATGTCAATAAACCGGGAGTGGCTAAAAATATGTCTTCATATCTACTAAGTTCAAGGGCAACTAGTACTACACAGAAATATTATTCTTCATTCAACAAATTCAAATTATATTGCGACGAAAACCAATATCAGCATTCTCCGGCAAATCCAATACACGTGGCACTGTATATGAATAAAAGGTATCTTACGGAGTTATTGAATCAATATATTATGCCATCAAATGGGTACACAACATGAACAATTTTGCAGATACGACAGAAAATGGTTTTGTAAAAAATCTTCTTGAAGCGGCAAAGCGATTACGAATTTCAGTCGTAAAACTCAAAGACGCCATTAACACAGAAATGTTGATAAATTTATGCGACCAATATCGAGATAATACAAAATTGACAGATTTACGAGATCTGGCAATGATTCTTATTAGAGGGTACGCAGGATTTTTGAGGTTTGATGACATACATAATTTAAAATTCAATGACACTATTTTTACGAAGATCACTTTGTTTTGAAAATAAGAAAAGGTTAAACTGATAAATAGCGGTCAGGAGACAAAGTATTCATAGCTAAAGGTCAGATATTGGCTTGTCCTTATTCAATGTTGAAAAGATATATGAGCGCGTGTGAAACGGATTCAAATTCAGAAGGTTTTTTGTTTAAACCTATATTCAAATCTAAAGGAGTTTTTAGGCTCATATACAAAAACAAAAGTATCAGTTACACCAGAGCTAGAGAATGCATTTTACTCAAGCTCAAGTAGGTTGCTCCAGATTTGAACATCGGCATACATTCTCTCAGGGCAGGTGGTGCAACAACGGTAGCAAAGACAAACAACGTAGATGAGCGATGCTTGATGAGACACGGACGTTGGAAAACACAAACAAGCAAAAACTTGTACATTAAAGACAGTGTATCAAAAAAGCTTAAAGTTTCACAAGACCTCGATTTGTAAAACGAGTCTATATACATAGATGTGTAGATGAAGACATATTAAACAATTAGTTGGATTTGAGGACATAAATTTTGCGAACATTCTATAATTTGAAGCCTATATATAAAACCGTCTATTTTTCATAATAGTTATTATTTATGTTGTCCGGTTAAGGAGATACTTAACCTTCCGAGCGCTTCAACGAATATCACGGAATAGTTGTCTAGGCGTAGTCGGGACAACATAACAAGTTCGAATTTACCAATCAAAGTTTGTTTGGGCAGTGGTGCGTTAATTAACGACGAGCAAGATACAGTGAGAGAATTTCAGTTCTAGAGGCTTTAACGTGCTGGTCACTTTGCAAAATTGATGTCCACATATTTGAACAAAGTTCAATATTGTATAAATGGGTTGTAAAATCATAATGTTGTATAAGTGGATTATGAATTTATTACATTCAGTTTCTCTAACATACATTATATTGATGTTTCTCAAGAAAAACAATGACAGTTTACTATTTTCCTCCAGAGAAAATACTGCATGCGTGTAAACTACAGCTATTTTTATGCATATTAAATGCATACAATTGAATAACTCCTTTACATGACTCATTGAAGGCATTATCTTAACAAAAGGCAGTGAACGCAATTGGAAGGAATATATATATATATATATATCTTTATTAAAGTCTCATCTATGTACAAACATATAAATAAAACATACAGTAACACAGACAACGTACATAGCCATTCAATATTAGAATTACAAGAGACTATCGCTATAAAATTAATTGACATAAAATATAAACATCTATCACAGATTATTCATGCACTATTTTAGAATAAGATGTATACTATATAGCATTATACACTGTAAGAATTGAGACACCGGCGCTAATCTTGGCTCTAGACTTAAAAGTGTGTTAAAATAACTTTTGTTAAATCGTGAAAGGAAAAATAAATGCAAATGCATCGCTTTATAGTCAAAAGCTGTTTTAAAAAATATTTTAAAAGATCAGTTATCACCCCAGATCAGATCTGGAATGACCTGATTAGCACCGATTTCTCAACATAATATAAAATTAATTTGTTTTACATTTTAAGATATATTACATTATCAATATAAAATATTTCTACGTTTTTGTAGTATTATAAAACAGGTTTTGGCACATATTCTTATCATATCTTTATTGGAAAAGAGAAACTTCATTTTATAACAGTCATCAAAATTATTAAAGTTCGCATCTATGCTTACTGCTTTAAGCATCAGATCTGTCCTAATATCTTTATAAGTGGCACATTTTAAATAACATGACACTCATCTTCTACAGCATTATACACAGAAAGAACATAACCGGTCATTCTCATTAATACCCTCATATACCAGTTTCTAGTTTTAATGGCGCAACACCACATCTGAATTTTGCAAACGCTGATCTATGCTTCATTGGTAGCACAATTTTACAATAATTTTCTACTTCATAATCATTTTTAAAAAGCCTATAAGTTCTTAATTTGTTACGTCCATTACCACGTATACTAGTTGTTTGATTTACACTTGCTTTCCACTCCGTAATATATATAGACATCATCTTTTCAAATACAGTATTAACAAATGTAATTTTGTTAACGTTTGAGTATGTATGAATATGAAGCTGTAAACTATCAAATTGATTTATAACTGTGAAAAGCCAATTTTTACAAGAGTTATTAGCTTTATTTCGTGCCCAAATAAATATTCTTTTATTTAATCTTGTATCAATTGTAAAGATTTTGCGTACCTAATGTCTCGCTATACATTTCCATTTTTTGACTATTGGAGGGACCCAACCCATATCGCCTGAAATGGCTGCAGTAAGTGTATATTTGCCAGTTCCCAGAAACGCATCGCTCTATTTTGTATTGAATTTATGCACGAATAAGATTTAACGCCCCATATTGTAGCTCCATACGATATAACAGACCAAACAAGTGAATCAAACAACTTTGTAAATACTTTATGGGGCATTCCACCTAAGCTTTTAAACCTGGCAATAAGTAAACCTAGAGCACGACCAGCGCTTTGAGCCACTATTTTTGTATACCGAAGTATCATTTTTAAGAACATCCACCGGTATTTTATCTATACCATGTGCTTTACCTTTTTTAGCATTTTCAATAGCTTCTTTTACTTCTAGAATAGATATATGCTCATCCAAAATAAAACTAGTATTCGTGTTACCAACATTATTATGATCATTAGTTCCTATGGGATCAATAGTAGAGTTATAAAAGTTACTATAATCTTTCTCCCATTTACTTAAAACATCCTTAACATCTGAAGTCAAGCTACCATCATCCAGAAGTACCTCCGTTGGAATTGACCTTTTCTTGTTATTATGTATGCGTATTTTACCAATAGATTTCCAGAATTCTTTCGGATCATTATTTATATCATTTAACATATCATCTTGTATTTTATACCAATGGTGGCGTTTAGAGCGTTGAACCTCTTTATCAAATAACTTTCTAGCATAACAGTAATCAGATTTGAGTTTATTTTTTTAGATATATACCATTACAGTTTAACCAATCTTGTTCAGATTTACAAACAGAGTTCCATAAATCAGTCAAAGTATTACTCCACCAAGGTTTTCCAACGCGCCTTTTCTTATTGTTAATGCCGCAACATACAGACCTAAAAGGCAGCCGGTTATACATTTTTTGATTAACAATGTCACACCAGCCATTAAAAGCTACATCGATATCAGTTTGTGAACTGAGACTGCCTTCCAAGTCTGCAACTGCGGCATTAACCTTGGTAACAATATCAGTACCAGCCAAAAAATCATTTGGCATACTATGTAAGTCAAATTTATCGTATCCATCAATAACATCTGATCTATTCGTAAAAACAGTTGGATTTTCAAACTTCATACACCATGTTAATACTGAATGATCTGGAATACTTGTTGGAGCAAATGCACTAATAGTATTACAAAGGGTGTCGGCATCAACAGCACGTACAACTGAAAAATCATCGAACAGTGATAAATTATCATGACTTACTAAACAGAAGTCAACAACGGAACAACCTTTAGTAGATATAGATGTAAAATCATTGTTTATAAAATTACGACCATTAAGAATACACATATTAGCATTAATAAGAAATTCAATTAAAATATCACCAAATGCATTGGTCTTAAAATCAACGACATTTCGTTCACACAAAGAATCAACACCAACAATAAAATCATTGTTATCGCCACAACGGCTATTGAAATCTCCACATATAAACGGTATTCCTACATTTTGGTATTCATACATATCCGTCAAAATATTATCGTAAAAATTAAAAGCATCTACGTGACGGGACGAGTTCTCAGGAGGAAGGTAACATACGCATGGTAAAATAACGATATCTTCTGTTTTATGAGTAAGTTGTAACACCTTCTCTAGTGTTATCTAGAACAAATATATTACACCACTTTACAATGCCATTGCGAATAAAAAGTCCAGCTCCCCCAGAACCCGTCCTAGCCCGTATATGTAAGTTTTTGCGATTGTTACCGTAACCTTCTAGCTGTAGTACATCACTTGCTTTAAGATGGGATTCGGCAATGCCTATAATATCTAGGTTTAGAGAGTTCAAACATGATGACCTCAACATAAAATTATCACTAGTAGAATCACAATTCCAACCCCTAACATTCCAGAACCCGACGTGTACCTAGCAACGACTTCTATGTTCATTACCACGTCGACCATATCCTCGACCACCACGCCTGCCATTGGCCGTGTTCCAGCTGTGATGGCCCTGTCTGTTAGAGTTCTGACATTGTTGACCCGAGGTTTGAGTAGCACCAGAGTTTGAAACCGATCCCGTAGAAGTGTTAGTTGAATCATCGGACCTGGGCCTTGTACTACCGCCTCGAGTATGGTAGCCATTATCACGAGTGTTACCATTGTGGTGGTTGCGTCTATTCACAACTCGTGAACCATGTAATGACAATTTATCACCGCGGTTGATGGCATCAATGATGGTTTTGAAATTATTAGACATCAAGCGATCGTCTCTTGTTTGGTCATTATGGATAAAAACGTCAGGAAATTGACGGTTGTTCTTTAAAGAAGACTTTGAAGACATTACCTTACTTTTATCGGCACTAGATTTCAACTTAGCGATTACCACACCGGCTCTACTGTTATTATTCGACAGTTTACGTTCTGTACTGGCAACAGAAACAGAATTAATTTTCAGGCCATGTGAAATAAGTGAGTTGACCTTCTCATCCAGATTTTCGTTGACACTTTCCGGGAGATTTCTAATGACAACATTCAGAGAAATATCTGGTGTATTGTTTGTCACAAGAGTTGCGAGAGAGCTCATTTTATTGTGTATCTCTTGAAGATCATCAGCGATCTCTTCACGTAATGTGTCTCTAAATGTGTCGAGCTTAGAGTCAACATCTTTCTTAATGCGCCCTAGTTCCACGTTGACGCGTTTGTCCAACAGTTGAGACACTTTGGAAGATATCCGTTGCTCAAGTCCGGATTCTAACTTATCAATACGATCGGACAGCGAGGTAAAAAGCATATGCATGTCTGCGGACATCTTGGCTAGAATATCCTTAACACCTATATCCGAATCATGATGGACCTCTGCCTGAGTAACACTGATATTACGGGGAGCAGGAGTAGGCGCGGCTTGATAAAGCGAACGTTTAGCGGTCACCCTAACGCGACACGAATCGTCATTTCTGGCCTTCTTCACTGTACTATCATTAGCGAGCGGAACAGAAAGATGTCTCTTACGTCCACTATGTTGTGGTGTATCAACTCTCGTTATCCGTTGGGACGACATGATAGAATCAACATAAGCCGCCGCATCTTGGGTTATATTATCATCGTTAAGACAAGACATCTTAAATGTTCGGTGTGGCTTAATTTGAACAGGTGAACCGTTGATTTGTGCACTCCTCTTGTCGTGTATCACAACATAAACTAATCGTGTGTACTCAAGCGTGACGAATTTCCCGCTCTGACCGTGGGGTATAAGCTTGTATACACCCAACCCACCAAATATAATACAGCGGTACACTTCCAAAAATGTCAATCAAATATCACGTTAACTAGTCTGTATTTCAAAAAAGCAAATCGACAGATATGTTCAATACCTTATAAACTGTGTGCTGTTAATATAAACGTATTCTAACCACAGAAAATAAACTTAATCGAAAAAATAGTATCATCGATAAATTTCACAAGTTGTAAACAGTTTACACACCACCAAAATATGTCAAACTTGGTTTTATGCAGTCTATTCGTAAGCGGTACCTTAAAACAGTTTAGGGTACCACCAGGACAACAACGTCTCTTTACATCAGTGTCATTTACATAGTTATTAAATGTTAAAAACAACATTTTAGATATTAAAAAAATCTTAGATACATCGATGTTGGAATACATGGTTAATATGAACTAGTGATGCTGTTACTCAAAGTGAACTGTTTATAAATTTTGTTCAACATGAATGAAGATTTAAATTCACCACAAAGGGTGGATGGGATGAAATATTGATCGATTTAACTTTATAATAGTATTCTCTATTGTGATACACCGTTATAACAATAACTTGAAAACAACACTATTAGCAGAATATCAATATTGCTAAGGGGGAACCAGTTACGCTCGATATTTTATAACTTATACTGTAAGGAAAAAGTCGGAATTGACTCTGAAACAGATAAGAAAAGAAACTGGAGTGAAAGATTTGAGTAAAGTTTGAGTAAAATAGATGATTGCAAATCAAAGAACAAAACTGCAAAACAAATGCAGCCTATCAATTAACAGGAAAAAGCACATGTGCTACAAATTCTGATTAAGCCAAACAACTAGCAGAAATAAATAAAATTATCCAAAGTATCCACAAAATAACATTTTAAAGATACCTTCCAAGTCATTAAAGAATAATTTCTGCAATTCGTGTTTCTCCGGATAGAAATATTTGAAGGAAAGTTGTTTGAGAAAGAGTCGGAAAATGACAAACTCAAAGCAGAATTAAAAACTATTGAAAGTAAGATTAAACAACAAAAAGTAGAAAAGGAAAAAAATAGATGGAAGAGGCAAAATTATAGAAGTTTAATCAAATGAAAGATTGAACAAGAAAAAGAAGATAGTAAAAGACAGAAGAAAACTAAAAAATACAGGAATATTTGTAAACGAAGACTAAATATTCTTAAGGACGATTGCTATAAATTTTCATGCACACCAACTTCCACAAAGGGAAACAATTTTGTCGAGACCAGCAAGAGTCACTACATACCGTTATACTACAGCTGACCCTATTTCGGATGACACAGTTATTTAAGAATACGCTTAAAAAATATTGTGTTCAACATATGAAATATGCACACTGGTATAAAATAATTGTTTATAGCAATTTAACCTGAATATAAAATATAATAGAAATCTTAATATTTATATAAATATGCTCAAGTGGTATAAAAATGTTAATTTTGCACCTGCAGTTTATTTAACGATGGCATACTTTAAGCATATCTTTTTTTCTCAAATTACGTGGTAAAGTATATTTTTATTGTCATTAGAATATGTATTAGATAGTGTTTTGCGATGTTTTAAGCAAAATGTATCCATACACTATATCAAAATACTAAACACAACACTTTAATTTTATTACAAAATTGAAAAACAATTGACACTCTACCGAAATGATTTTGTTTTTAAAACCCTAAATAACTAAGTTTAAACTTATAATTACTATTTCATGAAAATTAATATTATGTGAAGTTTTAATTAGATATTAGATGCAAACAATTTTTTTTCGAATTTCTTGTGAATTCTACATTATTTCGCCAACTTTCAAGAACGGGTATGTTTATGAGGAGGTAATACCAAAATATCTGAGCGGTAACATGTGTTTTGCATTTCTGGTTTTGCATAAAAATACATTATAATTAAATCCTGGGAAGTTTCATCAAATTCTATCAAAAGGAAAAATGTGACAAAAACTACAGAAGTCGTCTTTAAACCATTTTCTAGCCTGTCTGCGTATTAAACAATCAGACGAAATAGACATGACTGGTCGAAAACTATTTTATAAAACAAATCTGGAGACGTAAGACCTGAGTCAATTTCGAACTCCCAAACTTGGATAGACCTAATTATCTTAATATTTTTATTGAACATGAATTAAGTGCAACTTATGTACACGGCTGTAGTGGGTATATACATACCCGTAAACAATACAGCCTATACTGACTTGATAGTTATACTGATCATACTACGTCATTGAATTCTATAAAAAGTGCAATGACGTATATTTCATCTAATCAGCAAATTTGAAAATGTACTGTAACAATGACAAAAAAAAGCAATGCACTGACTTAAAATTTGTCATATTAATTTTAAATGGGTTTCTTTGTGAAAAAACACTGATGTTGTATTTATTTGATATATGCGTGAATGGGTACATGTACATGCATTGGTATGTTGGTGTGGTGTATACGTGTTTTACGAGTGTTTGTACAATGTACATGGGTATAAGTATGTATTAATGCGTATAAATGTTTTATATACATATGTATTCATCTTATTTCTAAATACATTAAAGTGAATACACCGACACCGATTAAATTTGCGGAAAATTTCACTTCTTTTTTTCATTAAAAATGATTGTGTTTGTTTGTTTTGTTGTGTGTTTGGAAAATTTCATCGTCAGCATGTAATGTATTAATGTGTATTAATTTTGTAGTCGGCAGAGGATGTGTAAACTCTACCGGGTTATACAAATAAGGGTTATACAAGTAAAAAAAAAGAAGTCAGGACTAGAAGAAAGCAACCACTGACAGTTAGTGATTTGGCTTAAGGTTAGGGAAGAGAAATGGGAACGCATGGTCTCATATCTTTAGAATTTCATTTAACTACCAAGAAAGGTTTCAGATGAGAGAAAACGAGAAGGTTAAAGATACAAGGGGGGATACAGCGAAGTTAACTGCACATGAAGCCTATTAAGCAGTTAGATGTTAAAGTTGAGAAGAAACTGAACGCTACAGAAAATAACGTGCACTCAATGTGAGTTCTTCTCTCAGTGGCATGTTTAATTATGATTTGTTTTGCGCAACAAAAATATACATAATTGTATATATTATATATATAACAATTCGAAAATTTATAATATGAATTCGCTATTTGCCTTGCTATTTCTGAATAAATTAATTATATTACCATTAAAGTGAATATAGTATAATAATAATAATAATAATAATAATAATAATAATAATAATAATAATAATAATGATAATGATAATGAAAGTGATAGTGATAGTGATAGTGATAGTGATAATAATAATAATAATAATAATAATAATAATAATAATAATAATAATAATAATAATAAAACATACTACATGTTTTATTTTTAAGATTGATATTGACGTATATATTTCTTATTCAATCACATACTGCGGGTTAAATTAATATTCATGCATCTAGCACTAGTTTCAATCAAAATGTACACACCAGTAGGGTTGTTTTGTAATCAATAGACCGATAAATCACCAATTGTTAACTTTTTATTTATTTGACACACTTGCGCTGTGTGACATACCACCATGTGTGTCTGTTGAGCTGATTACCATACACGTAGCGGTATAGCATACTGCGTTTATTGTCAAGCAAGTTTGATATGTTTGTCATTTTCAATAAAAAAAATAAAATAAACCTTACTATTAGTAAAATGTTTTTGTAAGTATAATAAATCCACATTCGAACCTTCATTTTAGAAACGAACTGAAAAATGATATCGTTGAAAATCAACTTCGTGTGCATATATTTCAACCAATTTGCACCTATTCACATATTGATAACGAAAACTTAAAAGATATAATATCGGGAAAAAAGTGGTTGTAGCCACACTCGAACTCAAAATGAGAAACACATTACGTGTACAGTACGCATGAAAACTTACCCGGACAAACCCCACTTTCTGTTCTAAACAGTGGGGTTTGCTCGGGTTCAGCGTATGAAGAAATATGACGAAAGAGTTCCTAAACCAAACCTGTTAAAAATAACGGTGTTATCAAATATTTATGCTTATTCTATATTTTTTGGTTAATTGATTCAAATATATTAAAGTTTAATTAAAAAAAGTAAATGTTAAACATTATAAAAGTAAAAGTTTATTATGGTAAATAACCATGAAAATTACTGCGCCAACGTGCAATCCTTACACTGTCGCTTCACCACCCATCAAAATATAGTGCGATATTTATGTGATTAATTTAGCTAAAATCAAAGTATTTTTTTTCTCAAAATACTTTATTTAAAGTCAAAAGGTGTATTAAATAATTCTATAATTTAGAATATAAAATCCTTTGCTTGGAATAACGAGTTTAGTTATTCGCGTAGTAATACATCGAACCATAACGAAGCTACTGCTGTCTGTCCGCGCCATTTTAGAAGTTACTGTCAATGATGTCAGATGTATTTTAGAAAATTTAATAACTAAGTAAGCCGGAAAATGCACTTTGTTGGGAAGCTTTCAAATTTAATAAAAAAAAATCGGTACATATATTTTCTATCGGACGTATAAATTACCCTTATCATGTTTTACTATAAGCTGTGAAATACGCCTTGCGGCAATAACATTCGATTAAACAATTGCCATCCGCTGTGCGAAAGGAGGTCAATTTTGATATACCGCTTGCCGCAATGTATTAACTTGTTTTTTTCCCCAAGTGGTCAAAGCTAGGACTTTCGGACCGAAAATTGATTTCGTCATTAAAATATTTAATAAAAACGCGCAGTATTACTTGTTTGCTTGAGTTTTTTAACAATTACTTAAATTATTAAATTAAGGAAAGTTATCAAACCTGGACCGATTTTATTTTGATGTCGGACCGGAATTGTTTGCGTCAGCCATAACGTTTGGAAAAATTGTTGTAGTTTAAACTTATTTATTTTACTTCGATTGTGAGACAAGTTCTTACAACTAAGACAAATCACGCTCGAAGTCTTCCTGTTTAGAACCAGTACAAAGCATATGCGGAAAAAGTGTCTTGCTCAAGGACACCACACATAGCCGTGGCGGAAGATCGAAAACACGACCCTCCGATCACGGGATCGGTGCTCTACCACTAGACCACGCGCTCCAAATAAATAGTTGTCGGCAGAGTACAGATCTGTGCATCATCAACGTAACTTGAACTAAATAATTAATATAAAATGTCCATACCGTTTATATATCTTATCCATTAATTTGATATATTTCCTCCATATTACTAACTTCGCAATCCAAAAACATGCTTCAATTTTCAAAAAGAAACGACATAAACATGTCACTTTCAAGGATTTGAAATCATGTACGTTTCACCCTTACAATATCCCTTTGATGTTAGCCGACGCACGGTGACGTAACAGTCATCAAAGAGACGACAGCAAACGTGTTGTTTCATTCAATACATGCAATGAAAGTGTGAAGTTCGTTTCCATATAAACTATCTCCTTTGGTTGCCCCCATAATAATTGATTGATTGATTGAATATTTAGCTTCATTTTATGCCGTATATCAATCATCACGGAGACTGTTGCCGGGCGGGGGATTCGAACTCACGACCCCTGGATTGATAGTCAGACGCGTAACCGAGTGAGCTCATCGGGCCCATAATAATTGAACCTACGCTCATGTGTATATGTCTATTTTGGTAATGTTCATACCGGTCCTGTTTAGCTTTCGAATACATTCAATGATTTCTAAACCACACGAATACTGCACATGCATTTATTCCGTATATTTTATGTATGTACAGAAAAGGAATTTAATTGCAGGCATACAGATAATCATACTACCGGGAGCTTAATTATTTTACGCTGAGATTTCGTTTCATTTAAATGATATTAGTATCACTGATTTTGATAACTAAATATTTAATTAATTGAAAGTATTTACAATATGTTAAAATGATTCTTTCCTATTTAATCGCATTAACTCATCTAGCACGTGTTACAATCAAATATACATATCAGCAAGGTTCTTTCGTGATCGGTGTACTGATAAGGCACCAGCTGACTTGCAATTTGACTGACACATGTGGCGATACTATGACATTACACCACAGGGGGTCCATATTACTGAGTGCCATACAAGTAGCTGTAAAGCACATTTTGTGTTTTCAATGTTTGTTTTTGCATCTGTGTAAAACAAGTATAACATAATAATAACGGGAAAAAGTAATGTCAGAAGTCAACTTCCAAGTTCCAGCGCACAGATCATAATATAACTGTACGGATCCATGCATTGAATATAAAACCAATTTTATTTGAAAATTAAGAAAACGATTTTTTTTTATTCATATCATTTTGCTACCGACGAGTAATGAATGGGGAAGGGTTGATTTCATCACTTATAAATATTTTTAAGAATCAGTATACAAAAATACTCGTAATCAATCTTGTATACTGAGAAATATAGCAAAAAATATGTAAAAAAATATATGTTAAATATGCATACAATAATTTGTTTTTTAAATAAGTATCTGTTTAGATTTTGTTTCAAAATGATTACCGACGACGACGCTATAATTTAATTACGTAATTTATAGGATGGGGATGGGATTATAAGTAGCTACTATAAAAGTCCTCCAGACTTATAATTACTTGCCTAAACCAGTGACTTAATTAATTGTTTATATGTCTCTGCCTAAACCAAATAGGACAATGGGCTCTAACATTTCAATATCGAAATGTCAAAAGAACAAACATTTTAGTTAATAGGAACACACGAGAACAAACACGGCAATGTTGTGTCTATCATATTGGTCATGTATTAGTATCTCTAATTGAAGTTTTAACTTTTTTTATAATACAAACTATTTTTCAAAATATCAGCAGACATATAAACTATTAAGTCACTGATATCAGTAAAAAAAAGTATTAATTGTGTTATTTGTTATTTGATGATTTTTTTTCTATCATAAATTGTTGAAAATGGAATAGTTGTTACATTTGTTGTCATGTATGTCTTCGATTATATAAACTATTAACCAATTTCGAGGGTTTTGCCATCTTTCCATAATACAAACGAAATTAAAAACCTTTATGTACATATACTGCGGTTCCTTATTCCATATAATTTGCATCATGTAGATATTATGTAATTAACCAGTTTTGAGTGTCCTTTAAACACATCAGTTTAAAATATCGTAGAGGTGTAAAATAGTTGACACATGAATAGATAGATAGACGCATGTAAGTCTTGTTATGTGCGGTATGCGATAAGGTCATCAGACTACACATTGGATCTAAATATAGATCAGCTATGGCTTTGTTGTAACGGTATTAATAAACAGGACAAACTGATGAACACATCGGCATCCAAGACGATGTACATGTAGTTACATGTAATTACAGACCTGAACCATATTACAGATGAACTGATCAGACTGCAGTTTCGAATCTGAAAAATCAACTGCTTTAAATTATTTTATTGTCGCGAAACATTTACCTGTATTACATAACATATTGTGCATATTACTACGAACTAATTACATACGAAACCCTCAACAAGCGCAAACGTTAAGGTCAATCATTATCATAACGGAATATGGGTATTTATCGTCTTCAAATGATGTGCACAAACGACTTTTTTGTCAAAAAACAAAAATATATAATTTCCTTATTATGATATCTTACACTGTACATAACACGGCCTTTACACCGGATTATATAAGTATGTGTAATTATGTAATACATAACTGATACCCATAAAACACACGTTACCGAATCCTTATCAGTATACCGACGGGAAAGCCCCAGCGGGTGGTATTGAGGGGAGAGTACCGTGAAAGTAGTCCTGCCGAAAAAAAGTAGTACCGAGTTTCATGAAAGTGGTCACGTGACCGTTTACTTAAATGCTCATGTGTAGGAACACGAAATGATACTGCAAGATTTTTAAAAAATCTTTCAAGTTATTAAACCTTCCGGCAAACGGATCCTAATAAATCTCTGCTCCCTCGGAATGTGTAAATTTATTTATTATCAAGCCGATTTGATGTCTATTAAAGATCCTTAGGAAAAGAACAGATTTTGATTATAAAGATATTGGAAATAAATTGTTAAAATAAAAATGTAAATAAATTGTTTATTCAAGTATGGCATGACTGACCACAAGCACAAATAACACGTTCTGATTCAAATTGACCCTTTTCTGAAAAGGTCAAAACTATTGATATTTGTAACTTCTGTTCTCACGATGCTCATTGAGTATCATTTAAATGATTGGCATGGTCGTTTTATATAAATACAATAAGAAGTTCAAGCCAGCATGCCTTTTTGTAGATTATATGCTTTCAATCTGGCTGAATTCAGTCATTTAAATGTGGTTTTAGGTTTCACTTAATATTTTTGCTGGATAATTAATTGAACTTGTATCATTTAAAAGTGAAATGGGCGTTATCAAATATAAGTTAATCCTGATGAAGTGATCAGTCAAACTTTAGATGAGTTAACACGAATTACAAATGCTGCATATAAAATCGATATTTGCCATTCCACCTCTTCACTGGCTGAATTCAGCCAAACTTTATATTAAGAAGTCAGTTTGCAAACCTGCTTTTGAAGGAAACCATTTTGCTTGCTGGCTGAATTCAGTCAGTATTAGGCATCTCACAATACAACATGAAAACTACGGAAAGTCTTTTATACATTTCATATCGTTCTTCTGTAAAATGTACTTGGCTGAATTCAGTCAGTAGGATCAAATTTCGTTATCAGACAATTTTGTTAGCGTTCTTTAAGTTTTATGAACGTTTAATATATAAAATGAAAAATGAACAAATGATATACTAGAACAAAATTTTATAATCCATCTGTTTATTATTTGATAATGTATTTTAATAAGATCCTTAGCCTGTAATATGCTAATATACATTATACAAAAATTCAATGTCGCCAAATTTGGCTCTAACGAAATATAGCTGTTTGATTTAAATGAAGATAAAATTGTATCTAATAAATATAAGCTGTACTAATGGGAAGTGATCATTTAATCCAAATATGAAACAAGAATGTGAAATCTATAAAACAAACATCAGAATAGAAGAGGATTTTATGGTTAAATCTCTGTAGGCTTATGATACGTTCGAATCACTTAACAAGGTCAAATCATGATTTAAACAAACTATTAGGTGATCATAATTATGTTTATCCTTCATATTTATATACAAAAAATGCACACACACGCACACACACACACACACACACACACACATATGTATATACAGTATTATGGTTTAAAACATCTCTAGTTTTAGAGATGCCTTTTACTTTTTAATGATTGACACTTAAAACCATATCAATATTATCGTGGGATCAGACTAAACAACTGTACTACCTATCGAGTAGTTATATCCTGGCATTTGTAGTTTCTGAGAAAAATTATTTTAAAACACTTCTCTAAATAATTATGCCTGAGTCAATATTTGGTACCATGTGGCTGGGATGGTCATTACAGCTCAAAGGTGGGATTAAGTTAAATCTAAGATTCATTATTAATGATTGAAATACCTTTCGTATATAGTATGATGACCTACGCAAGTTTAAAGCTAATTGTCTTAGACATGGATATGAAATGTAAATAGCTTTAATGCAGTTTTTAAATTAACAAAAAATATAACCATACAATTCATGATAAAACTACACAAATGGACACTTTCAAAACAAATGAATCAAAAGTGGGATATAAAATAAAACTTTTTAAGAATTATATTTTTATGACAAACTGAAGTAGGTATATTGCAGCTTACAAACATTTAAAACATTTACAAATAAATTGACAAACATATTTTTAATGAAAACCCTATTGTAACATTTTTGTTTGTATTTTGTAAAATATGATATACCATGTTATTCCCTGAACATTTTCAAGAAACCTTAGGGCAAGCTCTTTTGAGCCATCTTAGGAGGATTTTGATCATATGATTTAGTATTATGTGGATGACTTAATTGTTTATAAGAATAATACAAATATAATAGTACTTTTATATCAAACATATAAAATTTCATTTTAAACATATGTTATTGTTTAGAATATGTCATTACATGAAATAGCAAAAGGGTTTTGGCCGCAAGTTATCCAACATTAAAAGTGGCCCTTTCAAACAATAAATTATTTACATAAAATATCCAGATGGTAATAACACAATCATATTCATAAAGGAAAATATAATATGAGCATTAAAAAGAGGACGCTGAACACTATTTCATGCATTGTCCTTAATTTTCGTGCTACATGCCACCTTCATTCTTTATGTGTTATATGGGAGTGATAATAAAACATGTAAGCAGATGACCGATAATCAATCTTATTGCATTACTTTGAATTTGTATCGTTAGTGGAAGAGAAGAAATTGTTTCCCTCAGTTGAAAATAACACATACAATACATATATAAAGAAAATAACCCTTGTTCCCTGCCTGCCATGTTTTTAAACGAATCAAGTTGATTTGGGTAAAGAGTCTTCTACTGATGTTCATTTGTACAAAATTATTTGAAATCTGACCACCGGTTAGTTATTACATGAAAAACTATATCATATTCATGAAACACATATGTGACTTTGAAAAAGTGCAACATTTGCGACATAAGTTGAAATATTTAAAATGAACCATTCAATTGCAATACAGTTTTAAATGTCAAACTGAGTTTGACGACACATTTGAGAACAACCTGAACTTCTATTTTCTGGTAATAATCATACATATTTATTTCGTTTCGTGTTTTTAGAGTTAAAACAATTTGCTTCAACAGAAGTCGATGTCGATATGATACTTTCTTTGCTTCCACATCTTTTTCCTGAATATACCTGAAATAACAACAAAAATCAAATATTTCACGATTTATTACTGCTGACCTATGCATAAATTTTACTTATATATCCTATTTATAATTATTTTATTTTCGATATATTTCTGCTTTTACATTAGATTAACATGTTAACTACAAGCAGTACTAAATAACAAAACACATCATGATATATTTCGAATCAAGCTTATTTTGCATATTACTATGTACATATTATAATATAATTTAGATTAAGAATAAAAGAGTCATACTTTACTAAATAAGATATTGTGCAGATTTGAAAAATGAAATTATCAAATGGACATACTTTTAGGACAAGGACAACATGATACCTTTTTAATTAAATAAAATACTGGCATAGTTGTAAAATTTAGCACAAATGGTGGCTATTTGGATGGATCATGTCTAGTACAAAATACCATTGTTTACCTTAAAAACATGTTTTTTAAACTTGCAATTATCCAAACGTTTGAATTTGACCTGACCCGTTGAGTCACATAAATGATTTAGCATATAATGATCTCAATTATAGCCAACTCGTTCAAAATATTCCAGGCATCATCGAAAATCTATTCATACTACCGAACGCAGAGGTAATATCTATGGAGTATGTGATCCGGGTTCAAATCCCGTGACATACATAATGGTTTATTTTTGGGTGATTTTCCGAGCCACACTATTTTCCCAACAGAGATCCACAAATATTTTTAATTGTTATAATGTTAGTACTGAATGCTTTGAACATTTTTAGAAGAACTTTTTATTGAATGTGTCATTTATACAGACAGACTAGCCAATAGCAGTATTATTTTCGCTAAACTATATATGAATATATGTAAATCTGCGTACAACTCTGTCTCCTATCATAATATTATCAATTCATTAAAAAAGCGTTTGCATCTAATGGAAGATATTTAAAATGGAATATAAAACTCATCGACGAAAAACACAAATAAACTGCACAATTTCATTGCATGTACTGAATGAAACAACACGTTTGCTGACGTCTCTTTGATGACTGTGACGTCACCGTGCGTCGGCTAACATCAAAGAGATATTGTACGGGCGAAACGTACATGATTTCAAGTCTTTGAAAAAAGTGACATATTTATGTCGTTTCTTTTTGAAAATTGAAGCGTGTTTTTGGATTGCTAAGTTAGTAATATGGAGGAAATATATCAAATTAACGTTATGGCTAACGCAAATAATTCCAGTCCGACATCAAAATAAAATCGGTCCAGGTCACTTTCCTAATTAATGTCATTAATATCATAATTAAAGTCACTGTTAAAAAACTCAAACAAACAAGTTATACTGTGCATTTTTATTAAATATTTTAAAGACGCAAGCCATTTTCGGTCCGAAGTCTCAGCTTTGACCACTTTGAAAAAATAAACGTCACGAGCAAACAATTTAACACATTACGGCAAGCAAAACCGTTTTGATGAACCGATATGGGTCGCAAATCACACATCGAAGGCCTGTTATGCAGCGATAGACGCTTCCAAAAAACTCCAGGGGCGGATCAAGGATTTCAGTTAAGAGGGGCGCGCATGTGCGGATCCAGGAATTAATGTTAGGGTTGGGGGGTATGGGGCGGCAAATTATACTTAAGTGAATGTATATATATTTATAACTTAATTCTTTTGAATAAAGGTAAACATAATAACACGTATACCTTGATTTTTTTTTATAAACGTATTTATTTACAATGAAAAATGTCGCCAGGGAGGCTCGAACGTTAAACCTCTAGATTGACAGGCGCACACCTTACCTATTACGCTACTGCACCACTTTAGATTTGTCTTAGACACAATCATAGCACATCACTATCTTGTTAGAAGCAGGCCGATGGCATATTGTTTTAAAAAACGACCAAACTCTGGGCGACAGTAGAATATACTCAAGCATCATGCTAGAAGTAGTAAGTTTGTACATATTTTAGGTACATCAAATATGTGCTTAATTTGTTTTAACACAAATCGTTTAGATGGTTACTTGAGTTCAGGGTGAATGTGTAGAAGAAAAACCTATGCTTACCAAATTTTAGGGGGAGCGTGCGCCCCCCCCCCCCCCTTGAATCCACCCTTGAACTCCCTTACATATCTGTAATGGCTTAGTCAAAATTGACCTCCTTTTGCACAGCGGGTGACAAAACAATAGAATGTTATTGCCGCAAGGCATATTTCACAGCTTAGTAAAGCATGATAGAGGTAATTTATACGTCCGATAGAAAATATTTAGACCGATTTTTTATTAAATTTTGAAACGAAAACCGGTTTTGAACGGTAGAAATCGGTCCAAAAACCGAAAAAACGGTGATTTTAGAAGCCCTGGACCCGGTTTCTCGAAAATACTTAAGTCTTTTATTTCACTTTAACTCAAATAGTGTGCTCAATTTAAGTATAAGATACATGAGATACAATGTCTGCTTGCTCTTATCTCTACATGTGGTTTGGATTGATAGCTGTGGGAACTATTGATGTATGAGAGATAAGATGACTGGTCACTTGGGGCCGGTCACTATTTATAATACTGGTAATCAACATTATAATGCATACATATAATTCTGTTCTCATTGGTCAAATTGAATTAGAAGTGGCTACATGACGGAGTGTATTTTGCAAATGGATACACAATGATTTCTAAATTAACAAAATGTTTCTTACATTAATAATGAAAATTTGCCTTTTTTAATGTATACTCGACACAATGCACACGATCCTATAATAAAAACTGGCAATATCTTTATTTGAATTTAAAAAGGTTTTCAAAGAATTTTTATTTTTTTATTAATAAACTTTTAAATCAACATGACATACACGCATGTATTCATCAACAGTTTTGCAAATTTTCAATCAAATAAATTAAGTATGAATTTTAAATTTAAAAAGACATCGTCACTATTTAAGCAAATACAGAAAAATCAGTGGGAATGGCCATTTTTCATTGCTGCTGGCATTTATACCGTTACTCCGATCTTTAATGAGGTGTTTAATTAAGATCTAATGGGAGTTGTAAATAAACAAAATAGCCGTATAGATTAAGTACCATTGCCCAGCATGTGGTGATTACTGGTATCTTGCTCGGTGATCAGATAAGAACTGCCATTTGAGTTATGTATAAATCGGTTTTTGCTTCAAGAAATCTAAACATCATTCAATTTCTTGGATGGAAATTGTAGTTTGTAATCATTCTTTCTGCATATTATCTATAATAATTTCATCAAAATACATCATAACCAAACAAATAGTTTTGAAAAGCATAGCTGCTATATCTCATGTTGTTTTTCAAAGGTATGTGTGATTACTCAAGAAAAATAATATATCCCTGGTATATAGGGTTGCTAAAGTCTGCCCTCAAAACATAAGAATTTCTAGAATACCATTTACATAATGTTGGTTAATTAGATTGAATAAATTTATTGAATATTTTGCGTCATCTTTATGCCATCGAGGGCTAACAGACGATCAGTTAACCTAACCACTGTTTCCTGGGATAAACCAGTACTCGAGCACACCTCGTCTCCGCAATTAAATGCTAACTTTCCCACTTGAAACAATGGTGAGGGACGAATGATAATGAGATACAATGTCGTATATCAATCATCACGGAGACTGTTGCCGGGCGGGGGATTCGAACTCACGACCCCTGGATTGATAGTCAGACGCGTAATCGACTGAGCTTATCAGGCCCGGCTGGTTTATTAGATATGTATAACCAATTGTTTATTCTCAGTGGAATTGTTGGTAATATATACTATTATGAAAATGAAAGTATTAACCTTCTCAGTCTTTATATATTACAACATATATATGTCTCGTAATTTTATTGCTACAGTTTAAAATTATTATTGGCTGACATCATTATAAATTATGTTCCGGAATAACTACTACTACTACTAATAATAATAATTTATATATCGGTCTCACCGACTCAAAATCAAAAATATCTAAATATCTTGATCTATTAAGTAATCGAATCAGTGGATGTTAAACAATGCGTTCCGAACTCTATACAAATGAATCTGCCGACAATATGTTTGATGGAGTTCTACTGGATGTTAGTCCGATTATTATATATATGTAATATGTGTGTCTAACTTTGAATGAGATATAGTCATGCTCTGAACACAACTTAGTCATACTCTTTTTATTAATTCTGTATGATGACAACTGGTAAAAACATTTCTCTTGTTAAAATTCCTATGATTATTATATCAAATTGCAATAGGTTTTTTGTTTTATGTTAATGTTCCAAACAGAAAGTGATACCTTTTTGTCTTTTTCTGATGTCCATTCTCGGTCAAACACATGTACTCCATCCATATACATTTTCTTTGTTCTTTTGTATGTTTTTTCAGACACCTTCATGACACCTCCATGCTTTACTGTCATAATACAAATTTAATAGTTTTATTATTCATCAAGTAGTCACTTTTTTGTCTATTATGTATCTATTTATACGTATAATCAATTTTTACATATTATAATTTTGTTGTATACATTGTAGTTTTGGTCGCATTGAATACAAAAGCTGTAAGTGAACAGCGTTAACTCGACTTTTCTAGTGTTGCCACAAAACAAAATTTAATATCAGAAGTATGTAACATATAAAAATATCAACACTATAGTACTAACATGTATGTGAAATGGAGGTGAGGAAAATAACAGACGCAAAATTGAAACGGCGGAGTAAATCTAATTTAATAGCAAAACAAAATTGAAAAAAAGAAATATGATGGGGTAGAAAATATGGTATAAGTCTCAGAAAAGATTTAAACATAGCAAAGTATCTTAAAATAATAAAATAGAGGGAGGCTCTTTGGTAGCTACCAAAATTACAATCAGGCAGAGTATTTCATATTTAATGCAAAACAAAATAAAAAATGGGTAGGAAAGGTATGGTTGGGGTCAGACGGCTCTTGGTAGGCAACTCAAATGAAATTGGGCAGAGCATTTCTTTGATAAAAAGCAAAAGATAATCTATAAAAATTGGTATTGGAGGATATTTCATGTGATATTAAACAAAATTTGACCTAGAGCTGTCGGAGGGACAGCGCGCTCAACTATTCGAATATTTGTCACAAAAGTACAAATTTGATTGAGACTAATGACAACTCCAAGCTTACACGATTTATCTAACTTACTAAATTGAGTAGAGCTTATAACTGCAATACTGTGAATGCAATTTCAATCCATCCAATACATGGAAAGACTGTTGAGTTTCAATTAAATACATTGAATGTTTGTTGTGATATGAACTTGATGGTACTTGCACGCACAACTTTAACTATAATTTTTAAGTAAAATAAAGGCAATACTTTTGCATTATAACCACCGAAAAGTTACCTTAACTTAGTTATTGGAGTAGGTTTAATGACTGGGAAGTCTTGTATAAAAGTTCAAGTCAATACATGCAATGGTTATTGAGATAGGCATTTGCATGCATAACTTTAACCAATGTGTGACGCCGATGCCCAAGTGAGTAAAATAGCTTCTTTATTCTCCGAATAGTCAAAAAAACGGCTATTCAAATTATATTGTGACAAAGTACAAACTCAGATACTGATGGCTAATCCAGATAAAAAGAGTTATTTATGGAATTACATAGCTTAAACCTTGTATGAAGTTTCAGTCAAATACATGCAGTGGCTTCTGAGAGATATATTTTAACCAAATATTCTAAGTACAAAAAAGGGCCATAATTTAGAAAATAATAGCAAGAGTTACCCCTGTTCAATAATGTAGTTTGATTTAGACTGCAAACTCTTTTTTTAAAGTTACATCAAATACATGGAGTGTTTTATGAGATATGAAATTAATTGTATTTGCACGCAACACTTTAACCAGAATTTCTACATTATAAGTCATACAAGGGCGGTAATTTGCATTATATAATGCAAAAGCTTGATTACTGTGAAGTCTTGTGTGAAAATTAAGCCAATACATGCGATGGTAACTGATATAGTTACTTGCACTGTCTCAGAATATAAGCACGCACAATCATGTCAAGTTCCATCCATATAACTTCAAACTTATGTACAATTATGAGACAATAAATGTGACATTTTTGCACTCAAATACGACATTGACCTTGACTTTTGTAGCCTGATATGTTACATACTAGGGTCCTCCATGGCCGAGTGGTCTAAGGCACCGTCTAAAGATCACTTCCCTCTCACCGCTAGGGTCGTAGGTTCAAGTCCTGCTCACACCAAAACTTTATTTGAGAAATATTGCCAGTTACTTGCGGAAGGACGGTGGTTCTACTCAGTCTGAGGTCTTCTTCCACCAGTAAAACTAGATATGCCATATATAACATGAAATGTGTTGAAAAATGGCGTTAAAACACATTCAAAAATATACTGCCTCAGAGCATAAGCATGCACAGTTATACCAAGCTATATGCAAATAACTTCAAGCCCTACATATTAATAAACAATTTTAAAAACTTTTTAAAACGAAGATTGGAAGCTGACATCATAGCCGATGCCGGGTGCGTACAGAATTTCATCTTTTTTCTAGAATTTTCAAGCCGAAGTAAGAAAAATTCACACCAATGGTAACTAAAAATGTAACCACTGCAAATAATGATAGCATATATCTCAAGTAGCATATACATTGAATGGATATGATTTTTAATCTCAAAGATATATTGTAATCACCAAGACTGCCTCAATATAAATTGTGTGTACTGGTACTTCTGCCCATATGCACAAATACATATTCCAATATATTGCGATATCAAATGATTACTTACCTGCAAACAAGCTTTCCTTTGATGATTTGATTTCTGCCATTAAATGTGTCTCGGAAAAGTAGCTTCAACATTTTCAAACATCCTTGGGCAAGTAAATGTTATTTCTGGCGCCATCTCAAAACACTATCTACAGTAAACGCTTCAGGAATACATCGTAACAACACTTTTCTTGAAGACACTTTCCAATTTTTTCAATATCAAGTGCAACATCTTTTCAGGAAACTGAAATTAAAATGTGTGATTGAATACCTACAGTATTTCATTAACGTTTTCAAATTTGAAGTGTACATTGACTCCTGTTAAAGATATCTTAACAATATACAATAAAGTTATATCAAGATTGCATTAAAATATTTAAAATAATTAATCATATCATGAGTTCATGTATTTAATAGGTAAACAAATATACATGTTTATATAGTTCTTTTAAAAAAGCGTTACGCTAGTAAAATTCGCTGTTTGAAAAAATCATTGTGGAATGTTTTGAATCAACTTAACCATTGTGAGCTGTTAGTCTGCATAATATATGGAGTTTAAATTTAAAGAACATACGTTTAAGAAATAATTTTCGCAGTTTTGTTTATTTTGAACATTTAGATTTTCAAGAGTAAATAAATAAAATGTTAATTGAATATGTAGCAATTTATAACTGTATACATACCATTTCAAACATTTGTTTCCTGGTGAACTCCCTTGTGTATATATTCCTGGCTCTGAGTTATTTGTATCATCACTACTCATTGAAAATAAACTTGTTCCCAAAAAAACATGTATATTTTATTATCAAAATAGCATCATAAATTATTTCATTATCAAAAGTGGTAACACATGTAAATGACAACTATTCCATTTAATAGATTTTATACCAATTAACAGTATATTTCATATTGCAGTTTACAAACATTAACTACACAACCAGTAATGTTGTCTGAAGAGGGTCAGTACTCTCTGCTCCAGAGAGATACACTACACTGCACACGTATCATTGCTGATAAATTGTTGCTAATACACAAATTGCTGGTTCTTATTGCTTTGTTTATGTTCGTATATTTGTCGAATCGTTTCCATCAACATAATCATAAAATGATATTGATACAAATTGTTCAAATATATTATCTTAGAAATTGAAAATACATTTTTAAGGTTCATAGTAGAAAAGATATTATTTAAAGTTTCAGCAAATCGTTCTTTTTTATTTAAAAGAAAAACTCACTAGGCGATGTTTGAAATCGAAATAATGAATAAATTATTTATTAAGTGCAAAATTTTTCAATTTGTGTTTTGTCATGTTAAACGTAATTTATTTAGCGGAAGACCAAACTACACAAAACATAATTCAATATTAGTTACATCAGACTGCATGTATTGTCCTTAATAAATTTACAGTGTTGAAGTACTTACATGTACTTAAATCATATCTATGTAAAATGCATTTTTCATTGTACTAAAGCGTCTTCTTTAAATCTGGGACACATAAGACCAATGGTTTCAATCAATATCAAATACCTAGGGCCTATTTCAATGGTGGTCCCAGGTGAGGATTTAAGAAAATACTTTGTACCACTAAGTTAAGAATCGCACTATTCTATATTCTACTAGGACAGAATGGTCGATGTAATACCCATAAACATTACTTTTATAATATACACGTCACATCACACATGTCAACAGGCTTATTTACAGCTGGTGTCTAGAAATTAATGTCTGGTTCACGAAATTGTTAAAACAGATTTTATGGTTTTGAAAAGCGAATAAAGAATTAATATGATAAGATACAATATCACATTTAAACATATTTAGCTCGAGTATTCGTAGAATATGGGGGATATTGTACTGGCCCCCTGTGTCAGCATTGGTTTTTCAGATACAAAAAAATGATTATGGAAGATATCTATGCAACTACAAGATTCACTTTTAGTAGGTAGTGAGTAACAAAAGTGAGTTTTCAGTAAGAAAAGTGAATTTTAATAAAAAGAAAGTTGAACACTAATTACGAATAACATAAATATAAAATTTAACACCATATACATATGTATATACAATTTAGCAACATAAATGTTAAGTTGGAACAAGAAAAAGAGTTATACAATATAGCAACGTTTGGCCAGCCGTATTCTGAAAAAAAAAGTTCAACAATCAAGGTTTAAGTTTCGTTTCGAGTATATTTCCAACCATCTTTCAACAAATCCCCAAAATAAGAAATCATAGAATAAATAAATTTCCAACCAATATCAAATTAAATGAATATTTTGAGAATTTCTTTATTGATTCTAAAGTAAATAGTTCAACACAAACATGATAATTTTATTCATTAGTGATTTATTACATCAACGTATCTGCGCTCTTTTTTAATATATTCTCAAAATTGTAGAAACTATTAAAAAGCGTTATCATTCATAACTCTTTGCTTGTTCGTTAACTTTAAGTACCACGAGACGGTAATATTTCGTCATTTGTAATACCTTTTTTATAAACTAATAAACACAGAACTTTCAAGTGTCTAAGATTTTGAATATTTTCAATTAGATACAACATTTGATTTACGTGAAACACTTTGCTATTAGAAAAAGTAACAATCATATGAAAAGTGCAAATTTAAACATTCTAGAAGTTTAAACGACTTCGAGCAATATAATAAACAATGTTGGTTTTCTTTCATAACGTATTTGTTGGACAGTGTTTGCATTTGACAGATTGTTTTTATTATTTTCAAAAGTGTTCTTTACGCATTCCTAAAGAACAATAATATATACACATATATTCGGTTTTATTTTTTTAAAGTTTTGAATATTAACTTACCAATGTCACACTCTGGTATTTTTAAACCAAAGTTCTTATAGTTGATATAAATTGTAAATACGATATCAAAATTCTAAACCAATGTATAATGAATGACAATTTAGATTGTGGCGGATTATAATTTGCATATTATTATATAAAGTCCGCCTCATCAATTAAGTAAGTCACTTCACAAGCCCATCCACTACATTAATTTTTCTATTGAATTTATAACATATAAACTAATACCAAATCAGTTTCTCTTAATATGCCATTGCGACAAAAAAAGCCATATCAGTAACAACATACGCATAATAATTAAGGAGAAACCTTGTACAGTGCAATATCACATAAATATCCATAACAACTATTTAAAAAAAAATTGGTTTGTCATATTGTGTATTGCGTTACATATTTGTTTCTGTTTGTACTACATGTATGTACATCAGCATATATTTACAATAACATTATATATCTCTATGTGTACTTATTAATAATTTCTTAATTTTGCTAGTCAGGTGAATTTCAATTAACGGTTCAAAGACACATCTTTTGACCATGTTCTGGTATATTCTTGCATAACTAACATTATTCTCTCTAACTATAGAATTGACAGTTAATACAAATAACAGGAATGTTTTCAGTCTTTAAATTTCTCCATCTGACGCTAATGGCTATTGCAATGATTATAATAGCTGTTCTCTGCCATGGCAGTTGATTTCACGAATCCCTACTGACCCATATATAAGCTGACACTGATAGCACTTTTGCAGATGTTTCAGTTATTTGCACAATACCAAACACATAGATTAGCTAGCAGGTATACGAATACGAATACGAATATTTTATTCAGCATAAAACATCAATACAATGTTTATGGCCTACACACATTGAAAGATGGGTGAATAACATGAAATAGATCATTTAACAGAGAAGCAATATATATTATCTATGTGAATTACATATATTTATATATGCATATATGATAAGAGTCACATTAACACGTTGTTAGTATAAAGAATGTCAGTCGCTTTTATATGTAGATACTGACTGTTGTATATATATTAGTTTGATGATGTATGTTTATAATGATCGGTTAATTAATTGTTATCTTTACTGCATTGTATATGAATTTTGCTATGTTTGTTAACAAAGATTTTGAGTTTGTGGATATCAGTGATTGAAATTTGTTTATTGTTGGCCAACTACAGTAGTATTTTTTAAAGTAGGTATTCCTCAAGTGTCTATATGCGGGACACACCAGAAGGAAATTATATTCATTTTCGATTTGGTTCAGTTGGCATTTTGTACAAATTCTGTTTTCTCTTGGAATGTTATCTTATCTTCCTGTTTCTATCGCTAAATTATGTGACGATATGCGAAATCTTGAAAGTGCAAATTTATATTTATTTTCTTTTATTGCGTCTAAGTATTTTTCTGTTTTAAAGTCATGTTTATATAAGCTATAGTACTGTAGTCTGGATGAGTTGTTTATTTCTGAGTACCAGGTTTGTTTATATGTATCTAAGATGCGCTGTTTTATGATGGGAAAATGTATATCTATATCGAATTGCTGTAACCATATATCACTAAATCCATGGTTTTGGAGAATAGTTTTTATTTGATATGCCCAGTTTGTGTTTTGGTTATTTGGTAAATTATCGGCATCATGTTTTAGCACTGAATAAATATTTTTAACTATGGAGTTTTCGCTTAGTTTGAGGATTTTCATCCAGTATTTTATCATATTAATTTTTCTGAAAACTTGTAGTGGAACTCTTCCTAGTTCTCCATAAAGTGCATTTAAATTTGTAGATTTTTTAGCACACAATATTCGTCTAAGAAATTTGGTATATAACAGTAAACTTTTCAATTGTCAGAAGATTAGGTTCAGGCACTTATTGTACTAGGATTGAGTGCGAATCTGGGTAAACATCTACCTTATATGTTAAATAAAAGAATGGTAGGTAAAGGTTATTATTTCTTGATAAAATGTAGTGAAACTAACTTATAGATTAAAAAATAATGACAGATACTAATCCTACTGAATTGGTAATGTACACTCAAACACAGAGTAAAGTGAATATATTTTAATCACGAAAGAAAAATAGAATTACAGTCAATTGAAGAACCATATGAAAATGTGTTTTTTTAGTAAAGAAAGTGAGTTTCGAGTAAGGCAAATAAATTTCGAGCAAGAAAAGTGAGTTTTAGGTAAGGATATAAAATGAATAACAAAAAATGATATTTAACACCATATTTGTACAAGTTAACAACATATATGTTAAGTTGGAACAAGAAAAAAGAGTTATACAATATGATGACATGACATTGTGAAATGTAGATAGCGCATTGAAAACAAACTTAAAATTAGCAAATTAGACCAAATCTCATCAAAGTTTAAAAAATGCCAGCTATTTTATTGACTTAAAATCTAATTCTAAAAATGGAACTGTTCAGAAATGTTTTTTAAAACAATGTCATGATATATATAATAGATATAAAAGAATATATCACGGATAAACCTGTTTAGGGGCAGCAATGTAAAATAAAAGCAATAACACTGCTAAATTAAACTTGGTTTTTTAACATTTATATTATTGAGTCACGACCAAATCAAGGTCATTTAATTCTAACTCTTATTTTTAGAAGCCGGGCCCGATTAGCTCAGTCGGTTACGCGTCTGACTATCAATCCAGGGGTCGTGAGTTCGAATCCCCCGCCCGGCAACAGTCTCCGTGATGATTGACATACGACATTGTGTCTCATTATCATTTGTCTCTCACCACTGATTCAAGTGGGAAAGTTATCAGTTACTTGCGGAGATGGGATGTGCTGGAGTACTGGTTAATCCCAGGAAACAGTGGTTAGGTTAACTGTTCGTCTGTTAGCCCTCGATGGCATAAAAATGACGCTAAATATTCAATCAATCAATTTTTTTGAGAAAAGCTAGGGCTTTATCTTTGTTTGTATGTCGTATGTAACATAAGGAAATACAACTGAATTTAAGAAGAAAAAAAATACTGTTCAGGGACTAATCATATATTGGCTGCAATATTTTCACCTGCATCCCTTTTCTTACAAAATACATAAGATTACTTTTCAAGTAAATTACATTATTTGTTGCAGTGTCTTATTAAAGTGAAAACAACCAAGCTCCACAATCCAAAATATGAAACTTGGATAACGGAGTTTGTGAAATGGATGAACATAACATATTATGATATTATATAATAGCTATAACATGTCACTCGCCCTTCTTTTCTTGTTACTACCTGAAGTTGAATGGATGTGTTTGTCATAATAGTAAATATAATCAAGCACTACTAATATAAACCTTGGTAAATATAATGCTTACAAGAAACTATCTCTAGTAGATTATTAGCAAAGTTTGTAATAAAAGTGAAAATAAACAACAATATGAAACTTGGGATTATAGAGTGGTAAAAAATAATATCTGTATTATTTACACTCGCCGCCACTCTTTTCTATAATAATATTGTGTAACTATCTCAAGAAGACTATTTTGTTTGTTGAAGCATAGTTTGTCATTATAATGGAAATAGCCAAGCTATACTTTTGAAAATATAGGGATGAAAATAAAATGGCTATAGAATCCCCCACCCCCTCTGTTTTTTTTTTATTAATCTGGTTTGATTATCTAGTGTCATCATAGCATCATCTATCTACATTATAATACTTGGGTGTTTTCATAAGTAAACAAAAATCTGTGGGGTAGTATATTGTGGTAGGGAGAGGTGTGTGAAAAGATACCAAAGATGAAATTGATTAAATTATTTGATTTAATACAAAACAAACTTTAAACAAGTGACCTATTGGCCTCAACGGTCACCTGATAATCTTTAATGGCATCAAGCTATATGAATCTATGATCCACCCTAAGACCTCATAGGGATGGAGACCATGAAATTCATATAGATATCAATCGTCATGTCAGCAATCACAAATCACACAAAAAAACATTCACATAAGTCTATTCAGTCATAAGAAATATCGTGTTTTTTTTTTCATTTCTCTTATATAGATTTAGTAAAGTATGCCCACCCCTAGGGTCAAGCTAAATTAAGGCAGAGTATTTCTTTTAACACAGAAATAAACTCTAGAAAAAAATACAAGAGCTGTTGGACGGACAGCACGCTCGATACTGTTCTAAAACAACAGCTTTTTCATAAACATTCAATGCAGATCCAGGTCTGAGATCGTAGATCAACATTCAAAATAAAAGTTAAAAGACGGACAAAACTTGAATACAGACCCAGGTCTGAGATCGTAGATCAACATTCAAAAGAAAAGTCGGAATTTGAATACCGACCCAGGTCTGCAATCGTAGATCGACATTCAAAATAAAATTAAAAATACGGACAAAATTTAAATGCAGACCGAGGTCTAAGATCGTAGATCGACATTCAAAATAAAATTTAAAAGACGGACAAAACTTGAATACAGATCCAGGTCTGCAATCGTAGATCGACATTCAAAATAAAAGTTAAAAGACGGAGTTAACTTGAATGCAGATCCAGGTCTGACATCGTAGATCAACATTCAAAATAAAAGTCGAAATTTGAATACCGACCCAGGTCTGCTATCGTAGATCGACATTCAAAATAAAAGTTAAAAGACGCACAAAACTTGAATACAGACCCAGGTTTGAGATCGTAGATCAACATTCAAAATAAAAGTCGGAATTTGAATACCGACCCAGGTCTGAGATCGTAGATCAACATTAAAAAAAAATGTCGGAATTTGAATACAGACCCAGGTCTGAGATCGTAGATCAACATTCAAAATAAAAGTTAAAAGACGCACAAAACTTGAATACAGACCCAGGTTTGAGAATGTAGATCAACATTCAAAATAAAAGTCGGAATTTGAATACCGACCCAGGTCTGAGATCGTAGATCAACATTAAAAAAAAATGTCGGAATTTGAATACAGACCCAGGTCTGAGATCGTAGATCAACATTCAAAATAAAAAGACGGACAGAAATTGAATACAGACCGAGGTCTGCAATCGTAGATCGACATTCAAAATACAAGTTAAAATACGGACAAAATTTGAATACAGACCCAGGTCTGAGATCGTAGATCATCATTCAAAATAAAAGAGAAAAGACGGACAAAACTTGAATACAGACCCTGGTCTGCAGTCGTAGATTAAATTTTCAAAAATAAAGTCGGAATTTGAATAACGACACAGGTCTGCAATCGTAGATCAACATTCAAAATACAAGTTAAAAGACAGACAAAACTTAAATGCAGACCCAGGACTGAGATCGTAGATCAACATTCAAAATAAAAGTTAAAAGACGGACCAAACTTGAATACAGACCGAGGTCTGAGATCGTAGATCAACATTCAAAATAAAAGTCGGAATTTGAATAACGACCCAGGTCTGCAATCGTAGATCGACATTCAAAATAAAATCAAACATACGGACAAAATTTGAATGCAGATCCAGGTCTGACATCGTAGATCAGCATTCAAAATAAAAGTTAAAAGACGGACAAAACTTGAATACAGACCCAGGTCTGAGATTGTAGATCAATATTCAAAATAAAATTTAAAAGACGGACACAACTGGAATACAGACCCAGGTCTGAGATCGTAGATCGACATTCAAAATAAAAGTTAAAAGACGGACCGAACTTGAATTCAGACTCAGGTCTGAGATCGTAGATCGACATTCAAAATAAAAGTCGGAATTTGAATACAGACTCAGATCTAAGATCGTAGATCGACATTCAAAATAAAATTAAAATACGAACAAAATTTGAATGCAGACCCAGGTCTGAGATCGTAGATCAACATTCAAACTAAAAGTTAAAAGATGGACAAAATTTGAATGCAGACACAGGTCTGAGATCGTAGATCAACATTCAAAATAAAAATGAAATGATGGACTGAACTTGAATACAGACCGAAGTCTGAGATCATAGATCAACATTCAAAATAATAGTTATAAGACGGACTTAACTTGAATGCAGACCCAGGTCTGAAATCGTAGATCAGCATTCAAAATAAAAGTGAAAAGACGGACAAAACTTGAATGCAGATCCAGGTCTGAGATCGTAGATCAACATTCAAATTAAAACTCGGAATTTGAATAACGACCCAGGTCTGCAATCGTAGATCGACATTCAAAATAAAGGTGAAAAGACTGACAAAATTTGAATGCAGACCCAGGTCTGAGATCGTAGATCAACATTCAAAATAAATGTCGGAATTTGAATGCAGACCCAGGAAGATGCAATTCGCTGAGTCTTATTGAAAAAATTACCGATATTGTAACAGGGTTGTTAAAAAGCTTTTTTATTAGTTATTAACGTGACTCCGTTTTTAAATGAAAAATTAACGTTATTCATATGAACAAAAATTTTCTGTAATTAGGATATTGAAATGTATGTATTATATGAAAAGAATCCAATACACGTGTTTATTTTATCATAGTTACTAATGCATAATTATCTTATGTTAATTTACAGGATATATGGGGACCTATTAGGGAGACATAGAAATAATATGAGAAACCAGTTAATTTTATTTCTATCATTTATTTTAGGAATTGTTTTCATCATCTTGATATCTGAAGAATTGTTTGATCGGAGACGGTGGGACTATAACCTTATAAAGAGAATTTAAAATCGATAACGAGCCAGCAGTGGTCCAAAATGAATAAAATTAGGATTTAAAAAAACAACAAAATACACTCTTTTCTCAAGAAGTTAAATGAGCCATTTTTTGTATATTTTTGTATAGATATTTGGTATAAATTGTCTCTATTTAGAACGAATTTCAAACGAAGAAGATAGGGTTAATAAGAGCCCATTGAGGAGTTGTCTTTGATTTTGACACTAGAATGTTATGAGGAAACAGATGCATCCCATTCTTATCATAGGCTTTTCAGAGGCTTTTTCCAATAAAAACATTCAAGTGATCAAATTAGACCCTTTTGGGTCACTTATTTTGCTTTACATATATTTAGTTTTATAGCTATTCCTGAGCAGAATGTGTGTATATGATATGTGTAAATACATGACGATACATCTCTAGCATAATCATGACTTCGATATCGTTATAGCCACAGTTTATGAAACAAAAAACTCGTTATTATCTTTTTTTATTTACCATTATTTAAAAAATGGTTACATCTATTTTAATTTTTGTAAATGTTAGATAAACATAGAGTCTCATAAATTTATAAACAAATTAATATGTTATTTTACATGCCACAATAACAAGATGCCCTTGTTTTATTTTATGATACATACTCTATAAAGTAGTGTTTTAAAGTGTCAAAAGAAATTGATTAATCCCATTGGTTATTAATGAGTTATGTTTGGTTGGTCAAACACGCATGCTCTAGTTATTTTGGTCATGAAAAGTTTAAGTGTAAGATTTGTCTATGTCAATTCTTTAATGATCACAATTTGGATATTTTGAGTTTTAATCTCTTATTTGTTTTGTATAAAAAAAATTGACTGTCTTGTATATGCAATTTTAACTGTTAAAGTACCTATCATTTGATATGACAATCTCACGCTAGGTGAGAAAGTTTCACTATTATAATGCAAACATAATCAATAAGTGGATTTATATTATTCAAGTCATTCAACAAATGATTATTATATTGGCACACGATCACAGTCTACGGGCTAATTTTTTTTAATTAAAAAAATAACTTTGATTATTGTCTTTGAGGTTATAACTTCCTTTTTGAACTATATTCAACTTTAAATACTGATATACTTTCGTAATATTTTAATACTTGTGGGTTGCCATAACAGTACTATCGTTTAAAGAGAACTATAATAATATAATTTAAAATTTGTTAGCAAAAATGTCACTTATTTTATGTACGGTGTAGTTGACAGAGAGATCACAACGGCGATTGAGTGTAAGTGAATGTGTCCGGCCATGTGTCGTATTGGCGTCAAATGTTCAAAAACAAATAGAGAAATTATTTACCGGCCATTCACCGTGATTTAAAGATATTTTACTAGCTTTTGAAAATCAGCAGAAATTCTTTCCTTTCAATAATTTCAACTAACGTTCCTTGAAAATATGTACGTCATGCTTGCACAGGTCTTATATCTTATGTAACAACGAAACATTCTTAGAATGAATACTGAACGTGCATTAACAGTCTAATAGTTATGTAGAGATTTTTCTATTTGTTTGAAATGTACCACTTATATCTATTTGAGCAGTTTGTTACTCACGTTCTGTCTTCCGGTATTCAAGTAAAATAACTCTTCAACATTGAGGGTAATCAAGATTAGGATTATGCCCAGTTACCGAAAGAAGAATATCTTAACTTACTTGAGTCTGCCATTTTACTTTATTCTATTATTACGCGGTTTTCATTTTTTATTACATTAAATAACGTTCTTCTATTGGTATTTTGTTCATGATATACAAGTATAATCTTTAAATCATCAATTTAAAGTTCTAAGGAGAGGAGTAAGGTAGCAAAACAAAGAAACACGAAAATACACTGTTTTCTGTTATAGCTGTAATTCCAAAATCTTCAAACGATAATCTCAAATCTGAGATTTTTCTCGAATGTTTATCTCCAGTTGTTTCATATCGATTTGAACGTTTTGCGACGTTGATGTCAGATTTGAACTTATTTTTTGATGTTATTGTTCGATCTTTAAATATGGATCTTCGATCGAAACTTCTATTTCTGAAAGTCAATATTCGAACTGATCGTTGAAAATTCAGCTCCGACCATGACATTTCAAAATTTGTTCTCCGTTCTGAGCATTATAAATGAAGTTTTTACAAATCGCAGACATGGAATTGTATTCAAATCCAACTTCTAACAATAACTGTGAATGCTGATGTATTATTGTAGAACTGTGTTTACAATATTACATATCGAACTACTACATTAACAGTTTAATGTTGATTAAATGTCAATGTTGATCTACGATCTCAGACCTGGCTTGTTTTTCTGATTACGATGGGGGGGGGGGGGGGGGGGGGGGGGGGGGGGGGGGGGGGGGGTAATGTCGATCTACGATTTCAGACGTGGGTCGTTATTCAATCCGAATTTTAGTTTGATTGTTGATTTACAATCTTAGAACTTGGGTCTGTATTAAAGTTTTGTCCGTCTTTTAACTTTTATTTTGAATGTCGATCTACGATTGCAGACCTGGATCTGCAATCAAGTTCTGTCCGTCTTTTAACTTCTATTTTGAATGTTGATCTACGATCTCAGACCTGGGTCTGTATCCAAGTTTTGTCCGTCTTTTAACTGTTATTTTGAATGTTGATCTACGATCTCAGACCTGGGTCGGTATTCAAATTCCGACTTTTATTTTGAATGTTGATCTACGATCTCAGACCTGAGTCTGTATTCAATTTCTGTCCGTATTTTAACTTTTATTTCGAATGTTGATCTACAATCTCAGACCTGAGTCTGTATTCAAATTCCGGCTTTTATTTTGAATGTTGATCTACGATCTCAGACCTGGGTCGTCTGTATTCAAGTTTTGTCCGTCTTTTAACTTATATTTTGAATGTCGATCTACGATCTCAGACCTGGGTCGGTATTCAAATTCCGACTTTTATTTTGAATGTTGATCTACGATCTCAGACTTGAGTCTGTATTCAATTTCTGTCCGTCTTTTAACTTTTATTTTGAATGTTGATCTACGATCTCAGACCTGAGTCTGTATTCAAATTCCGACTTTAATTTTGAATGTTGATCTACGATCTCAGACTTGAGTCTGTATTCAATTTCTGTCCGTCTTTTAAATTTTATTTTGAATGTTGATCTACGATCTCAGACCTGGGTCTGTATTCAAGTTCTGTCCGTTTTTTAACTTGTATTTTGAATGTCGATTTACGATTGCCGACCTGGGTCGTTATTCAAATTTCGACGCTATTTTTGAATGTTGATCTACGATGTCAGATCTGGATCTGCATTCAAGTTAACTCCGTCTTTTAACTTTTATTTTGAATGTCGATCTACGATTGCAGACCTGGGTCGTTATTCAAATTCCGACTTTTATTTTGAATGTTGATCTACGATCTCTGACCTGGGTCTGTATTCAAGTTTTGTCCGTCTTTTAACTTTTATTTTGAATGTCGATCAACGATCTCAGACCTGGGTCTGTATTCAAATTTTGTACGTATTTTTAATATTATTTTGAATGTCGATCTACGATTGCAGACCTGGGTCGGTATTCAAATTCCGACTTTTATTTTGAATGTTGATCTACGATCTCAGACCTGAGTCTGTATTCAATTTCTGTCCGTCTTTTAACTTTTATTTTGAATGTCGATCTACGATTGCAGACCTGGGTCGATATTCAAATTCCGACTTTTATTTTGAATGTTGATCTACGATCTCAGACCTGGGTCTGTATTCAAGTTCTGTCCGTCTTTTAACTTTTATTTCGAATGTTGATCTACGATCTCAGACCTGGGTCTGTATTCAAATTTTGTCCTTATTTTAGATTTTATTTTGAATGTCAATCTACGATTGCAGACCTGGGTCGTTATTCAAATTCCAACTTTTATTTGAATGTTGATCTACGATCTCAGACCTGGATCTGCATTGAATGTTGATCTACGATTGCGGACCTGGGTCGTTATTTAAATTTTGACTTTTTTTTTGAATGATGATCTACGATCTCAGACCTGGATCTGCATTGAATGTTGATCTCCGATTGCCGATCTCATAGCCAACTTCACGCAACTCCTAATGTAAGGCAATTAATATAAAACTCAGGGGTGGTAAAATTAAGCTATAACTATTATATAATGCAACAAAGTGAACGGATAGCTCACATTGCCTTAACATTATTTAATTTAGCATTTAGTGACATATGTCTTTCAAACCTTAAAATTGCTTTATTGATTTATTAACCATTACAGTAAAATGATATATGTGCGAATACTTAAAGGCACACCATGTACATATAATTACGCTAAATACTACAATTGCATGACTAGAATAATATATAAGAACAATATAAGAATATAAGTTGGTCAAGCATATCAGGAAATACTTTATATATATTCACACACACATACACACATTCACTTCAGGAAAACAATACAGGTCAACATTCAAAGTGGTTTGTTAAATTTATATAAGACAGTGGCAGTATGTTACTATTTACATGATTTTGAACACACATGTACAGAAAACAAATTGAATTATACAATTTTCATCCATCTGATTAGATTGCTTTGGTATCATGGTATGCTATTACAAAAGTTTTACTGGAAGATTATTCCATTTTATTGGATCAGATATACATATACTTTGTTTAAATAATTCTTTGTTCGGTTTAGCTAGTTTGATGTTGTTTGAAGAATTTGACCGTGTTACTGGTGTATTTTTATTTGTTTGTCTGAAGTAAAACATTTCTTGATTTCGGCTTGGGTTATTGGACTTTGCTATTTTGTACATAAATTTTGTTTTCCGGAAATAAATCCTATCAAAAACTGTTTGCAAGCTCCTGCAAGCTTTCTAGTGTGTTTTAATCATTGTTATTTAAGATGATTTTGCAAGCACGTTTTTGGAGTCTTAAAATTCTATCTAGGTTCATTTGACAGGTGCCAACCTATACAACATTACAGTAATCTACATGAAGTTGAATATAAGCTTTATAAAACTGAACTCTATGGTCAAGGCTAAGATATTGTTTAATTCTTGACAGAAGCCAAACGTTTCATGGATTTATTTTACATATATGATCTACATGATTTTTCCAAGTTATGTTGTCATCAAAAATATGCCAAGTACTTTATCTTTAGATATTATGCTGAGATTGTCACTATTAAGATCCAAATTTATGTCTTTGATATCTAAACAAGTACGTTTTTGATGTGTAATTTAAAATATAGTGTAAGCCATAGATGATCTTCTATTTTCAAGAGTATTTTATCAATGTTTTACATATGCGATATAAGCACTACATTCAAAATTTTATCATATGGTAAAAAACCATTTCCTGTAAATAGATCTATAGTTTTGTATCAACACATACAGTTTATTAATGCTAGATATCCTTCAACATTCTTATTTGTTCAGTTATTTACCTCTACAATATATACACTATATATTTAAACTTCACGGGGCAATATATCGGTACCAGTTCATGAGAATGGATAAAAATAGTTGAACTAATCTTTACCAACTATATTCATCTAATGTCCTTGATAAAGGCAAGTTATAAGGGAATCTATCACAGTATACCACATTCACCTTATGTTCTTGAGCAAGGCTAATTATATGAAAATACACAACATTCACCTAATGTCCTTGAGCTAGGCAAGTTATAAGGGAATCTACCACATTCTACACCATTGACCTCATGTCCTTGGGCAAGGCGAGTTCTATAGGAATATACCACATTCTACCATATTCATCTAATGTCCTTGATTAAGGCAAGTTATAAGAGAATATATCACATTCTACCACATTCACTTAATGTCCTTGATCAATTCAAGTTATAAGGGAATCTATCACATTCACCTAATGTCCTTGATCTAGGAAAGTTATAAGGGAATCTATCACATTTTACCAAATTTACCTTATGTTCTTGAGCTAGGCAAGTTATAAAGGAATCTACCACATTTTACCACATTTACCTAATGTCCTTAAGAAAGGCAAATTATATGGGAATCTACCACATTCTACCTCATTCATCTAATGTCCTTCATCAAGGCAAGTTATAAGGGAATCTGTCACATTCTACCACATTCATCTAATGTCCTTCATCAAGGCAAGTTATAAGGGAATCTGTCACATTCTACCACATTCACCTAATGTCCTTAATCAAGGCAAGTTATAATGGAATCTATCACATTCTACCCCATCCATCTAATGTCCTTGATCAAGGCAAGTTATAAGGGAATCTATCACATACTACCACATTTACCTTATGTCCTTAATCAAGGCAAGTTATAAGGGAATCTTCCACATTCTACCTCATTTATCTAATGTCCTTGATCAAGGCAAGTTTAAAGGGAATCTATCACATTCTACTACACTCATCTAATGTCCTTGATCAAGGCAAATTATAATGGAATCTATCACATTCTATCCCATTAATCTAATGTATTTGAGCAAGACACGTAATAAGGGAATTTACCACATTCTACCACATTCATCTAATGTCCATGATCAAGGCAAGTTATAAGGGAATTTATCACATTTTAACCCATTCACCTAATGTCCTTGAACAAGGCAAGTTATAAGTGAATCTACCACATTCTGTCCCATTTATCTAATGTCCTTGATCAAGTCAAGTTTTAAGGAAATCTATCACATTCTACCACATTCACCTAATGTCCTTGATCAAGGCAAATTATTAGGGAATCTATCACATTCTACCACATTCACGTAATGTACTTGAGCAGGACGAGCTATAAGGGAATCTACCACATTCTATCCCATTTATATAATGTACTTGATCAAGACAAGTTTTAAGGGAATCTATCACATTCTACCACATTCATCTAATGTCCTTGATCAAAGCAAATTATAAGGGAATCTATCAAATTATACATCGTTCTGCTTATGTCCTTGATCAAGGCAAGTTATAAGGGAATCTATCACATTCATCTAATATTCTTGAGCAAGGCAAGTTATAAGGGAATGCATCACATTATACCACATTCACCTTATGTCCTTGTGCAAGGCGAGTTATATGAAAATACACCACATTATACTCCATTCATCTAATGTCTTTGAGCAAGACAAGTTATATGAGAATCAACCACATTCTACCACATTCATCTTATATCCATGATCAAGGCGAGTTATAAGGGAATATATCACATTCTACACCATTCACCTCATGTCTTTGAGCAAGGCGAGTTATATGGGAATCTACCATATTCTACCACATTCACCTTATGTCCTTGATTTAGGCAAGTTATAAGGGAATCTACCACATTCTACCACTTTCACCCAATGTTCTTGAGTACGGCGAATTATATGGGAATCTACCACGTTCTACAACATTCATCTAATACCCTTTATCAAGGCAAGTTATAAGGGTATCTATCACATTCTACCACATTAACCTCATGTCCTTGAGCTAGGCAAATTATAAGGGAATCTACCACATTCTACCACATTCATCTAATGTCCTTGAGTAAGTCGAATTATATGGGAATCTACAACATTCTACCACATTCATATAATGTCCTTGATCAAGGCAAGTTACAAAGGAATATATCACATTATTCCTCATTCATCTAATGTCCTTGAGCAGGACGAGTTATAAGGGAATCTACCACATTCTACCACATTCACCTAACTTCCTTGAGTAAGTCGAATTATATGGGAATCTACAACATTCTACCACATTCATATAATGTCCTTGATCAAGGCAAGTTACAAGGGAATCTATCACATTCTTCCTCATCCATCTAATGTCCTTGAGCAGGACGAGTTATAAGGGAATCTACCACATTCTACCACATTCGACTAATGTCCTTGATCAAGGAAAGTTATAAGGGAATATATCACATTCTATCACATTCACCTTATGTCCTTCATCAAGGCAAGTTATAAGGGAATTTATCAAATTCTACCACATTCATCTAATGTTCTTGAGCAAGGCCAGTTATAAAGGATCTATCACATTCTACCACATTTATCTAATGTACTTGAGCTAGGCAAGTTATAAGGGAATCTACCACATTCTACCACATTCATCTAATGTCCTTGAGCAAGGCAAGCTATAAGGGAATCTATCACATTCTACCACATCCATCTAATGTCTTTGATCAAGACGAGTTATAACGGAATCTACCACATTGTACCACATTCATCTAATGTCCTTGAGCAGGACGAGTTATAAGAGAATCTACCACATTCTATCACATTCAACTAATGTCCTTGATCAAGGCAAGTTATAAGGGAATGTATCACATTTTACCACATTCACCTTATGTCCTTGAGGAAGGTGAGTTATAAGGGAATCTATCAAATTCTACCTTATTCATTCACCTAATGTACTTGAGCAGGACGAGTTAAAAGGGAATCTACCACATTCTACCCCATTCATCTAATGTCCTTGATCAAGGCAAGTTATCAGGGAATCTATCACATTCTACCACATTCACGTAATGTCCATGATCCAGGCAAATTATAAGGGAATATATCACATTCCAGCACATTCACCTGATGTCCATGAGCTAGGCAAGTTATAAGGGAATATATCAAATTCTACCACATTCATCTAATGTACTTGAGCAAGGTCAGTTATAAAGGAATCTATCACATTCTACCACATTTATCTAATGTACTTGATCTAGGCAAGTTATAAAGGAATCTACCACATTCTACCACACTCATCTAATGTCCTTGAGCAAGGCAAGTTATAAGGGAATCTATCACATTATACCACATTCACCTTATGTCCTTGTGCAAGGCCAGTTATATGAAAATACACCACATTATACCTCATTCACCGAATATCCTTGAGCAAGACGAGTTATATGGGAATCTATCACATTCTAACATATTCACCTAATGTACTTGAGATAGTCAAGTTAGAAGGGAATCTACCACATCATACAATATTCACCTAATGTCCTTGGTCAAGACAAGTTATAAGTGAATATATCACATTATACAACACTCACCTGATGTCCTTGAGTAAGGCGAGTTATATGGGAATACACCACATTCTACACCATTCACCTAATGTACCTGAACAAGACAAGTTAAAATAGAATCTACCACATTCTACTTCATTCTCCCAATGTCATTAAGCAAGCAAGAATTTGTTTCAAAATCGAATTTAAAAAAAACAACAACTAATGCTAACAAATCAGATACATTTTGACATCAATTGCAATGTTGCTTATACAATTTAGAGTGAACTAATCTGTGAGATGGTGTCATACTGTGACTGTGTGTACATGTATCAGCTATTTATGCACGTTTAAAGGCAGTATGTAAAATATTGATTGATTGATCATTTAGCGTCATTTTATGCCATCGAGGGCTAACCATCAGTTAACCTAACCACTGTTTCCTGGGATTAACAAGTACTCGAGCACATCCCATCTCCACAAGTAACTGATAACTTTCCCACTTTAATCAGTGGTAAGAGACGTATGATAATGAGACACAATGTCATATAGCAATCATCACGGAGACTGTTGCTGGGCGGGGGATTTGAACTGACGACCCCTGGATCGATAGTCAGACGCGTAACCGACTGAGCTAATCGGGCCCGGCTCCTAATAAAATAAATGTATTAATAAAAGTGTAATATTATATTGTAATAATATAAACTGATTTAAATAATGCACTCTAAATGGAGATATTTAATATATTAAATAGTCTGAACTAGATTTAACTGTAATTTAATTCTTAGATGTTCACAGAATGATGGAAAGGTACTTATAGACCAGCATCATACAACCAATATATTAACGGCAAAAATGCTATTTAATACCCGTGTATAATTGTGCAGTGTCACTATTTGCCTGGGAATTCCCTGGTGTTTTATTTTGGGAATATACCTAAATTTTTAATATAAAGACAGGAAATAATTTTAGACGTTGTTCAGTCGAAATCAGTTTCTAACTGCCCTGCACCCAGATTTACCAGCATATCATGAATCAACAATAGCAACCCTTATCACAGCATGCTGTCAACGCTTTCTCTCCCTGGATACTGTCCAGAACTGACCAACCGACTCCACAGAACATTAGCATCGTACAAAGATAACAAAACCTGATCAACTGGCACCTCTTTAACATACATACAAGTGCCATAGTACAAAAATAACATGTTTTGTGAATATACAAGATCCCCTACGAAATAAACACACACACACATTTTTCTTTCACACTGTTAGAATAATATTATACACTAAAATGAAACACTCAATGTTCATACATAAAATGCAGAAAACAACAAAATTAAATCAAGTGACATATTTTCTTGTTCTAATACAAAGATAATCGTGTTTTTTTTTTAAACAATGACCAATAATAGAATTGAATACATATTTTTGTCTCATGGTCACATTGACGAACATGAAAAATTAATAAAGAAACAATTTGAAATGTATTTGTTTTTGTTACATAAACAAATGTAAACTGTAAAATGGTGTAAAACCTTTTAATCATACGTAATTTGAAAATTGGTACATTACACTTCCTGGTTGGCTGTCTAAGTGCAGGATACATGATTTCTTACATAATGTCGGCTATTACAGATTTTTACTAACATAATTGCAATAAAAAATTTTTTTACAAACGCATCAAACTGGCAAACGGTATGGATATGAACGTAATAAAGAGAGAAACAATCGCAACATTAACATGAAATAGCTATATAGATATATGGATATTTACGTAGTAAAGAGAGAGAAAATCTCAATATTAACATAATATAGCTATGTATATATATATATATATATATATATACTAAGACATACTAGCATTTACGGGGTATCGGTCTATCTTGGACCTTTCTTGTGGGGTCCTTATGGATTGTGAGGTCTTTATAGGACCTCGCAAAATAAAGCCCCTTAAAATTAATCATTTATCTTACTAGAGGTGAAATATGTGTAAAGTGCGCAAATAGGTTTTATATCAAAATTGAAATTGAGTTGTCTCCTTTACACCATTGCCGCAATCGCCTATGCTCGACAGGCCAAGAATGCCATAAACTCGGAAATGTTCCGCATGAATATCAATGTATACGGAATATCTCGGTATTTTTCATTTCCCGCTAACTATTTGTCATTTTGGTCAAGTTTACCATCAAAGGCTTTATTTGGTACATTCAAATATGGAAAAAGATATAAAAGACACATTATAGTTGTCTTTAAACTTTTGTAGTAATATTACAAAAAAACTTTGGCGTATGAGCTTTTGGGATTCAAATGTTAATTCTGCATTAGATTAATTATAAATTTATTCAACGTCGAAAGCTTTCAACAAAAGAGGCATTTGATTTGTTATAAACCTATGGACACCTCATTAATGTTTGTGATTAATGGGGTAATATGAGTATTGGCAGATTGTAAAATTCCATTGTGTATAGACCATAATAATGCTCCTCTGCCTATCGTCATTATTTATTGAAACCTGATTCATTTTTTATACTATTATTATGATTCTTTAAAAAGGAATAGTTCTGGTTACAGAAATAGCAAGATAGGGAAAATAATATTGTAATGTGAACATTAATATGTATTAAAATGGCATAAAACATATTTAATGGCTGCCTGTTATATCTAGCTACTGCAATCATAAATAACTGAACAGAAACGTTATCACATACCAGCTTGTTGGGTAATGGTACACTGTAATACTTCATGCAACAAAAATGATAACAATATATGATTACAAGTTCAATGACAGTACGATTTAATGTGTAAAGCCCTTAAAAACTTTTTATACTCCACACTTTCTGTTTATTTGCTGTTTATCTCTGTCAAATATTGGCCCATTTAATTGCTCATCCCGTGAACCATTAATTGTTTGTTCTTTAGATTAGTTCCATGGCGGATTCGATATATCAGCGAAATATCTCGCAAACCGATCAGGGCTGAATGTGGTCTGTCATTTCTCTTGAATTTATTTAAAGATTTCAAAAACTTACGAAGCAATTGTTTACATTAATTTGATAACTTGGCCTTTTCTTTGTTATAAAATTGACATTTCGCACTTCGTTTGGCTTTAACAAAATAAGTTCTATACTTTAAATTAAGTTTTTTCGATAGAGTTATCAGACTTCAATTAGCGATTAAATGTTAGAAATAATATTTTAGCCTCACGAGACGAATTACCAAACGATTGTACGCGTCTTAATCTTGGGTTGGGTACTAAATGTCCACCCAAAACACGGGAATGAAATATTATAAACAACATCTGAAATTTTATTGATACACTGGCTAATGTTAACCTCTGCATATCTAATGTAATATTTCCCTCAGATTCCCTCATATTAATAATAGAGTTGGCTTTCTTCTTACCTACCTTAGAGATCGCTAATACCTCTTCTTCTCCGCAGAAATTATTACGGACTGAATGAATATGGGCCATGTTTATCAAAAATTTGAACACTTAATATAGTCAGTTAATAAAGAATGCAACTTTAATACTGCAACCCGGGCAATATTGTAGAAATATGGTTTACTTTACATACTGTATTATACCCAAGTGTTGAACATTTGTTTATAATAATATAATAGCTAAATTTGTATTCTACTTCATTGGCAAAATGAAGATATTTTACCTATTAAATTTGTGAAAATAGAAATTAGTAATACATCCAAAATGCCAGTTTAAACCCTACAATCGTAACTAAACCTGGATAAACTAATATTTAAGAAAATTATATTATATGCTACAACCCTGGCAATAATAAAAAATATCCTATACACTTATGTTTACAAGTATGATGGTTCATTCACTTGTCAATCCGGGATAACCAGGCCACATGGTTCTAAACACTGACTGATGAATAATGAGTTAGACAACCTGGCTCTAAATTCCGGTAAAAAAACGTCGGCCACTTGGCTCTAACGTTATAAAAATACAACTGACTCAAACTGAAAAACAACAATAACACAAAACACAATTCAATGTTGGTTTTTATCTTGGTTTATACAACCGAAAGGATTTCCTATCTGCTATCTATGTTGAAACCCGTTGTTCATGGGAGAAAACGCCCTGGGACTGCAGATATTGCAAATTTGTAAAACTTCCAGTTTTAATTTTTTTTGTTCGACCACGTTTCGGGTTTTACAAAAGTCTCGACTTTGGGGCGTTTCGTAGCGTATAATTTTACTCTTTTATTGTCCGACGTTGTCCAACAATATACATAAGAGTTAAACTAATAGTATGCAACCGGTAAACCTTGGTTTGCGACAGCTGTAGTGTGTTTGTCAAGTTGAAATCGGACCCTGGTCTTTGTATGTTACAAGATGGCGAAATATTTCCAGCTGAGGTTTTCCAACTTTTCTGTAAAATACCTTGCTTTCTAAATTATCCATGTCGCCAATATGTTGAGTTCCACATAGACTAAAGGTTAACTAATCAAGTTGTCCACAATATCTGGCGCCCTGGCCTTGGCTAAGCTGAATGTTTAAATCGATGTATCACTTTCAAAAGAGCATCTGTCATTGCTGAGTCAACCATGCTGTTGTTGTTGTAGTAAAGCATTATGGGAGCCTGTAACTAGCTTACTAGATACATAACATCTAAAGAATTCATTGCTGATAAAGTTTTATCGCTAAAATAAATACTTTATAATGTATGCAATATTAATACAAAGGTATGAAGTTGTAGTTTAATATTTGTTCTTTTAATTTATTGCAATACTTTAATACATTTATAGCGTTTAATCACTGTTTTAATGGCGATGGTACTGTGCATTTTTGAATAGTGGAATTTATTGCAAGTTCCCAGCATTTGCTAGAAGACGTTCCCGCAGTTTTTTATGCAGGATTTCCCACATATTTAATTCGGTACGACGTTCACGAAGTCATTTTCCGGGAGTCCTTACTAAACTGTTGTGGGATTCCAGCACTTTTATTGGCCCCGTATTGCCAAAAAGATATATATTTAAACATGCAAACACGGGATTTCCTAAGGGAAAAGGGATTTCCTAACTTGCGCTATGCGCCTATGTCAAACTGAAATAGATTTCCCGCTTAAAATTGCAATTTATTTAGTGACATATTAAATGAATCATGTGATTTCATTTTGATTTCAATTTGGTCCGTCATGTAGGTTTTACACGTTGTAAAATATGTTTCATCTTAGAAAGGGACTGAATGATGATGTGAAGGTCGTCAAGCAATATTTAAGTGCTGTATATTTTTAAAACAGGGATTTTGTTTCAAGTTTACCAATCCGACTTAAATATTGATTTTGTCATGTTTTGGTGGATTTGATATATCAAACCATTCGTATTATCTAAACTTTTAAGACATTTATAATTTTTTATCTTTACATTAATATAATATTGGTATATCTGTGTTTTGATTGACAAAAGATTAAAGAAGTAATTGCAGTAAAACTAAGTTTGATGTAGCGAAGAATAGTTAATCTGAATTAGAAAAAATAAACCTTGTCTATTACATTACTCATTGCAACGCTGATAAATCTGATTAAATTGTACCCATGTGTCCATAAACAAACCGTATAAGTTTGTATTTCAACTAAACTTCATAACTGCAATTATGTTTTGAAATATCTTAACAATTCGCAGGTATATGTTGTTTCGACAGCTATCATCAAGATCGCAACAACATTATATATAATAAGTTAAGTTATGGACTTTTCAAGTACATTAACATGGAATTGTAAGAATATTAAGACATGCCTTTTGGATAGTCTGCTTTTCATGAACTACATCAGGTACACTTAATTTGTATTACAATTTAATAACTATGCATTGTATATCTTATTTACTGCCAGATAAAAACACTTGACGTATGGGTCGTTCCAAATAATATGACCTTAGTGATCAGTATAATTCTTATGTATTGCTGTGTTGATTTCTTACAATAACTGATTCACTGTTACAACACACGTTGACTTGAATGGATGTAAATCACGGAATTAAGATACGCTATTGTATCTGTTTCTCCGTGGTTTGCTGTAAGAAAAATCACAGGGAACTCCACCATTTGTGAAATGTATGCATTCATGTTCCAGTTAAGTCATCAAGATATTATACTAAATGTGTTTTACATATTTTAGTAAGATCAATGAATAATTTCAAGTTTGAGGGCAAAATGACCATATTTGATGGAAAAGCTGAAGATATTATTTTGACAATAAACATATCCACAAGATTTCAACGGTTTTGAATACATTTTGGTCTACTTTTGCCTTGGACAAGTTCTTAGCTATCACTTGACTGTTAATTACTCCTAACTCTAGAATATGACCGACATCATGTGTTTAGGAAGGTCATAAGCCGTACCAGATATTTAAATCTGAGCAAGAAGAACAGAAAACAGTTCATGTTGTAAGAACTGTGGTAAATCAATATTTCTTCGATATTCACTATGCTTTGCGTTCATGCATGTACATGATATTCTTGACCAATTACAATCATTACACACTGCTTGTTTAGTATTTGAGTTCTATTTTGATTGATATACTATAAAGTTACCTTTCAAACTCTACGTAAACATAAAGTTGTGTTTTCTACGACACTCTCATATTTGCTAAATACAATGATCATCAACGTGTATATTACGTGCAGTAATAGATTGCAAGCTATAAGTACCCTTTCTTTTCTCTATCAGAACATATCATTGTATTTAAACCAGACAATAAATGAACGCATTCGATTTAGTCTTTCTTTAAAATGATAACAGCCGATATTCTGAAACATGCACTAGTAGTTGCTATAATAATTCCAACAATTCCTATTGGCATTTGAATAGGACTTCAATAATTAGTTTAGCTATCCTTATATAAATTTAAATGATTTAGATATCAGATCATATCAGCTACATTTCTGTTCAAACTAAACTTTGGCTCAGAATTAAAATCGTCAGATTCGGCAAACAAAACTGATTTTCCAAGAGTTATTATTTAACATATATAGGAATTTAATCACTGTATTTATTTCCTTAGTCTTACAGTACAACTGTTACAGTTTTCAACTTAAATATATTTTAAACATTTATATATTACCCTCTTTAAAGTGTCTTTTATAAGTACTGCTGCGCTGAGAAATGACAAGAAGCCTATTATACATTTGTCTGGAAATGCTCCATGTATAATAATAATTAAATATAACTGCTTACTGGTGAAGAAGATGTTCAGTGTGAAAGTTTGTTTTTTTTTAATTTAATTATTCTATACTAAAAAGTTGCCCAGCTTTATATTTCATATAATTGCATTCTGCATCATGCAATTTAGTGCATGGACCATACAATACAAGAGTCTGCAGTGAGGTAACCAGTTCTACTAGACTAAGTGACTTTTGCCGTTTAGCCTGACGGATATTTATGCCTAATTCAATATATTTTTGTGTTATTTTCAATACCAATAATTTTAGAGCCCGGTGTGACTTTAATATAATTTTCTTTTCTTTAGTGCTGTATTTTCTGTTGCTGGTAACACATTGTGTTTATCATCATTTCTCAGAGACAGTTTCAATGATTGATTTGACACACCCATTTTCAATTTGATATTATTTGTTAGGGTTTTAGAGATAAAAGGTTTCGTGATAATGGTGTAGGGGATGTAAGTCTTATTTGGGAACCTGATTTCGCAATTTAATTTATGCTTATGATATATTGATTAATAATCATATTTTGCAATCTCAATACAAATCAAATTCAATGTTAAATGTGAGAGGTCCCATTAGATTTCCCAAACATCAGGTAGTGTTTTATTCCACGTATCGTATTGCTACAACCTTATTATACAAATATTTCGAGGACCAGCGCGTTCAATGTGCTAGGACCTTAGTGGTGAAGCTTAACAGTTATTGTGATACACTGCTGTAATGCCATTGGACAGACCTTATGCCACATTTATTGTCTTAATATCCCTACATGTGAAGAAGCATAACCTCTAAAAAGTTGATACATACAGCACATCTATTAAATTACATGCAGCTGCATTTTGTACAAAATACCGAAAACAGGCATGTAAGGCCAAGTTCATTCCAAAACGTATATATTAATATACTCATAAATAAGAAAATATACAGTAGAAATTTGTGTGTATGATGACATGATGCAAACATTTTACCTTATTTTGATCAATATCCTATAATAAACCTAAAAATCTAATAAAAGAATACGACATATTTTTAACAACTCCCTCTTCAATATTTGATTCAATGAACTTAATGGATGATACACATCATTTCATACACATTCAAAGATATATTTAAAATGAATCAATTCTATTGGTAAAATATATAACAAATATCTTAAATATAAATATTGTTATTTTATATATATATATATATATATTATATCAGTTCCAGCTTAAAATTTTGCGCATGATACTATTTTGTGACCTTTGGCCTTTTAAGTCTGTGGAACTAAATGTATACCTGGTATTTGCATCAAAACATAAGACAATGTTGTGCTTAAGTTTGTATAATGACATTAGACACGTGTTACAAAAACCCTTATGAGTTGCCTTGTATAAGGCTAAAACAATTTAATAGTATGTCATATTTTGAGCAAATTCTTCAATATTTCAGTTGTTGACCTTTGACCCAATGCCCTCATTGAATGATACTTGTTATTATTTTATACTATTGTCATTGGTAATTTGCGATAAACCAGTAGCGATGGTCAAAACAATCAACAGATGTCTTAAATATGAATGCTTTTGTTATTATCTCGTCCAGTTAACACTTTTGCTTGTGGTGGCCTTTGACCTTATAACTCAGTCAAAAGGTAAAATATTTTTGGTAACCGATTGTTTCTAATGTAGGTTATAGCAGTTAACTCATTTAGCCCGGTTGCCGTTCATAAACACGCCGTACCTCTTACATCGATTTCAAGCACATATATGAGAAATTTCACCAGACTATGTGCGTCCTTTTAGTTTGAGCTGTTAACCTGTTCTTGCGAGTTCTGCACATAAACGGGCTGGTTCTCTGGTGATTTAATTGATTAGTACCGTATGGGATGTACTCATTTTACCACAGGGCATTAGCCCGAGGGCAATTATGAATTCCTAGCCGATTATCATCTCCTGGCCCGGTTCTCTCGTGTCTGTAATACACATGTTCGGTTGCACTACTCAAGGGGAGTAATTACATCTGACGGTCGTAAACTATGGCTAAATAGTTCAAATAAATGAAATAAAATTTAATTCAAACTCGAGAATTGTAAGAAACTCGGGAATTCGAACGACAAAATCGAGATACTCGGGGTCTTCAATCATTGATTTCTTTTCACATATGCCGATTCTCGATTTTAGTATCTTAAATATATATATATATAATTCACGTCAAGCTCTTTAGATAACTTATGAAACCGAACAAACCAAACGAAACGGAAATGAAGTCCGACGTTTGCCCTCTCGTGAAATTTGACGCCAAAAGAATCGGGCCGATTATGACCTACGCGTGAAGTCAATAACCTGCTTTAAACATGTTCATTTTTGTTACTAAATAAAGTAATATGTGTATTATGATAATACAATTCCTTTATCAATGTGAGTTGCACTGTTCTCTGTTTGAACTTATTAACTGTTTATAGCAATACATAATATTACACAAATAGCATAACTGCATGTACATACATAACAAAAGTCACCGAATTAATCGAATATATTACGTAAATATAAAGTTTTACGATGTGTGTTATGTATGCTATCCAATTTTTCCAAATCTTTGATAACATTATGGATTCGATTGAAACTATATTAAAACTCAAAATATGAATCCAAAAGAGACTGGGCTAATCGATAAGCACATTTAACTTTCACAAAGAATAAAAACAGTAAAATGACAGCGTGTCTGACTACCAATCCAGGTGTTGCGAGTTCGAATCCCCGCCCAGCCAGAGTCTCCTTGGCGATATACTACGACCTTGTGCCTCATTTTATCATTTGTGTCTCACCATTGATACAATTAGGATTATTATCAGTTACTTGCGGAGATGGGTGTGCTCGAGTACTCGTTAACATTTCAGGATCCAAGAAAAGAGTGGTTCAGATTACCTGATCGTCTGTTTACCCTGGATGGCAGAACATGACGCTAAACATTCAATCAATCAATCAATGATTCTGAGGTTTTCCTCAACATGAACAAGTTGATGCTAGAATGCCATATAAAAAATATGTGTTGAACGGATTGTGCAAGTGTACGTTTCGTTTGTAACTTTATCTGAATATAATATGAACAAAAAAAGTGTAAAATGGTACATGGAGGTGAACCCGGCTAAGCATTGTTAATTTGAATGTAGATTCGTTATAAAAATGAAAGTTTTTCGTTTTGGTGAAATGATAAAAAGTTCCCCTTTAATTTCTGAGTAGTGATTGTTTGTAAAAAATATTTCTTAAGACTTTCGGTATGTTCTTGCATATAAATACACTAAAATAAATCAACCTTCATTTTTTTTCCAATTTTCATTCTGTTATTCTGCTGCTCTGCTGTTTTTCCTATATTCCTATTATGCTTAAGACACTGTCAACAAAAGGTATAAACTGGTGCAGAGAGGCGAATCCGGATCGTCATCTGTTAATTTGAACGTGAATTAGGTAAAAAATTGAGAATTTTCATTTCGGTAAAGTTAGAAAAGTTGGCCTTTAAATTCCGGGTTAAGATTGTTTGTAAACAATACATTTCTTTCGTCTTCCTGTATGTCCATGCATGTAACTTGACTAAAATAAATCATAAAAGGCAACATTCATTTATTTCACAATTCTCAGTCTCTCGTGGAATGAGCACTCTGGAATAATGAAAAAAGACGCATGATCATTAAGCTGGAACACGTTATGTACGTGTGCTCATTTAACTAAAGACATTATGAACAAAAATGATGTAGTACATGGAGGTGAACTCTGATAATCATTGTTAGTTTAAACGTCGATTCTATGAAATAATAAGAGTATTTTCCTTTCGGTCAAATGCGAAAGGTCACTTTAACTCTCCGGTAACGATTGTTTGTAAAAAAAGACTTCCCGTGTGTTCATGCCTGTAACTGTATTAAAATAAATGATAAAAAAAACAACTTTTTTTCCATTCTGCTATTCTGTTGTTCTGTTGTAAAAATGAAAAAAAAAACGTTTTTGATAAATTGCTATTCTGCTGAAGACATATCAGAAATGTTAAAAATGGTGGAGAGGTGAACCCGGAACATCATTGTTTAATCCAAATTCGGTAAAAAAATGAGAATTTTCATTTTGGTGAAATGAAGAAAAGTTCATCTTTAACTTTCGGGATGTGATTGTTTGTAAAAAAACGTTTCTTAAGCCATCCTATAAGTTCATGCACGTAACTACGCTGAAATAAATGATAAAAAAAACTTTTTTTTCAAATTTTGAATTGTTGCTATTCTGTTGTTCTGCTAAAAATGAAAAACAAATTGTTTTGCTAAATCATTGTTCTGCTGAAAACGCTATAAGCAAAACGGTGCAGTGACAGGAATCCGGATCATCATTGTTAGTTTTAACGTAAATTCGGTAAAATTTTCTTTTTCTTTTGGTGAAATGAAGAAAAGTTCATCTTTAACTTTCGGGTTGTGATAGCCTGTAAAACACACCGTTTCTTAAGCATTCCTGCACGTTCATGCATGTAGCTGTACTATAAGAAATTATCAAAAAAACATGATTTCCAATTTTCATTCTGCTACCCTGCTTTCTGCTCGCATGAATGATAATTGTTCATTCTGCTATTCTGCTGTTCTACTGGAAAAATTATTCTTTTATAAATTGCTATTCCGCTGAAGACTATGTAGGCAAAAATGTGCAGCGAGGAGAATCCGGTTCATCATTTGTTAGTTTAAACGTAAATACGGTAAAAAAAATAAGAATTTTAATGTTGGTGTAATGAGAAAATGTTCCCTTTAAACGTTCGCGTTGTGATTGTTTGTAAAAAAAAAACGCGTTTCTTAAGCCTTTCTGTACGTTTATGCATGTAACTGTGCTAAAGTAAATGATAAAAACTACCTTCATTTTTTTCCAATTTTCATTCAGCTACTCTACTAACTTTACCGAGCCATGGAGATCTTTCCAATTGATTAATCATAAATATATTTTGTAGTAGGTCTGTTAAACAATCGATAATCAACGCAGACACATACAATTTTAAAATATTTAATTAAATTATGTTTTAAAACACCATTTTAAAACCCAAAATCACGATTAAGATATGAACGGCTATCGTAAATATGTTCAACAAATGCGTTTCTGTAGGAAATTCATCTGTTGTGTCAATGATGATTATGTTGCAATAGAGGTGCATTTATTATCCAACGATGCATAAAAAAATTTAAACTCGATCAAATGATACCAAGTTACATTCATTGGAAATGCGGTCAGACAATTCTCCTATTTTACTATAGTTATTGAAGTGTTTGAAATATTATAACTTAGTATATTATAATCAATAACAATCCGATATTAGTTTTCAAACATGTAAAATTCAAACATTATAAATGTGTGTAAATTGCGGATGGGTAGAGGTATATTGCAAAATATTATACTTTGGATTTTGCTTTGCAAAAGAATAACGCGATGTATAACGCTTAAATATTTAACGCTTAAAAGCTATTAATAAAATAAGCAGAAGAAGAAGCAAACACAGATGAAAAAGATTCAGCAAATTAAAGTTTAGTGTTGCTATAAAAATGGAATGTTCGCACAGAATTGTTATCGATACAGTTGATTATCATAAAAAAACAACACATAAAATGTAATGAATAAGAAAAACAACAAGATGCACTGATAAACTACCAGACAAACCATACTAAAATTAAATTGTCAACAAAAACATAAATATGTAAGAAAGTAAACATAATAAAAACAATTTATAACGCAATTACTTAATGTCCCATGTCGTAACCGGTTAGTTCAGTCGATGCCGTGAAAAAGGACGTTGATTATTCATAAAAAAACAACTTTAATGTTTTTCACAGTAACCTTAAGTGAACAAAGTATGTAATCCGACTCTGCAAGTTATTTGCATTTTACCTTAAGTGTTTATGCATAATTTACAAAACGCAGGGACTTTACCTTTTCCTATATATTATGTCGCATTTGTATCCGGGTACTCTGGTTACTGTCTCGTTAAAATAAAATAGTAATTTGACAGTATTTGACAGTGTTTATGCGGTCTATATCTATAATCTAAATTTAAAATTATTTATTCTAATCATATGCAAGCAAGATATACCAACTACAATATATGCGTCTTATTTATTTTTGTTGTTAATTTAGTTAATACTAAATCATTTTAACTCTCATGCGCATAAAGCTCAGAACTTATACGAATAGCTTTAGAGTCCGCTTTCTGGCTAGAACCAGTATAAAGTGTTGTATAATAAGAGGCATCGGGTCGAGTTGGGTACCGAACCGGCAACCTCTGGCGTGAATGGCCATAACACTACCGCCACAATTTATTAAATTAACATCAATTGCTGCTTAAATGATACAACTCTAACTTTTCTAGCTTGCAATATTGGACTAGTGTGCTCATAAGTACTAAAGATTAGACGGAGAAACGCAAAATGTACAATAGTATTAGGTGTTCTGTGGCGGCAGTGAATAGTCGGTGCTGGGGTCTTCGGGCATGTGGTATAATTACACTCATGGACAGTCTCAACCAACCCTCGGGTCGTCTGTGTTGTTTTATTGGTTGTATTTGGTGTATAATTTCTCTTTTATCCGATAGTATCCATTATTGCAAAAGCAGTCGGCAGGTAAGGCAGGTGTTGTGATTTTCTAGTAAGACGATATTCGTGTTACATTTGTTGCTACCACTCCTTTTCGCTTAATTCTAAAGATTATTTTAACTTCTTATTAACCTGCCAAACACGATATCAGTTGAGTGAGAATGGGGTGCAAATAATTTACATAACAAAACGAGACTCTAGGATACCAATTGCATTACTTCAAAAACATGTTATGATTTTTTGTTAAGCTATAAGGATAACATGTTGACATTTCCTCGCATAATATACCGGTGAATCTAATTATAAATTTATCCTCAAATCCAGTGTCAGTAAACTAGTGGAAATTATTTGCATTTAACCTTGTGTTTCTATACGATATTTTGAAATTTCTTTGTAAAACATGTCGGTGAATCTATATATAAGTTTATTCTAAGAAGCAAAGTCAGTAAACAACTGCTGGAAATCATTTGCATTTAACCTTGTGTTTTTATACAGTACTATGAAAGGAATTACAAACAAATATCCTAAGGACAATATTTTGACATTTCTTCGTAAAATATGTCGGTGAACTATAAATAAGTTTCTCGAGAAAAGCAAGGTCCGTAAACAACTGCTGGAAATCATTTGCATTCTGCACTTATAATGTAATAAGATATTTCTCTTTACCTGACTTTAATGGTGATGTGATTTATAGACAGCATACTTTTTCCGCTTGACGCTTTTTGTCCGCAGAAAAAATATACATACTTTGACTTTGTCCGCATGATGCACTTTGTCCGCCAAAATTTGGAAAGAAATAAGAAACTTTTGTCCGGATGATACCCTTTATATGCATGCATTTTAGAATAATGTTGACGTTTGTTCGCACAACAAATTTTGACCTCATATGTGATATAATATTGAACAATTTTGTATGCGTGAAAATTTTGTCCACGTTATTTTAACAAATGACGCTTTTTGTCCACAAGGCATTAAATCAATATTTAGAGGATCATAGATGAAAGTTTAGTCATTATTGAATTATTAAACGATTTTATTTTTGAATAGCATATATACATAGCATGCGAGGCTCAAATCCAAGATGGTCACCAAAGTGACCGCCAAATGTGAAATTTATGTTATTACATAATCTGACAGAAAACACTGCAAAGTGTTATAATTTAGATAAATTGCGTAATTGTAAGCTGTATGGCATGTTAAGATAAGTAAAAAGACGATTGATTCATGTACAATAAGTTTAAATAAGGGACAAAATGGGGCAGGATAAAACGAGGAATGCAAAGTTTGACTGGTAGGAATAAGTTTTGAATTTAGTTGAACGTTCGGTAGATTAACGTTATACAGTTATAGCATTAGAAACATAAAAGAAGCAACAGAAACAAAGGGAAGAAAGCAATACATAAAGAATTAAAGTAGTTCGCGGCGTTCCTATCATTTTTTTATATCTGGCGCAATTCATCAAAAATCTATACAATTAATCTATGAAGTCTCAGCTTTCGTTTAAGCTTTGTTTTCTTTGATATAGTATCGCAATTTCTCATTTACAGCGTCCCTTGGTGGTACGTATTTTTCGCCGTTTTTCCCTTGTAAAATAATCAATATTAATTCAAAATTGTTTATATTAACATTATCAAATTACTCACGACTGTAAACAAATTTATTTTATTATTGGGGTTTAACATCCGTTTTAACATATTTAAATTAAATATGGCATATCCAGTTTTACTGGTGTAAGAAGACATCAGAATGAATCCGATTAGAACCATCCTTCCATAAGTATATCTATTAATTTAATTTCAGCTTTTAGATTCTATTGTTAAAAAAAATAACGCAATACTCTATCAGTGTTCTATCATGTTTTGTTTTACATATATTCCCTATTAATAAATATTTATCTATTTCTTTATATATTTATAATTTACTTTCGCTGATTACAATTAAGTTGCCATCTCATGAAAAATAAAAAAAATGTATTCATTATCGCTGAAATTAACAATGAAGTTCTATTTACTGTTTTATTTATTCTAAATTTCATAAAGTAAAACAATAAAGCGAAACAAAATACCGGAAACTGTCAATATGTCAGGGAAGTCTCGGCGAGTATCGCTCGTTATATTCCGGACATTTCCGATAGCGATTACCTGTAGCAGACGAAATATAGATATTTAAGCAGACGATCCGTGCAAAGAGTTATGGGTAATCGTTTCGCCATTCATAGCTTATCGACGGTTTCGGTATACATCTCTGTCTATCTCGTCTTTTATAAGTTTATTCTGTTCAATTACGCGTAAAATCTTGGTGCTCAGAAGAAATTTGACTTTAAGGAAAATAGATAAATATATAGTATTGGTCTTGGTATTAGTAGTATAGACATAAACAGAGATAAGAATGACTGCAGGTGCTTATTTAAATTTCGAATGTCACATTTGGCGTTTTTTAAATATTAGAAACAACTCTTCCTGGACCAATAAACATAATTTTGTGGTATTTTTTTTACTATCTTAGGGGGATAATTTTCTCATTTTAGTCCATTTCTGAAGTAAAGAAAATATTTGTAGTAGTAGTAGTAGTAGAAGTAGTAGTAGTAGTAGTAGTAGTAGTAGTAGTAGTAGTAGTAGTAATAGTAGTAGTAGTAGTAGTAGTAGTAGTAGTTATAGTAGTAGTAGTAGTAGTAGTAATAGTAGTAGTAGCAGCAGAAGTACTTTTAGTAGTAGTAGTAGTAGTAGTAGTAGTAGTAGTAGTAGTAGTAGTAGTAGAAGTAGTATTTTTTGTAGTAGTAGTAGTAGCGGTGGTGGTCGTTGTGGTGGTGGAACGTTAACTGTCTTCGTAGTGGCTCTGATAGGACTTCGAGAAAGGCTCGTTGTGTAACATAGTTCTGACAGTGTGCCAATTTACTCAGTATTGACGGATAAATGACAATGAACCGTAATGATGTATATAGTCATCAGAGAGACTGTGGCTGGATGGGCGGTGATTCAAACTCACAACTCCTGGACTGATAGTCAGACGGACTTACGACTGAGCTTACCGGGCCTGACCCAGCAGTATTAGAATAATTTGAAGTGGCATCAGTGGTAGTAATCAAATGTTTTTGATCTTTAAATGGAGGGTCTGACTATCAATCCAGGTGTCGATAGTTCATTTTAACATGGCCAAGCATTCCTGATATAAAGGAGTTTGTATGTATTAAATACAATTGTATTGTAAATGTAAATAATGCCCCCACTGTGTCTTGATGATATCTATTGCGTGTGTCATCTTCAGTTAGATTGGTTTGTAAATGGCACGTATGTATGCAACCCTTTAAATGCTTCTTTATTTTTGAAAGATATTTTGTAAATGGTTGAAGTTCAATTTATTTTATATATTTGTGGCAATCTGAGACATAATTGCCAAGCGTATTTTAATTTCGTTTTTCTGTTAATATGTTTGTTCGCTCCCCATCTCCATATGCTGTTCTGTAAATTGTATACACGTAATAACGAAACCCATTGTACATGTCTGATCAACATTCATTGTACCACATTCATATCATTCACACAAACAAAACCTTAGGGCTTTAAAGCACTGTACCATATTGAATACAGGTGCAAATACGTACTTATCTGGATTTAGACAAGTTTAGATCTAAATAAAATTGTATAAAGTAGGGTAGGACAGTTCGCTCCAATACTGGACATGTTTATGTACCGGGGTATGTTATAAGTTGTCACAAATATATAAGTAAATTCATATCCCAGCTCAAAAGATCATTGGACAAAATTGACATTACATTTGTATTTAGCTACTTGAGCCACGCATTCTAATACCTAAAAAGTATCATCATGTTGTAGTGTGATTGTTTTTCTTTTATGTGAGGGCTGATATAAAGAGTAGTATAAACAATAAGTGAGGGAACAGATGAACACAATGGAAAGTTGACAGTGTCGGGGTGGTGGCTAGAGATGTAACGGTGGAACATTTTAATATAGATAACAAATTCACTTGTATTGAACAAAAGAGCAAAGTGTCTTGTCATAACTAAATAAAGGAATTTGGAACACTAAGACTACGGGCCCATTGTTTAAAACACCTGCTGTAGGACCTCTAACTTGGAGTTTGTCCTGGTACTACATAAATAAATACAGCGTAATACATGCATCTGAGGAATTCCGCCATGAGGAAAATTGGCTGTCTGGTACACATTCAAGTTTGTCATGTTAACAGTGGATCTTTTCAACGGAGTAATCGAAACATGCACGACATTGGACATTCTAAGGCCTAGTTCTTCTAAAATATCTCGTTATAACTAGCGTTAACAATATATATAGTATCGGGTATTTTACATATCGTGTAATGACATCTTAGCTCTCTGTTGAAAGTTCTGTAGACATTCAGTTCAAAGTTCAGCAAACAGTCACGTGATTTGGGTATGCAAATGTTTACGATTCAAGTTGCTATAGGACACAACTAAACTTTACTGCGCAAATGTTTGCAGGGTGTGTATGGTCATACGTTATAACATAAGTATTGTAAGTTGAAAAACTAATTCAAAAAATCAAAAATGAGGTAATTCATTAAAAGAAAACATCAATGTTTGATTCATAGTAAAACTGTATTGAAAAATATGACATATTTACTAAATAAAGCAAATATTATGCGCTAAATATTAACATATACTATCTCTTTTGCAAACTTTGTGTAGACAAACACCGAATAACAGCCACAACAATAACAACAAGAGCAACCACTATGTGGGGGAAACGGTAAAGATTCGAACCCGAACCCTACGTAGTGCGTCGTGTTTGGCCATGTTCGAATTTAATACTCATCCGGACAATGTTACGGTCTGTAGAATCAGATACTTGGTTTAAACATTTTATTCAGTTCAATTTTACATACGTAATCGGACATTCCATCTCCATTTTTATACCAATTTAAACAGCACTATCTGAAAGACTTATCTCTTCTTTCGGACTTTAAAGTCAGGTGCTGGGGGAAAATCCCTATAAATGTAAAAAAATAAACTAAAGAGGTATATAAACTTGATATTGAAGATCTGTTGATATTCACATGCGGATAGTACTCTATTAGTACTCGTTGCATTTCCATTGTTTCAATAATTGTAATGTATGAAAAGGCAGGTTAATTTGTTTGCATGATGTGGTCGGTCTACCTTTAATCAACAAAAAGCGGCACGTATATTATTTATTGTTTTTAAATGTTAAAAGAGATGATTAAACGTAAATTGATTTCCGTTGTTCCAATAATTGTCATGTATGAAAACCAAGTTTATTTGTTTGCACAATGTGCGAAATATCAAGAACATGAAACAAACGCACAAAATTTTACTTCTTTACCAGAAAGCTAATTTGTCTTACCTAAGAAATATTTACATTTAATGACTTAATATATAAGCGTAATTTAACATGCATTGTTGATAACCGTTTTCAGACATTTTATTCATTGTAACTTATAAATTAACCACTTCATTTCTAAGTTTAAATGATTGAGCTAAATATTTTGAAGTTATTTTTTAGGTTCTTTTCATTAGGTTGTCAAATAAGTTTAATGTTGGCCATTACAGTACTCCACCATTTTTTTTTTAAAAATCAGAGTTTTTGTGTGTATTTTATCTATGTAAAACATGTATCAATTACTTACGGATTTTATTTTTCTGGAATAAATGCATGTTCTGGCCTGCAGTGTCTACGTATAGCTACGCCGGTGTATCTGTTGTGGGGAGTACAATTGTAATATCTAAAACACCATTTTCTGCAGGTTACGTTCTAGTAAGTGTTCTTAGGGATTCAAATCGGGTACCTCTTATGTACTGAAAATCCATAAAATCTTGCACACAACTCTGATTAACATCTCATTGTACGAGATATGTTTATATAAACCCTTAATTTAACATGTATTACACTGTGAAAACATTCCAGGTAATTAATGGTTGTGGTTGTAAACTTAGATAAAGTTGAAGACACTAAATAAATTTATTATGTTGAAGGTCACAGACAGCAAATACGGCGCCACTTGGTTTAATTGTTTCTAAAGTTTATGATAAAAATAGTTTCAAAGATAATCAAGATAATAATCAAACTCACAGTATTGTATCTAAGTTAAATGATATATGATTCACTAAAATCACACTTTAATAGCGGTGCCCATATCATAGACTCTTTGTGAATAAACTTAAATAATACTTAGTTTCATAAAATAGTTCAAAATTAAATTGAATTTCACAAAGTCCTAATGGTTTTCCGATCTGACTAGTAAAATATCCAAACAGTGACTATGTCCTAAACTCAAGTTAAGTTCTACATAGTGATCTATTAAATTTTCCCTAAAATATGAAAATTGTTTTGTTAACACAATACATGGCATTTGCATGGTTTAGATACTTTTTTATCAAAAGAAAACATAAAAGCAAACAAGATATACTTGACAATATGGTGCAGTATAGTGAGAGAATTGTGCCTTTTTTTTAGAAAAGCACCAAACTTGGCACAAAGATAGTACAAGGTCAACTAATTATTTTTAAGACAGAGACTCGCCGCGAGACTTTCAAAAATGCCAGAGAAATCCAAGATGGCCGCCAAAATGGCCCCAAAATTTGACAAATTTCACGTTCGTCCTTAAATTTACAGAATTTTATGAAAACTTATAACTTTTTATGACCAATGATATCATATTATATTTATATTTAACAATTTTAATCGTTTTATTGCGACAAAATATTATAAAAGAGAGAAAATGCAAACTATAAAAGCTAAAATCTTCAAAGTTAGCAAAAATCTCTATTACTTAGATAATATTTATATTTTTTCTCAACGTTTTCATCAAACTTTACATAACGGGTATGGTCGGACGAGTACGATGCAAAATTGCTAAAATAATGTTTTAAATAAAGCAAAGATTTGTATCTATATGCAAATTAAAGTGGTTGGGGGGTAAATCAATATGACATTAGGTGCACATATCAGTCAATGCTAGAACATATTAAAGATTATTTTACATATAAACAACAACTCTTTGTATATAACTATGATGTAAACAGTACTCTAGCCTTTGTACATTTACATCTGAAATACACTTTGTCAGCATGTAGAGAGACGACCAGATTGGTTCCAATATTTTTAGGCTTGGAATGAACTATACCCCTGCAAAATCTATTGCGATAAGCTATTTGTTTGGTGCGTTATATAGCTGAGCTGTCGGTTCAAAGGTTGGCCATCCCTATGTGTGAAAAATAACTTTAAGGACTAATTAGAAGACGTGCTTGTTGGGACAAATACAAATCACTCTATAACTAGCATTACACCTTCATGGATTCTGATTCGGAAGTAGTGAATATAGTTTAAATTTCCTTATTGTTCCCGGTCTGCCCTGCTCTCTAGTTTTCTTTTCCCACTAAATTATAAGGTTTAGTCACAGGCAGTGAATGAATAAAAAGCTGGCAGGGATCTCGTCCTCTGTTTATTAAGTTGATATGAAACGATATGTATACGAGAAGTATTTTTACAGTTCTAAACCCGACCCAATCCACATTCAAACCAGCCTATGAACTTAAATCAACGATTTATACCAGGACATATATATCAACTGTTTTATCATGATATTTCCTATACATTTAGTAGCAGATCATAGCTGTGCTTGTTTGAAACACATATACTGCATATTGTCTACAGACTGACTAGAAGATATTGAACTAGTTGTTCCTGTTTGTCATCAACGCCATGAAATGCGTCCCGGTTGTCAGGGAAATTGGAGCTTTGCATAACTTTCCTATCGTAGATCAGGTTAAAGACCAATCTGCTTACATCGGAGAGTTCTCTTCTTATTCTTATGGTTTTAACAAATTTTAACCATGATTTTAGGGATGTATAGCAGTTATGTACTTCACTTAGGCTGTCACCAAGCCAAGAAAACATCTTTATACTACACTGGGTTTAATTTTAAGTTCAGATTTGATCCTGGTGTTTTTGGTGTCAGGATATATATATATATATATATATATATATATCGCACTTGGCTTGACAAGCGGGTTGTAGTGACTTGGATATTATTGGCCACTCATGACAGAGTTCAAATCCATTTGCCATTTCCCTTTAATTCCCATATGTACAAACTGTCAGCCAATCAGCAATTTTCAGCAAGCATTTACTACAAAAGATTAAAAGGTTAAGATGAACAATTTACTTAAATTGCAATCGGATTAAAATCATTTATTATGAAAAGAGGGGGAATTAAAATACAACAAAAACTTAATAAACTTTTATCAATATATTTCATAATTTGTTTGGCAGAAACTGGAAATGGCTGATTATTTCTATTAAGTATATATTTAATCTTTATTTCAGTCTCATCTATGTACATCGCAATAACAATAACATTAATATCATACAGTATATGTACATAGCCATTCAAATATATGAATTACAAGAGACTATTACATAATGCAAAATACAATTATTTATTCAAATAATAAGACTATGTGTAATGCTGCAAATCGATTTATTAAAAAAGTGTTAAGATAAACAACATTTTAAAATTCTAAGTATTCATGAATGTGAATCCGCTGTTGGGGATTTTTTTTATCAGTCATTATATAATGTTATTATCCTTGTGATATTTGTTTTCACGCACATACATGTATGGAATCCCCAACAGCGGATTCTCATTCAATACAACCTGAATAACAGGAAAATGGTATAAAACCTTGTGATATCTTGTGTCTACCCTACTGCAAGATTCAGTTTATAGTCTATATACTTCTGCTAGGCTATAAGCCGGGGCTAGAGGAGTGTGGTTTGTTGCATTTTCATTACCCGGCATAAACAGACTCAATACAAGAAAATAACGGTGGAACCGATGGATGCTCCGCCAAGTGAGTGTTTGACTCTGTACCATATGGTAATGAAATTGAAGGGGGAAGTAACTGTGAGAGTTCTAAAGAGAAGTCAATACCTTATTTTTATTTCGTGATATAATACATTGTACGTCAACATACTCTGAAATAGGTCATTATGACCCGTGATCAAACATTTCAGCAAATTGTTATTACAAATATACATTCAATGATGGATATAATTACTGATTTCATTATAAAGATTCAGTTGTTACATATGGCATATTAATACATGTGCTAGTTTATCAAACACTGCACCACTTTAGTTTCTGTATGCTAACATATTTATATTAAAAAGAAATGTACTGATCAAGTACTTATATAATAATTGGGTGTATATACATGTACATACATAGTCTTTATGTATGTAGTTGCATGAAGAAGTCGTTGTCTTGAAAATGTTAATGTATAACATTTTGTATTAGCAAAAATTGATACTGTGCACTCGTTATTGAACACCCATCCAGTACTGAATGACCATCTCCATTTTCACAGGAAATAATAGACTTTTGAAGAAAAGGACACAAAACATCACCTTTCAGTAGTTAGAATGAATGTAAATCAGAAGTGTAAAAGTGTTTTATAAGAGAAATGTGATTTTAACTACTGAATTAAATGCCCCTTTTTGGGAAAGGTAACGTCCTGGAGTGTTTAATTGGAATTATACGCAAGTTGTAGTGTTAAACATACACACCATTAGAATAAGGATTGCAGTTTGTTACCTATCCAATCATGGCTGTCTGTTAGTCACAGTAGGCTATAACTTTAGCTGGTTATAAGCTATCAGATGCATATGTAGGCGTTTGCCTAATCTGTATTTTCTGAATTAGATATTATACAGATTATACGGCTCTGCACTTGACAGAACTCATTCGCAAATTATTGAACCGCAACAAAAAAATGACAATATACGCATATCCGAGCTAGTTTTACAAAATTAAAACCAGAGATTGTAGCGAAATAGCGTCATGGAGACAATATGCACATCTCCACTTGGTAATGATACATCCTAGCAAGTTTTATAAAATTCAAACCAGAGGTTGTAGAGAAATAGAGCGGACAAGAATTTGGCCACAGACAGAATGAAAGGGCCATAACTCCGTGAAAACAACATCGAACCGGAACACAAACATAGCAAGTTTCATAAAATTCCAACCTGAGGTTGTAGAAAAATAGCGTGGACAAGAATTTGGTCACAGACTCAATGAAAGGGCCATAACTTCGTGAAAAATCATCGAACCGGAACACAAAGACAATATGAGCATCTCCACTTGGTGGTGATGCATCCTAGCAAGATTCATAAAATTCCAACATGGGGTTGTAGAGAAATAGCGCGGACAAGAATTTGGTCACAGACAGAAGCAAAGGGCAATAACTCCTTGAAAAATCATCAAACCGGAACACAAAGACAATATGCGCATCTCCATTTAGTAGTGATGCATCCTAGCAAGTTTCATAAAATTTCAACATGGGACTGTTGAGAAATAGCGCGGACAAGAATTTGGTCACAGACAGAATCAAAGGGCCAAAACTCCGTGAAAAATCATCGAATTGGAACACAAAGACAATATGTGCATCTGTACTTGGTAGTGATGCATCCTAGCAAGTTCCATAAAATTCCAACCAGAAATTGCCCGGACAAGAACTTGGGGAAGCACAGACGCACGCAAGCATGCACGGACGAAGCGGCGACTATATGCTTCCCCCATTATGGAGAGCATAAAAACCAAGTATGGTAGGTTGTCACTTGGTTTTCAAAGAATCCTTTATCATATCAGATATTAATTTATAAGCCATACTCTCTCTCTCTCTCTCTCTCTCTCTCTCTCTTATTATTTTTGTTTGGAGTTTTATTTTGTATATGATTAAGGAATTAACTGACGTCTCATTTTGTACTTTTCATTTGACTAAATAGTTTAACTAATGTCTAACAATACACTAAAACACGAACATTGTAATCCAAAACTTCTGAGATTGAAATCAAGATAAAATGGATGAATTTGTAGGTAAACAATCCAGTTATTCCAACATTCTATTCGTGTCTATTTTATGAATGATTCATACTGATACCAGTGTCAGTATAATAAAAAAAAATAAGGAAAATATTATTAGGTATCTTAACTGTTGAAGTGTTCTATATTTATGCTTTTACCTGCTTTACTGAAATTATTTACTTTTAAACTGAACAAGAGAGAAAGAAAACTGACCCCGGTTAGCGCTGTCTGCATCACGTCTGACTATCAATCCAGGTTTCTTGAGTTTAGATCCCCAGCTCGACCACAATTTCCATGATTATTGATAAACGACATTGTGCCTCATTGTCATTCGTCTCCCATCGCTGATCAAGTGGAAAGAGAATCATTTACTTGCCGATATAGGGTGTGCTCGAGTAATGGTTAACCTTTTCAGAATTCAGGAAAGAATCAGGAAACTGAGCGTCTGATAGCCATTGATGCAAATTCATGACCCAAAATATTGAAGCAAATATAAACTGTAAGCAACTATCTGCTAGTTTAATAAATCCATATTTTAACTTCTGAATACTTTTTTAATAGCATGTTTGACTATATAATTCATGAGATCAGATTTTGCAGGACCCTGTTAGCTCTGTCGGTAGCGCGTCTGACTATCAATCCAGGTGTCGTGACTTCGAATCACCGCCCGACCACAGCCTCCGTGAATCATATACGACATTGCGTATCATTACCATTTGTCTCTCAACGCTGATTCAAGTGGGAAATTTATCAGTTAATTGCGTAGAGGGGATATGCTCGAGTACTGGTTAACATACCAGAATCCCAGGAAACAGTGGTTAGATTAACTGATCGTCTGTTAGCTCTAGATGGCATAAAATGACGCTTACTATTCAATCAATCAATCAACAACAACAACAACAACAACAACCTTTATTGCATCGACGATCATGAATCGCAACAGCAAATGATGGCTACAACAGAAATAATCACATGAGGGTATCGGAAGAATTCACACAAACATTTCATAAACAAATGTGATATTGTAAAATCCCGGCGGGAGCAGTGAGATTTTCTTGTTAAATCATTAGTAATTGAATGTATCAAGTTAAATACTTCAAGCGGGTACAAAGTTAAACAAATGATGGAGTATAACAATTTTGTTTCCATTTTATACGTAAAATCAAATGGGGTTTCGTCATTGTTATAGGTTTAGAATTTATAGTTACCCGATAAACAATAGATTGGGTTATATAGCGCATAATTTTACAATAAGACATTGTGTTTCTTTAATGAAAACACCATACAATCGACATCCACACAAAAAAACACGCATACGACAAATGCCTATAATTTATTGGCCTCGACGTGGGTGTAAATAGGGATTGGATGCACGAGGATCACGGTTTACTATCAGTATTTTGTGAATGAAATTTATAAACGAGAAAATAGTTGACAAAAGGAAACCATGTGACTTAAACAAATAAGGATTATGACCAAATAAAACCGCCGATTGATTAAAATAACAGATAGTTTGAAGAAATAAACGGACAGATTTTTATGGAAGTTTACAATTCTACGACTTTTGTTCGGATTTGATGAATCAATTACTACCGGTGTTTTTCATTGGGTATATTTTAAATCGCAGTATAGTGTTGTGATCGTGATAAAGTGTGGTTTTAATAAAGGGGAATAGCTGCACGAAATTCAGTTAAGGCAAGTCTATTTGAAAGTTTTAATAAGATGCTCGGCAAATTCACTCAATTTATTTAAAACTCTAGGGATGTCTGATTGCAATAGTTCCTGATATTTCAATATATTTGGATGCGTACGGAAATATTTGTTGATGTACTTTAATCGTTGATCATTAAAGTAATAACAGACAATTTGAGTGGGACCGGTCACATAAATAAATACTTTTGGCCTTGTTATACATATTTCTTTTTATACGACAGTCTCGTCCGAACCAAGGTCACATGATTACTAGTATTGACCTTGTTTACAGACGGCTGGTTACAACTTTTACGCGACGGGAATGTTTTGCATGGTAATTTGTAGAAAATATCGGATAGTTTACTTGTTACAATATTTATTGTTGTATCAAGATTATCGTGTGAACGTGCATTTGAAAGCAAACTGTTTATATCTTGCAGACTATTTGTATCAATGTTAGTTATGAACTCAATCTTTTTATCATTTTGCCATTTTGGGTGGGTTCGACAGCTGGACTTCACATTGTTCTCTTCGATTAGTAATTCCATCCATAAAACATAATCTGATTCTGAGGCAATACTTTCAGAAAGAAGTGATATATTGTTACTAATAAAAACTCCGATTCCTACAGATTTGCGCCGGTATTTTTGTTTTCTTGGCTGGTTGTAGAATGTATAGCCTTTAACGTCAATTACATCATATTCATCAAGTTTACATTCTGAGCAACATAATATATCAAAGTTATAAATCATATCAACAAATTCATTATAGTGTAAGCGTTGTTTTAAACCACATACATTAAGGGAACCAATCCGTAGATTTTCACCATTAAACACTGTCCCCTGTCTGTCCTAAGCTTGACTCTCCGCAATGGGGATAGGCGGCTGTTCACCGCCGGAAGCACTTCCTCCAGAATGATCACCGGGAGGATCCGGTTGGGTCACCACTGATAGCAGCGGCTGTGGGGGCGGCATATTGACGGACGACTTGCCGCCTCTAGCAGATTTACCCTTAGCTCCGGATTTAGAGGCGGTTCGTGGGGTATATTTTGGTGTTGCCCGTGGCGTTTGCCTACCACGGCCCCGGCCTCTAGTAGTTGACGTCGTGCGCTGTGAATGTGAATGAGGCTGCACCAAGTCGTTATCTGACTCGGCTTCCGTTTCGAAGTCGGTGTCGGTAGCACTTTGTGTAACGGTTATGTCTGTCGAGCCCTGAGTTGGCACGGGCACTGTACCAACTGAACTAGATTGGTCGTTTGGCTGAGTGACGGCCGGTGCGGAAGAATTGCTTCTCGGTGCGGAACTGGCTACTTCCTGGACAGAAGGTAGTGGGCCGGTGATGGGTGGCTGAGGTGCGTCGGGGTCATTGGAGCGATATTCCAAGATACGTTCTTTGCGTCTAGGAATGTCGGAGTTCCTGTTGCCTGACAAAATGTTATGCCAATCGGAAATATGTTGTGCACAGGGTGCCCGTCCACAAGGATGGCTGCTGGATAAGCCAGTTTAACACGTTCCTTACCGTGATATGAACGGATGCACTTGTACTCGGGCCAAAGCTGTGACCTGGCTTCCTTAATCTCCTTTGGATAGTCCCTTGAAATTCCAATGGTGGTGCCGGCAAGGCGATAGGCATTGCTGATAATTTTGCCAACCTGCGCCGCAACGAAAAAGGACACAAATATGTTTCGTTGGCGAATGGGTCGTCTGTCATCTGGGGAGGGGGTGAAAATTCAGCCGAGCCTGCGAGCCTCCACTATGTAAAACGTTCGTTTTTAAGCCCAAGTTTCTCGCTTAAAATGTTCGAAATGGTATCCATAGGATTCTCACCAACAGTTTCAGGGATCCCGGAGAAAATAAGATTTTTCTCCCTCACCTTACCCTCATTGTCAATGCTTCTATATTCTAGCAACCGTAACCTTTGGTCGATCAGCTCCAGGTGGGCGCTGTTTACATGAGTGTCCCAGCGCACGTGCTCTATTTTGTTATTCAACACCTTTACACATGTATCAACTACTACTACGATTGCTACATTTGCTGTTAGTGCAACACATGTAACAACTATTACTACGATTGCTACATTTGCTGTTAGTGCAACACATGTAACAACTACTACTACGATTGCTACATTTGCTGTTAATGCAACACATGTAACAACTACTACTACGATTGCAACATTTGCTGTTAGTGCAACACATGTATCAACTACTACTACGATTGCTACATTTGCTGTTAGTGCAACACACGAACAACTACTTCTAAAATTGCTACATTTGCTGTTAGTGCAACACCATGTTACAACAACTACTACAATATTACTATATTTGCTGTTAGTGCAACACATCTAATAACTACAACTAATATTGATACACTTGCTGTAAGTGCAGCACATGTTACAACAACCACTATAATTGCTACATTTGCTGTTAGTTCAACACATGTATCAACTACTACTACGATTGCTACATTTGCTGTTAGTGTAACACATGTATCAACTACTACTACGATTGCTACATTTGCTGTTAGTGCAACACATGTAACAACTACTACTACGATTGCTACATTTGCTGTTTGTGCAACACATGTTACAACAACTACTACAATTGCTACATTTGCTGTTAGTGCAACACATGTATCAACTACTACTACGATTGCTACATTTGCTGTTAGTGCAATACATGTTACAACAACTACTACAATTGCTGCATTTGCTGTTAGTGCAACACATGTATCAACTACTACTACGATTGCTACAGTTGCTGTTAGTGCAACACATGCTACAGCTACTACTTAGATTGATACACTAGCTGTAAGTGCAGCACATGCTACAACTACTACTACAATTGTTACACTTGCTGTTAGTGCAACACATGGTACAACAACTACTACAATTGATACACTTGCTGTTAGTGCAACACATGTAACAACTACTACAACAATTGCTACACTTGCTGTTAGTGCAACGCATGTTACAATAGTTACTTCTACTACGGTAGCTATATTTGCTGTTAGTGCAACACATGTAATAACTACTACTATGATTGCTACACTTGCTGTTAGTGCAACACATGTTACAACAACTACTACAATTGCTAGATTTGCTGTTAGTGCAACACATGTTACAACTACTACTACGATTGCTGAATTTTTTGTTAGTGTAACACATGTTAATTCTACTATTACGATTGCTAAATCTGCTGTTAGTGACACATCTGTTTTAACAACTACTACAATTGCTACACTTGCTGTTAGTGCACCACATGTAACAACTACTTCTACGATTGCTACACTTGCGGTTAGTGCAACACATGTTACAACGACTACTAAGATTGCTACACTTGCTGTTAGTCCAACACATGTTACAACTACTACTATGATTGCTTCATTTGCTGTTAGAGCAATACATGCTACAGCTTCTACCGGATTTGCTAAACTTGCTGTTAGTGCAACACATGTTACAACTACTACTACTACTATTGCTACATTTGCTCCAACACATGCTACAGCTACTACTACGATTGCTACATTTGCTGTTAGTGCAATACATGTAACAACTACTACTAAGATTGCTACACTTGCTGTTAGTGCAACACATGTTACAACTACTACTACGATTGCTTCATTTGCTGTTAGAGCAACACATGTAACAACTACTACTACGATTGCTTCATTTGCTGTTAGAGCAACACATGTTACTACTACTACGATTGCTACATTTGCTGTTAGAGCAATACATGCTACAGCTACTACCGGGTTTGCTAAATTTGCTGTTAGTGCAACACATGTTACAACTACTACTACTATTGCTACATTTGCTGCAACACAAGCTACAGCTACTACTATGATTGCTACATTTGCTGTTAGTGCACCACATGTAACAACTACTTCTAAGATTGCTACACTTGCTGTTAGTGCAACACATGTTACAACTAATACTACGATTGCTTCATTTGCTGTTAGAGCAACATATGCTACAGCTACTACTACGATTGCTGCACTTGCTGTTAGAGCAACACATATAACAACTATAACTACGATTGCTACACTTGCTGTTATTGCAACGCGTGTAACAACTACTACTAAGATTGCTTCATTGGCTGTTAGAGCAACACATATAACAACTACTACTACGATTGCTTCATTTGCTGTTAGAGCAACACCTATAACAACTACTACTAAGATTGCTTCATTTGCTGTTAGAGCAACACATGTAACAACTACTACTACGATTGCTTCATTTGCTGTTAGAGCAACACATGTTACAACTACTACTACGATTGCTTCATTTGCTGTTAGAGCAACACATGTAACAACTACTACTACGATTGCTTCATTTGCTGTTAGAGCAACACATGTAACAACTACTACTACGTTTGCTTCATTTGCTGTTAGAGCAACACATATAACAACTACTACTACGATTGCTTCATTTGCTGTTAGAGCAATACATGCTACAACTACTACCGCGTTTGCTAAATTTGCTGTTAGAGCAACACATATAACAACTACTACTACGATTGCTTCATTTGCTGTTAGAGCAACACATGTAACAACTACTACTGCGTTTGCTTCATTTGCTGTTAGAGCAACACATATAACAACTACTACTACGATTGCTACATTTGCTGTTAGTGCAACACATGTAACAACTACTACTACAATTGCTAGATTTGCTGTTAGTGCAACACATGTTACAACTACTACTACGATTGCTGAATTTGTTGTTAGTGTAACACATGTTAATTCTACTATTACGATTGCTAAATCTGCTGTTAGTGCAACATCTGTTTTAACAACTACTACAATTGCTACACTTGCTGTTAGTGCACCACATGTAACAACTACTTCTACGATTGCTACACTTGCTGTTAGTGCAACACATGTTACAACGACTACTAAGATTGCTACACTTGCTGTTAGTCCAACACATGTTACAACTACTACTATGATTGCTTCATTTGCTGTTAGAGCAATACATGCTACAGCTTCTACCGGATTTGCTAAACTTGCTGTTAGTGCAACACATGTTACAACTACTACTACTATTGCTACATTTGCTGCAACACAAGCTACAGCTACTACTACGATTGCTACATTTGCTGTTAGTGCAACACATGTAACAACTACTACTAAGATTGCTACACTTGCTGTTAGTGCAACACATGTTACAACTACTACTACGATTGCTTCATTTGCTGTTAGAGCAACACATGTAACAACTACTACTACGATTGCTTCATTTGCTGTTAGAGCAACACATGTTACTACTACTACGATTGCTACATTTGCTGTTAGAGCAATACATGCTACAGCTACTACCGGGTTTGCTAAATTTGCTGTTAGTGCAACACATGTTACAACTACTACTACTATTGCTACATTTGCTGCAACACAAGCTACAGCTACTACTACGATTGCTACATTTGCTGTTAGTGCACCACATGTAACAACTACTTCTAAGATTGCTACACTTGCTGTTAGTGCAACACATGTTACAACTACTACTACGATTGCTTCATTTGCTGTTAGAGCAACATATGCTACAGCTACTACTACGATTGCTGCACTTGCTGTTAGAGCAACACATATAACAACTATTACTACGATTGCTACACTTGCTGTTATTGCAACGCATGTAACAACTACTACTAAGATTGCTTCATTTGCTGTTAGAGCAACACATATAACAACTACTACTACGATTGCTTCATTTGCTGTTAGAGCAACATCTATAACAACTACTACTAAGATTGCTTCATTTGCTGTTAGAGCAACACATGTAACAACTACTACTAAGATTGCTTCATTTGCTGTTAGAGCAACACATGTAACAACTACTACTACGATTGCTTCATTTGCTGTTAGAGCAACACATGTAACAACTACTACTACGATTGCTTCATTTGCTGTTAGAGCAACACATGTAACAACTACTACTACGTTTGCTTCATTTGCTGTTAGAGCAATACATGCTACAACTACTACCGCGTTTGCTAAATTTGCTGTTAGAGCAACACATATAACAACTACTACTACGATTGCTTCATTTGCTGTTAGAGCAACAAATGTAACAACTACTACTGCGTTTGCTTCATTTGCTGTTAGAGCAACACATATAACAACTACTACTACGGTTGCTTCATTTGCTGTTAGAGCAATACATGCTACAACTACTACCGCGTTTGCTAAATTTGCTGTTAGAGCAACACATATAACAACTACTACTACGACTGCTACACTTGCTGTTATTGCAACACATGTTACGACTACTACTACAATTGCTACACTTGCTGTTGGTGCAACACATGATACAGCTACTACTACTATTGCTACATTTGCTGTTAGTGGAACACATGTTACAAATAAAAACTACGATTGATAAATTTGCTGTTAATGTAACACATGCTACCTATCAATCTGGATATCAGAGTGTACGTAGATGTTCCCTGTATGAATTAAACGACTACCAACAACTACACATGCATGTTCGAAGCACGTGCACTACAGCATAATGAGTAAAACTAAAATTCATTCCTGCGCTTAGGTACAGTCTTTGCCCGTGCCACACAAATCGTAAATGAGTTTTTAAAAATATATTTGTGGTAAAAACAAGAAAATATACATGTTCCGATAAAAAATGGTACAACAATCAGAGCTGTAGACCAATTATTAAGGCCAGTGGAACTTGATGAATTTTGACTTTTTCAAAAAAAGCGATGCTAAGACTTGCCATGTTGAAATCGCTGTTGTTCATTCCTTGACCGATTTTGGACCCTGTAAGGGGGCGGAAAAATTAAATTACTCATGGAATGGGTTTATAATTTGTTGTAGATTTAACAATTCTAAGCAACTTTTGTTCTTAAACAAATAAGCTATCTACTACCGTTCGCCCAGAAACGCGCCCGTGCCGACACGTGCATGGCGGGAATGGGGTGTCATGTTCAAACCTCTGTACTGAGCTCATTCTTGAGATGTTTTTAATCAGAATAAAAGGTTTGGCAGGTATTGAGTAGCTCTTGAGGTTGGTATCATTTTTGTTTCAAAAGATGGCCGCTATGGGTCGCCAGTGGGCTATGTCATGTTGTAGCACGTGCCGGAAAATGAGAGGCACATGTCATGTTCATATATATTGTAGATAATTTCATTCCGTGCAACTTTTGTTCTTGAAGTGATAAACTATCTGTCTTTGTTTAATCAGAAACGCATCCCGTGTATACCTGTACAATTCAACCCAACTCAACATACTTACTCAAACCCCTGCCCAGAGGCCATTTCCTTTCGAAATTTTATGATTTTGGTGTTGTTCGACAGGTATTGAATAGATCTTTTCTTGCTGTACCTCATTGACCCGAATGCACTCGATCAAGGTGGTCATTCCAGTGGCTTAGAACTGAGGTGGTCACCCTGGCACGTGCGCCATTTTGAGAGCCACGTGCTTTGAGTTTATCTCATAAATGTTATAGAGAATTTAATTCTTAGCAACTTTTGTCTATAAACTATATGGCTAATTCAAACTGTTTAGCCAGTAGAACCATAACCCCAACTCACATACTGTCAGCCGGAGGGTCAAAAAGGGCTTGAACCTGTGCCGAGAGGCCATTTCAGGTTCGATTGGGAAACAGCGCCATGTTCTAACCAATAATTATCAGATATTAGAATAATACTTAATATCCAAGGGGTTTGAATACCCTATCAATGTAATGATTTTTTTTTAAAATCAGGCCAAGTGGAAAAAAAACATGATTTTTTAATTGGGAAGCCACCGAATGTCGGCCTCTGTATAATAAGGTAAAAAGGCCCTGGCCTATATAAAATCCATTTTGCGGGTCGCTCATAATATGCGGGGTCTATATAGGACCCCACAATTGCTGCAACACCTACGCTTACGTTGTCGTATGTACCAAACATCCACAAGTCGTTCTCAGAAGGAAAAGATATACAATAGTATATAAGTTGAGTTACGAGGCATATACATGTATCTAAGTTTGCAGAACTGATAACATGTACAAACAAATCAGTTGTAAAACTGTTAGGGATTTATATATATATAACTCATTTGAATTGAGAAAAATCACCAATTCTTATCAATAAAATGAAGATCACTTAGAGAATGTAAGTTAAGAAAGTATTCCTTGAAACGTGCATTTACGGGTATTTTAATAAACAATTGTATTGATAAAGTTTTATGACAGAAACAGAATAAATATATCTCTCCCAATAAATTCCTAACGTTTTGTAACATAACAACAAGCAAGATCAATTTAAAAGATGAACACATCAGCAAATTTAATTATAAACATTATACCATTGAAGCATCATCAGTTTTAAGTTTTTACACATTTAAAAACTATTTAAAATCTCGTTTGACTGAATGTTTAAACAAATGTAGAATTTGCGCTCTATTTATATAGTAACCTGTCTCTGGTAGTTAACGCCAACTCTAACCCCATTATGTCCATTGGTAAGTTGATACATGCATGATAGCTTTGAGGCATCATCACTTTTAAGTTTTTACACATTTAAAACCTATTTAAAATCTCGTTGGACTGAATGTATAAACAAATGTAGAATTTACACTCCATTTATATAGTAACCTGTCTCTGGTAGTTAACGCAAATTTTGACCCCATTAAGTCCCTTGGTAAGTTGATACATGCATGCTAGCATTGAGGCATCATCAGTTTTAAGTTTTTACACATTTAATAACTATTTAAAATCTCATTGGACTGAATGTATAAACAAATGTAGAATTTACACTCTATTGATATAGTAACCTGTCTCTAGTAGTTAACGCAAATTTTGACCCCATTAACTCCCTTGGTAAGTTCATACATGCATGGTAGGCCTATCATTGAGGCTTTATCAGTTTTAAGTATTTACACATTTAAAAAAAATATTTAAAAACACTTTGGATTGAATGTATATACAAATGTATCAATTACGCTCTATTTATATAGTAACCTGTCTCTCGTAGTTAACGCCAATATAAAACCCCAATGAGTCCCTTGGAAAGATGATACAGTTATTACGAATCACATGATTGCTATTGGAAGATTTTTTTTCCTCTTCTTTTCCTACCATTCATTTAATTTATGCTTAGATTGAGAATCCCAACAAATCGTACTTCTTCACGTACAGATGACAACAATATCATTTTAAGTATTCGGAAAGTGTATTAAGAATGTGTCAATCATTACACCTCATGCATATGTAATACCTGTCTCAGATAGTTGGGCCTATCCCACCTGCCTGGGATCGGCAGCATTTATCCTTCGCGTGTTCAAGTATGCCACACCGTGTATGGGCTGGTTGACGGCTGAATCAATTGTTGTCGTCGTGTGTTACGGAAACATACACTTGTTTTTCTTATTTCTCGTTTAAAGGACAAGTGGATGGATCAAATTGGATAGCAAAGGTTTGTGATCATTTATTTACTCACATGTACATTTTACATATTTATAAGTTAATATACTTATTAAATAGTTATGCCCTAGGACAATATGTCGCTGTTACAGAAATTCGACTGTCTGGGTATGTTTACCTGTTTACGTCCGGGTTTGCGTGTCTTTAATAGTGTGTATTTGAATATTGAAGATGTGCTTTTATCTCTGGTCTGCTTTCATTTTTACTAGGTTCATAAGTCACAAAATCACTTGCCTACAATTAATTTGTTAAGAACGTTTTGTTCCGGTTTATCATTCGTGTCAATGACGATTTCATGGAAAAAAAACTTTTTATCTACCGTTCTAATCCATATTTATACCTAAACTTATGTGTATATAGTTTTATGTACATTTGAATGAATAAATATATTTAAATCAAGATTTGATACGACATCCATATTTCGTTGTGTGTATTACTGATAAACGTTCTGTAGTTGTACAGTGGGATACTCCTCACATTCTCGAAAAATAGATAATTGGAGGGCGTGAGCCAGGAACAACAATTTTTTATAAAAGTGGTGTAATTAAACGTATAAATCATCGTATTCAGACGAAGATATGACACAGTGGTGAGAGGACTCCTTGTTACTTTCATGGGATTGTGCATAATGAACCGGTGTTTTTTACTAAGTGTAATTATTATGAAATGTGGTTATCAATGAATGTTTTTTTTCAATCTAATATGACGCGCTGCACTCCTTTCAACATCACGGTCAGGGAACTCTGTCACAACATAGAGTGATTCGCGTCGACAGTTTGTCACAGATTCACGTCGATCTGATGCGGGAAAACACGGCATATTCTGATGTATAAAGTCAATTATTTACTGGATACAGCTATAGGTTTTAAACTTTTTACATGATTGAGTTTCATCTAATATCAATTAGTATTTTCAATGTTCCAATCAACCCATTATGAATTAGTAAATGTTTAAAACGCAATAATTAATAAATCCTCACTAAATATGTATGTAAAACGAAAGTAGAGATGAAATTCTGAATAAAAACATTAATCGGTGCAAAATATCATTTATAACTGTTGTTTAAGTAATTTTGTTTAAAAAAAGAGTGATAACTGATTGACTTTTTACTTATAACGTGTGAGAAATTCCGTTTGCAAAAAACTTCACGTGTCACAGGTTTGTGTCGATGTTGATTTGAATGTCACGGATTCTTCTCTACAGGGTCACAGATTCTAGTCGACACTATTGGTAGGAATGGACATATCTTTTGTCTAAGATTCCTCGCTGTATTGTAATCTGGATGAAGGCCTATCATTGATTAGATGTCCTTTCTCAGTTACCAATGAAACAGCTCATATTTTCGATAATAAAATATTTCATTTTACATTGAATGTCATGACTGTCAGTAGATATTAACCTCTTTCCTCTGCCGATGACATCGTTCCAGGAACGAGAAAGTAGATCAACTAAGCCGGTTAGAAGTTACGTGGTATTTTCTACTAGCCAAATAATGTGTCTTTGAACGAAAATGTAAATGAGGCATGTACCAAAACCGTTCATTTATTTGCGGATTGATATCATTTCGCTAAGTCTGCCTAGCACGAACATTTTCATAGTGAAACCACATGGAAGTCAGTGGGTGTGTTTTAGGGGGGGGGGGGGGGGGGGGGGGGGGGGAGAGACACTCGTTATGTAACGTTTAGGTCATCGAGTTTGAGTAAGAATTTGTCAATCTGCAGGTATGTATTCAATAATATTACGGCGTTTCGACGTAACGTAACGCAAAACCAATGCATTTGGCAAATTCCTCGATCCCCATAGCAACGCATAAGCTTAATCACAGAGATTATCATTTTGGTAGTTTAATGACTCAGATATTCTCAATTTTTGCAAGGATCAAAGGAAACTTCTGGCCATGTGAAAAATTAACCTGGTTCAAGTATTGTCTGGCGAACATGGGTATTTCCCCGGAATGTCAAATATACGTTCATACGTTTGATTATATTAACATATCCCCGCTATCGACTAGCAACTGTGACAAAATTTACAAAACAATTATACTGTCGACATGAATCTGTGACAAACTGTCGACGCGAATCACTCTACGTTGTGACAGAGTTCCCCGACCGTGAACATCGACAGGACATTACTTACTATTATACTAGTGCATGGTTGATTGCTTAACAAGTAAAGATACTGTCCCCTGCATAGTATGGGAAAGGTAACTGTGTACGTACTCTCTGAATCAACAAAAGTTGTTTCTGTTATAACTATGTCAGATTTATATGTGTATTTATAGAGGAATGTAAATGTGTATGTATACGTGTATTTATATGTGTATGTATATGTGTATGTATACGTGTATTTATATGTATATGTATATGTGTATTTATATATGTACATGTATATGCGTATATTTATAAAAGCACTATATGGGTTATATATGTATCTATATAGTAACTAATTATGGGGTGTTCGGCAAAACCCCAGAACCAGGTTTGAAATTTTGACCCTAAATAATAGTTGTAGGGACACTATCATCAATTTAATTTTATAGAAGGACATAACTATGGGTGTATTGTTGGGTTAAAGGGTTTGACCTAGGAATGGTATAGGGGGCAATTAGGGGTTATTTAGAGGTTATTCAGATACCTAAACCCAGGCTTAACTAAAATCTTGTTATCTTTGAAAAACTTGAATGATGTTTATGGGTCCTGGGTTAAGGTCTTTAAGGGTATCCTATGTCAGGATAGTAAAAATTACAGAACGTTATTGGTTTTTTTTATGTCCCAAGGGATGGACAACCTAAACCCAGCCAAAAAAAAAAATCACCAAAAATATGGGTATATCCCAACCTCACAACACAAAGTTCCTAAAACTCGATTTAACCACGTAATTCGATGACATATATATTTCTATATGACTTGGGTTAAATCTGAAGGTACCATAAGAAAGATAAATGGATAAGGACCACGAAGGTGATTTTCCCCTATTTTTCCCTATTTATTTTTTTGACAGAGTTACTGTTCTTGAAAGTTAGGGGATTTTTTTTTTTTTTGATGATTGTGTCCCTCAATTAGGGAGTTATGGAAATCATGTTGAAGGGCTTGAATAGATCTTTCCGAAAATGTATAGTTTTTTAGCCTTGCGGTACGGCATTTGGCCTCTACGGAGGCTCGAACATGGTAAAAAATGAAAAAATCGGCCAAAATGTCGATTTTTGAAATCAGTAATATAGCTAAGTATAAGTGATTTTTTAAAATGGTAAGACAAACTGGCCTTTATTTGACAGATCTATCTAACAAAAAAAATCGAATCTAGGTATAATATTTAATTTTTGCACGTGCACGTGCACCTGCTTCAGATTTATTAACAAATCTCGACCGAGTGCTCTCGGGTCAGTGAGGTACGGCAACCTTAATATCTATTCAATACCTGTCCAACAACACCAAGATCATCAAATTCCGACAAGAATTGGCCTCTGGGCAAGGGTTTGAACATGGCACCTTAATTTGCCAAAATCGGTGGAATTTCACGGGTATGCAGGGAGACAGATAGCTTAACAATCTAAGAACAAATGTTGCTTAGAATTAAATTCTCTACAACATATATCAACATGATCTCAATGCACATGGCTCTCATTTTCCGGCACGTGCCATACATAACCTATAAGTTCGAGGCCCGCTCGAAAAAAAATTATACCAACCTCAAGAGCTACGCAATACCTGTCAAACCATGTGTCTGGGTTAAAAACGTCACAAAAATGACATTAGTACCAGGGTTTGAACATGGCACCCCAAATTAGCGGTATTTTTGGGATTGGCACGTGTTGGCACGGGCAGTTTCGGACTAAACGAAGACAGATAGCTGATCACTCTAAGAACAAAAGTTGCCCAGAATAAGGTGTTCTACAACATATATGAAAAATAAATCAATGCAAGTGTCTCTCATTTTCTGGCACGGGTTACCAAGCTATTGACCCAAGCTATATGAAAAAGTATAAGTTATTTTTCGAAACTGTAAAAATAAACTAGCCTTTATTTGACAAGATTGAGCTAATATTTTTTTCTCTAGGTCCCTTATTTCTATTTTTGCACATGCACGTGCACGGGTTTGAGCTTTTTTAACAAAACTCGACGCCACTTTGTCAGGCTCGCGAAGACTTTTCCAAAGATACCCAACTTGAAAAAATCGGACAGGAAATGGCCTCTCGGCTAAGGTTCAAGCCCTTTTTGGCCCTCCGGCTGACCGTATCTGAGTTGGGGTTAAAGCTCTACTGGCTCAACGGTTTGAGTTAGCCATATAAGTTAAAGATAAAAATTGCTCAGAATTAAGTTCCCTACAACATAATATGAAGATGAACCCATCGCACATGGCTCTTAGAATGACGCACGTGCCAGGGCGACCACCTCAGTTCTAGGCCCCAGGAATGACATTGACCGAGTGCCCATGGGTCAGTGAGGTACGGCAACCTTAAGATATATTCAATATCTGCCCAACGACACCAAGATCATCATATTCCGACAAGAAATGGCCTCTGGGCAAGGGGTTTGAACATGGCACCTATAATCGATCAAATATGACGAGTTTGGTTGAATTGCACGTATATGCATTAATAATTTTATTTTCACTCTTTTTGCTGTAGCGCACGAGGTTCGAACATGCATGGGTGGTTGTTGGTAGTCGTTCAATTCGTACAGGGGACATCTAGGTACACTCTGATACCCAGATTGATGGCTTCTGATAAGTATTTTTTTTTAAAAAATCGGCAAATATGATTTTTTCAAAATTTTGACCATGTTCCACGCATCCCTGTCACCTTATTCCTAGTACTATGGAGGTGATATTTACATCATTCCTTAGGGATTTCTAATGCCTACAGCCCCCAGAAATCAAACATATTATATACTACGGTTATTGACCTGTCCGGTAGGCTGAAACATGCTCAAGAAATATTCATTTTTTGCTCCGAACGTTTTTTCAATATGAGTTGACCAGTGTCACGTTAGATTCACACGCACTCCCGATAGTTTACGCGTGTAGATCTGCCGTGGGGGTCATGAGCTTCACACGCGGAAAAATCACACGCATTTGTTACTGTTTTGAATCGAATAATTACATTTGTTTAAAGGTTATTAATCATTTAAAACCGCGTGTCTTCGTTTAAACATAGGATGAACATGCAAAAAACCAACTGGGAGTGTTATTTTAGTCTTAAAACATTAACTTATTAAAATAGAAAATAGACGTGTTATTGGCCGCTATAAGAGAAAGAAAATCACCAAAAGTGAATCACAAACACAATTTTTACTAAATTAATAACTGTTATTTTAGTAAAACATACATCGATCGGAAGCTAAACTATTACCTGATCGAGTGATGTTAACATATTCACAGAAACTACTGAGAATTAAGCATTTTCTCATGGGCATTCCTTCGCAAAAATGGCGACAAATACCCACAACCATGTCATGCAGTACTGTAATAGCTATTGAAATCGCTGATTAAACAACATGAATGATAAACTTATAATTAGATTATTAAAGTATAAAAATAAAAGAGGACAGCGTAATTAACTTTAGTAAAATAACAATATCAAATATTGAAAAACATAAATATAAAAACAACATATCATTTATATAAATTACAAAATAGGCTTCATCTTTAATTAAGAATATATACTACACTAATAAATGAATTATTCTTGAAACAATGATTGATCGGTGGGTGATGTTCTTACAAAATCAAAAGTAAAGATAATATTTTCTAAACGAAATTAATTTTAAAAAAAAAGCATAAATTTAAGGCAATATGCAATTGCAAATCACGCGTTACGGAAACGAAAACAGGCCGCAGCGCTAATATCAATCACTAATTCTATGTCATTTAAATACTTCATATTCGTATACTGCTACATATTTTCATTCATTTATTCATTCTTCCATTCACTCACTCACCTACAAGCTCACCCATTTAATTATTCATGTCACTAATATTTTTAGATTCATTAACAGTGCATAACGCCCCACTAACGATACGATAATTGTATTAACCAGGTAGTTTTATTCCTTCCTGTTTGTACACTATAAAACTTTCTTTTATTCAAATAAACAATTCTTATCAAAATAAAGTTGCATGTAATTATGTTTACTGCAATTTATTATTTCTCTACCGTATACGACGCGTATTAATTATAATTATAAATATTGGGGGTTGTGACTCTATGACCCCTTATCGTGGTTGAGTAATTTTGCAAGGAATTCTATAGAGACTTTATACAAGTCCTTGAATTTTGCTATGATAACAATGTGCCATTTTCGCACCTGTTTCCTGCCAGTGGACATGGTATCGTTTGTGCCTTAATTGTTTATATGTCTCTGATATTGTCTAGTTGAAATGAAAGTCTTTATAAAAGTAACAGCAATAACAGGTCTCAAAACACAGTTGAATTGGTAGGTATAATAACTGGAAGGTTGACAACGTATAAAACTCATCTTGCCTTCTAATGAATTTTAGGCAAAACACTGTCAGATTAATAACCAATCATACTTTACAATTCGAGATTTTGCTCTGTAAATACCCAGTTTTGAAATAAACTTTAAAAATAATTATTTCTTCTATTGGATCCTCAGTAAAACTAGACTGATCAATTGAGCTTTAATAAGCGTATAATATATCAGTTTTAACAGAGCAATTATCATTTTTGGAAAGTACCATTTACACTTTGGTTGCTCTGTGTGAGTGAATTATTATCTCGGCGATACGTAAACGCTGTTTTCTAATTATTTTTAAGCACAGCTGGTTTCCTAGTCATATACATTGGTGGTCTTCGATAAAACATCTATCTTAGTATCTCAGTCGTCTAATCATGTATAATGTTAATCTGATTATACTATGAAAAAAGGTGATTATTTTAAAATATGTAACCAATTTTATAAAAAATTGAATCAGGTGATTTAATTGTAATAACCATTGAAATTCTAGGCCTAATTTGGAAATCCTTTGTCTTTGGCCTATTTATATCAATATCGTTATGGCAATACGGACTAAGTGAATATATAGTAAAACCCATCAGGCATTTTGAATAAAAGTCTTTCGTTTTGTCAATTCTTACATTTTGAACAATCCTGATACACTTCCGTTTAGCAGTGTTATGTTAAAAATGTAGTGTATTATGGTATATTTGTTCGAAATAGCAGTGTAAATGAATAAAAGTGCAAATAGAATTATACTCTTTCACATATTTTTTATTTAATATGCAAAAATTGATATTTTATTTCATGTGTGTATGTGTGTGTGTGTGTGTGTGGATGTGGATGAAAATCCTACAAACTAAATGTTTAATGCAGTACAAGCGGTATAGAATATTATAGATTTCTTTATGGATGAAAAATTGTTCCACACTGAATGTTAAATATAGCGTTGTTGTTAATCGGGTAAGTTGTTAGTTGTTGATTTCACTTTGATTGTTAAACAAGTTCTTACAACTTAGATAAATCACGCTCGAATTCGTCCGTAACAGAATCAGTTCTAATCACATGTAAAGATAGTGTCTTCCTTAAGGACACCACACATACATGTAGCCTGTGAGAGGGATCGAACCTATGACCCTCCGATCAGGGTTTGAAGTTCTTCCATTGCACCACACGCTCCACAAAAATATGGAATATATATCATATCAATTTCAAAAGAATATATTGATAAATAAGTGTTATGAATTTCAAATACAATAATGAAGAGCACAGTTTTACAAACTTACCATGGAAGTTTGAATTGACATATAACTGACCTCTTGAATATTGCTGTTTTACTTTAGACATGCAATAATGTAATGTGATTACCAGAAGTGGGGTCGGGCATAATAATCTAACTGTATGATTCAGAAAAAGTTCAATGGTTAGTACAATTAGTTTAGTTTATACTGATTTATTTTAGTTCGATTACGATGAAAGCTCTGAGCTTATATGAACCGTTTTCGAGTCCGCTTCATGGGTAGCACCAGTACTGAGTGTTGTTTTATGAGAGGCGTCGGGTCGAGCTGGGGATCGAACCCGCAACCTCTGGCGTGAGCGGCCAACATTATATCCATTAGACTACCACCCCGCTGATGCAATTAATACACTTGCATCAGTCCAATTACTAGACTGATAAACAATATATATAAATAATGATTAATAATAAGTTGAAACATGTGTTGTATGGAATATACAATTCATAATGACTGTGGCAAGTGTAAACATTTGTCTTTCTTGAAACATAAAATATACCCGATTATTTATATGTTCTTTTGCCTTAAATACAAATAGGGTGTGTTATGCTGTGCATACAGAAATTTTTATAATAGAGAAAGCTTAATAGTATAACTGATGTAAAGATAATCAACCAAGCCAATTAAATGAACTGTGCTGATAGCAAATAGGATGTTCAAGCATTCAGTGGCGGGAGGGAGTAAATGTTAGGTAGCCAATGAGGCCTCCAAACATATTATATAATGAAACGGTGAAATGAAGGTCAGCATATTCAATGAGTCAGTGCATAAATAGTATCCGCAGAATAAGAGAAAGTGAAACTACTTGAACAACAATATGGCAGATAATGTTATAGAATATTTGCTAATGGCAGCCTCTTCAAATGTATTAAACATTTTACATTGTAGGGGAATATCATATTGATATTAATACTATTCAGGAGCCAAGTGGGGAATATATTTACGGTGAGATTTTGCGAAGAATGTTCTTGTAGTTGATGAAACCCATCGTCTTCAGGCTATAAGGTGAACAAAGGAAATAGCTTGAAGATATATTGTTAACAGTGTCCTTTGTCATATTTACACACAACTGACAAGAGACGAAGCTTTAATGCTTGGCGCAAACAACAATATGCACAATAAAAATGTTAATGTCATGACTGAAGGTATGCCTATTTAGATGGATATTGATTGAGCCTACCAACGAAAACCAGCTTATTGCGATATTAAACAATGATCTGACACGGCTGTATACCATGTTTGGGGTAAAAACAGTAAGTAATAATATACATACATTATTTAAACATATTTAACCTAGATTTAATAAAACATAATACTTTTTCAACATTACTATAAGCATAGCCAGTATATTGTGAAAACTATTATTTTTAATTTTTGAAAACTTTTACCAACTAAATGAAATCAATAAAATTTAAATTTTATAAAATATCTGTACTCTTTGTTACATGTATTATAATAGATAGTACTTTCACTATATATAATTTATTTATAGTTCCCCATGAAAATTATGCAACAGAAGAAGTTACGCAACTCTGTGAAGAAACTAGTGAAGGTAAACATATTTCTTACTAATACGAAATTAATGACAATAAAGAATAAATCTTATCTGTGTAAACAGGAAAATACTTTGAAATAAAATATAACGTAATTCAACATAAATAGAACTTTATATTCATACTATACATTACCGACTAAATACAGCACCATGAGTATGACTACCCTCCCAGTTTGATATTATATCATTGCAAGAAGGTCACAATGAGTATAAATCGCCCACCTGTAATGCAGTATACCATACTAAAGAAGGCGGATACTACTTCAGATATTAACAAGATTACATTATAGATATATAATTACTGTATTTTGCAAAATTCAAATAGTACAAATAAGGATGATTGAAGTGTCGTAACACGGCTATTGATCGTCCGATTTGAACAGTACAAAACTTTCTCCATAGTATCATGAAATAATGCTGCACACAAAGGCAAATAAAGCAAAATTTTATGATCAAGAGCCACAATACATACATAGCTCTCCGAATTGACTTGTTCAAACCTTGTCCGAGGTGTTATGGTATACAACTACAATGGAAATGAAACATATTCAGGTGATGGGGAACGCATTTGATTTTGTTGTGATTCGTAACCTAAACTTTATTCGTCATATTTGGCCAGTTAAAGTGTTTTTTTTTCTGAGATATTATATTTATATATATTCACATACTTTTTAACAATTCAAGGTCTTTATATGACTCTGACATAAAATATCTGATTAAGTATGTTCAATACGTTTCCTTGATACTGTAATTATAATTCATTTGCAAGTTTAAAATGCGAGGGCTAGAGTGCACATAACCAAAATGTTAACAGACAGAACAATGCGATCTGAATGGCTCACTTGAGCTTTGTATAATATAGAAACAGTTATACGATACTAAACGTTCATATGGTGTTATGCATTTATACCACTGTTAACTTAACATTCACATTACTTTTTTCAGAGTTTACTTTGAAAGAATATCCATATTTTGTCGATATGGACGAGTGGATATTAGTGCGTCCCCCAACAGACACAGACGGTGAAGAGTGGATAGGGGAAGTAACTTAGACCAAAAGAAGATGATTAATTTTTAATGGGTATTCAATAGAGAGGGGGTTATATGTTGACTGGTAATGGTGTAATGACCAAAAGGTGGAAAGTGCAAAGTACCATATATAATGGCATCATTTAATTATTCTAATAAAAATGTTATGCCAAAAGAACTAACATTAAGATTAAATAGAATATGGCTTTATTAAATGATTTTACAAAGAGAATCGTTATTTTGAAGTATATACACGCTGTCTATCCCGTCTCTACTATTGATAAAGGGGATTGGGCTAGCTAAATGCTAGTCATAAGCTCATTTTTCCAAAGAACCAAATGGATTTTACGAACGCTTTTCACAAGTCCATTTCAATATATATATATGACTTTTAATACTCTGAGACTCGTGTGATATACCCAACGTAATGTTAAATCAGTAATGGATAATATTATAGCAATGTTCTAATTGATGATGTTATATAAACAAGCACTTAACATAGTTCATAATGAATACTTATCCCTCTTCACATTTGCAGTTATTTTGTTCAAATGACCTGGCTATAAACGTTTGTAATTTTATTGATAGACAAGGAACTGTTTGAATATGATTTAAACTATGTTGTATTTTGTTATATCCAATAGTACAAATAATATATCTGAATGTAATGCATTACATGTCTTCTAATAATAGTATGAAATAAAATTGTTATATATTACATTGTTTATTTCGTAAATTATTCCTTGAAAAAATACATTCTTTCTTTAAATCTGCTATTCTATACATGTATAAATTTTGATTGGAAAGCAGACTGCCTAAGTACCTAATCCTCCAAAGACTTTGTACTATTTCAAATTTCAACCACCAATATGGTGGTCCATTTATTCAACCTGTTATAGGTGTATCAGGGCCGGGATGTAATATAAAAGAAGTATATTTGTTTAAGTTGTAACAGAGTAAAACATGTTTTCATTTCATTTATCATTCAAATAAACTATTGTTTTTTTCTTTTTCCCCCCTTTTTTCTTATGTGTAGTGTTATCTAAAACAATATTTCTGAAGTTATAATTTTTTTAGTCACATAATTTAGATATGCATAATACTAAAGCATAAGACAAAATAAATACTTTGTATCGGTTGTTTCAAGTTTACATTCTTTTCTTATACATATATGGAGAGACAAAGAGTTTTTTATTTGTTTTATTTATACATGGTGTTTATGTATCATACATGTATGATACATGACACAAAGATTTTTGCAAAATGTGTTTCATTGCAAGACAGATTAACATACAAGGAAAACTCGGCATTATTGTGATTTTGACAAAATCTATTTGAGTTCCAATCAAGTGTATACATGTTGTTTTAAATATATTCTTTTTTCATCTTTTTCCTACTTCAAAGTTTAATTAATTATTGTGTATGAGATATAAACTGAGAGTATGAGCATAAATCAAATATATTAAAATAATCGAACCAGTAACTCTGGTCATTATGGCATTAGTTGTAAAGTTTAGCAGATAGATAGATATCAAAATAAATAGATAGTATCAAAACAAAAACCTCAAATTAATTTATATTATCTGTTGATATCATTTGAAACCAATATTGTTTCAATATGATCTATTCATTAGAAACTACTTTATATTCATTCAAATCAAACAGCTTTATTTTATCCATGCATCGTGTATTTGGATTTTTTGTTTGAATTATTTTATCATATTACAGGGAAAGTATCCTAATAAAACTGGCGAAAAAACAACTAAAATATTACTAATTTTGTGCTAGTACAGTATTTGTTCATATTTTCTTTTATATATTAAAAGGTCGTAGTACATTTTTGCTGCATTCCGTCCCTTGTTAACCTACTGAAACAGCTTGAGAAAAAAAACAAATTAAAGAGCTCACAAAATTATCTTACAGATAAATGTTATCCTACTGACTGAATTCAGCCAAGCATATTTTACAGAAGAACGATATGAAATGTATAAAAGACTTTCCGTAGTTTTCATGTTGTGTTGTGAGATGCCTAATACTGACTGAATTCAGCCAGCAAGCAAAATGGTTTCCTTCAAAAGCAGAAATTGCAAACTGACTTCTAAATATAAAGCCAGTGAAGAGCTGGATTGGCAAATATCGATTTTATATGCAGCATTTGTAATTCGTGTTAACTCAACTAAAGTTTGACTGAATTCAGCCAATCACTTCATCAGGATTAACTTTTACTTGATAATGCCCATTTCACTTGTAAATGATACAAGTTCAATTAATTATCCAGCAAACATATTGAGTGAAACCTATAACCACATGTAAATGACTGAATTCAGCCAGATTGAAAGCATATAATCTACAAAAAGGCATGCTGGCTTGAACTTCTTATTGTATTAATATAAAACGACTATGCCGATCATTTAAATGATACTCAATGAACATCGCAAAATCAGAAGTAACAAATATCAATAGTTTTGACCTTTCCAGAAAAGGGTCAATTTGAATCAGAACGTGTTAAATGCACGTAACAATTTATCAAATATAAAAACTATAACAAATCAAGAAGTTAAAATAAGGCAATAAAGTCACAATAATATAATGATAAGGATATTAAAAAAAATATTTAAAAACTGTTAATAATAATAATAATAACAACAAGAGGCCCTTCGGCCTTAACGGTCACCTGATTATCCTTGATGGCATAACGTTATATGAATAAATTTTTGTGTTTCGGGAAGCGGCAAAAATTAAATTTCACATCTACATCAACAAATCACATCATCGTCTTTGATATAAATTTAGTTAAGTAGTACCAACCCCAAGGGTCAAACCTTGAGACCTAGAGGCATGGAAATTCACATTTTTATGACGGATTCATAGGCCTCATTAATTATGCTTTCAAATTGTTTTCCAGTGCTTCCTATAATAATAAGAATATTTTACCTTAAATTTGACTGTTTTGATCCAGGCATAAAGTTACAGGGGGTAAAGTAAACTAGGACCCTACCCCAGGGCTTAATCGTGAGACCCAGGGACATGAAATTCACATTTCTTTATAAAAAAACAATAGATGTCACGGAGATGATTTTTTGAAATTAACATTGAATTTGACTGTTTTGGCCCGGTCCCTAAGACCTCATGGTGGTGGTTACCATGAAATTCAAATAGATATTAAACGTCATGTCAGCAACAACAAATCATACCAAAGCTGCATACAATTTTTCATTACGATTGAGCTTACGGTTTTTGAGAAGTCGAAAATGTGAACTGTTTTCGGACGCACTGTTCTTTTAGGCCTCACCCCCAGTGCCAAACTATGAGATCCCGGGACATGCAATTCACATTTATAAAGGACCCATATACGTGCTTTACATGATAATCGTGCTTACCATTTGTTTCCAAGTGCTTCCTATAGAAAGAATAAGATTTTCAATGTTTACCTTGAATTTGAATGTTTTGGCCCCGCCCTAAAAGCCCCGAGGGGATGGGGACCATTGCAATTCACAATTTTGATTAACCCTTAGGTACCAAAGATGCATACAACATTTTATTACGATTGGGCCTACTGTTTTTGAGAAGAGTAAAAAAAGTAGTAATATCTTATAAATGCAGTGCTTAGAACTAACATTTCTAACTGCGTACCGTAATAGTTGCTGTTTTAAATTTATTTATTTCACCTCGATTAAGAAACAAGTATTTTCAACATTGAAAAACCACGATCGAAGTCTACCTGCGTCAAAAAGGAGCGATCCGCCGATCCTGGGTCCTATGCAATACACATGTAACCCACACACCACGCAGTTTATCAGTTCGTTTGGTATTTTAAAGGGAATTCGTGTTTTTAACTTTCAAAAAATCTGTGTTTAATTTTTTTAAGTGTGTACTGAGTAAAAGCACTTCATAAATAATATGTTTGTCAAAACTGTTATTAAATTCATTGTAAAAGGTTGCATCAATATTTAAAAGACGAATTCATTAACAATTAGTTATTTTAGTTAAAATTATCATACTCGAACATATAAATAAGTCATTTTATATAATATAAACAAATAGGACTGAATATACCACTATCAAATCACAATAAAATGGCAGGAATTGAATTTAACTGTAATATATATATATTATGTCTTGGTTATTCACAAATAATTATCTCCATATATATATATATGGAGATAATTTATTCACCCATGACAAATTAGAATAACACAAATCAGGACATTTCTCAAACTATAATGTATTTCTTACGTGTGTGCCTGTGCGTGATAAAGATACTTATTTCATCAAATATTATAAAGAAATAACTAAAAGTATCATTTTATAAAAAGTGGCATGAAAATCATGTAATATAGCGTTACCATTACATTAACACTATATTATGTTACTTTACTGTATGTTGAATTTTGTTTGATATGTATTGATTGATAAATTAAAGCATATTGAATCACAAAATAACAATAAAACATCCGTCGAAAACAGATTGATCTATGATACACATACGCGTCACCACTATAATTATAACTGATTGTGGTAAAAGAAACATTCTGAAGCACAAAAAAAAACTAATAAAAGAAAATAAATGACTCAGGTTATATACAACACCTATCATGCTCTTTAATTGCGCTGAATAAGCCCAATTGTTCTTAAGGACCACTTATAAAAGCATTTATTCAGATTCAATCCAAGAACAATTAACAAAAATTCACACAGTTTTGATAGCCTATGTCGATAAAATGTGATAGTGATATCAATTCGCATTTTGAGGAAATCTTCATGTCACCCCCAATATCATATGTATACATTTTTCTTGTAATAATTCAGGCCTGTTATTTTTGATCGTATTTTGTCTTACCTGTATTTAAACCCAATGTATTCATTGGAATGCAACCTGTTAAGTGACATAATCAAGAGAACTTGGAGGACATTTATGTAGCTTATGACAGTGCCGATACGTTGTACGGTATATGACGGCTCTTTCGATCTACACAAACTTAAAATTAGATATATTTGTCACCAACAATATATCAAACGTTTTTCATGAACTAAGCATACTAATGCATACAACGCTTTCAAGCACAGCCGATAGCAAATATTTGACGATATCTTGATTAATATTCAGTATTTCTATGGCCTTGCGATAATATAAGATATATTTCCAGAAAGCGATCTGACTAGGTTTATTAGAAATAATAATTACAATTAAATGAAACTTACCATACGGTTTGCCACCGTGTTTGCTGCTATGCGCCATTGCTAGAGGCAAAGAGTCTGAAAATATATTTTAAAACAGAATTTATAGGAAATCTATATTGTATTGTGTCGTGTTAGCGTTATTTCTAACAAACTTTTATTCATCTGCTTGAGGCAGTATTGTTAGCGCTACCAACTTGAGGTTTTATCCCGCAAACACATGCTACTACAACCCGCACAGTGACATTAGCGGACAGGACCGATGATTAATATTCTCTAATTGCTGAGCACCAACATGAGGATGTTTATTGTATCATTTAACTATTTTGTATGATTCGGTCTTTGATCGAAACTACAATCTCCCACGTTTGAGGCGAACGCTCTTTTAACACATCATTAACGGTGCTGTTGTGGAATATACCCGAGCATATTTTGTATCTAAAGCTTGCGTAATATCACCTCCGATTCATCGCTCATTGTTGTTCGTATAATTCGACTTTCATACGTAAAAGGTCGAGATAGTTTCCCACCTGCCAAAACATCTAAATGACATTAAGTTTTCATGCTAAAATAACGTTATTTTGAGATGTTATTATTTATCGTTCCTCATAGAGGTGACCTTGAAAATATAATACAAATGTACCATTTTGTTATAAAAAACCCCTAACTTTCGTGCTAATTTATTATTAAATTGATGAACTCGTTTGCAAAAATGATATAATGCAATAATTAATTTGCAAACTCTTTTGATAAATTCAATAAAACGATAATTCATGTAAGCTCTTCTATATTTTAGAACACAACTGTGGTAATACTTTATATGTAGATATAAGACTTTCCAGAAATAAGTGGACTCCTTTAGTAAGGTATAGACTATGTCCATGATGCAATTGTAGACCGCGTGGTAAAGTGGTAGAACATCGAACACAGAATCGAAGGATCGTGGGTTCAATCCTCCGCCACGACTATGTGTGGTGCCCGTGAGCAAGACGCTTCATTTGCATATGCTTAGTACAGGTTCTACTTGGAAGACTTCGAGCATGATTTGTCTCAGTTGTTATATCTTGTTCGACAATCGAAGTAAAATAAACAAATTTAAATTGTATACGATCGCAAATTTTAAAATTACAGTATACTTTATCCTATAGTACATTGTGACAAAAATCGTCCTAGTTGACTTTGGATAAATATGCGTTTGAAACTTATCAAGATTAATGAAGGCAGATAATCATATATGGTGTCGATGTGGTCTTCCTCTTCATCACTTTCTCCTTATAGTGACTTTATTTTCTGGGACACATCCTATCGAGTTGCCAAAGTTACACTTAATTTGTCTCCATCTTGGCCATTTCATTTGATTTCTATTTTCCCATTGATCATTTTGCAAAAGTTTTAATAAAAAAAGCAGCATATATTAGTAACAATAATTTATATACACTACCGTTTTGTTAATTTTTGCACCTGATTGACCTTTGACCATAACTGTGACCTTAAAACGTAATTGCATGAGTGGCATCCATCATCACACGATGCTATACATCTTGGGGAATGTTGTTATGGTATTAAAACAATTCTACTAAAAATTGCCATCAAAAGTTAAAATAAACGTTAATTTGCATTTTGGATGGCCTACATATATTCCTGTATTGTACAAAAAACTGTGAATAAACCTTATAATATATAACGTTTCACTACTGTATTACAGCTTAATCCAGTGAAGATTAGTCGCTTTAAAGACAATTCCGTTTTAAGTTCATGATACTTACTCTACATCTTAACTGTTTCTGGGAGGTATTTATAATTCTTCAAGGTTCTTATGCTAAATGCTACTATTAATACCATTAGAAATAATAAATTTATATTTCTGTGTAGTATTTGCTTTATTAATCCTTATCAAGTATACGCTGTCATTTGATATATTGATTTTTAAGGCATTAATTATCTTGTAAATAACGATCTAGATACATTACACGGCGTGCATTGCGTTTGCGAGACGTTTTTGAAGTCCTTATCGCGTGCTTGATAAATCCTTAAAACGTCCATGTGACGTAATAGCCGAAAACGTGGCGTTGTATAGTACTGGAGCCAAAACTGGGCGATTGTCATTCAGTCTTCATATTTTCCAGAGAGCAGATCCACGCCACTCCAGTCATCTTTATTCAACTATAGTCAACTTCAGTCAACTTCAACCGTGGTTGGCAGTGGTAGGAGGCCAACGACAGTGGAAAAGGAAGAATGAAGACCCATATCTGTTTCATCTACTTGTAGTTGTGTTTATACTGTTTTCTCCACATCTCATCAGCAGCCATTGTGAACCGAGCAAGCGGCAGTGGAAAAATAACTCTGAGCTGCTGAAAAGCTATTGATACTTCTATTGGCATAAATACTGCTTATGTCGTACCGTGGTCTTAAACCCCCTCACACTCAGCCACGTTCCCATGTCCCCCCAAAATTAGGTGGACTTGTACAACGTAGAAGGAACGCAGTAGAAACCGATAAAGACGTGGAATAGTCTTCGTGGACATGGACGTGGTCGAATTTTGGAAACGTTAAAAACCGTAGTGAGGACATTATCAGGACATAATCAGGAGGAGTCAAAATTTAATAAGGACGTGGTAACAACGTCATTGACGTAGTATCACCGTGACTCAAATCTAGTTGGGACTTAATTGACGTAGTACAAGCGTGGCGCTGACAGGAAAGATTGCATTGCGTTCTCACTGCGTTGTCACTGGGTTGTCACTACTTTCTTGCTAGGTCAATTGAGTTCTCACTACAACTTCTCCACGTTTATGCTATGACCATGATACGTCCATGTACCAGTGTAGAAGACCGCATTAGGTTGTTAATTCGCTCTGTCGGTGCTTACTACGTCTGCTGCACGTTTGCAGCAGGTTCTCACTACATCAAGTCACGGTCAGAGGATTGAGTATAAATACTGGCTCCAATTCTTGACACCATCACTTCTGTTTCAACCATGGTCCTTTGGATAATGAACACACAAAATCAGGAATTTCTTCTGCAACTTGTTCTGTTTCAGGATATACTTGATGCAGAAGCTGCACTTGTATTGGTGAAGAGGAGAAGGAGAAGACGGACGCAGTGAGAACGTAGTAAGCGCGTGTTAAGATCTGTTAAGATCTGATTGATCGTAGTAAGAACGCATTGGACTTGGTGCGCGAGTGATCATGCACGTGGTAAGAAATAAGTGGGGACGTGTTAGACGCAGTGAGAACCTGGCAGGGACGTAGTAAGGACGTAGTATGAACTTGAAAATTGCACATTTTTTTCATTTTAAACACATCCCTGCTGCGTTCATCGAATTTTGTGGACGTGAGCAGGCGGTGACATACTTGGCAAGGACTCAGGTCAGAACGGCACAATAGCGAAACGGACGTAGCAGTAACGTAGTAGCAACGCGTTGAGGTCGGCACAGGCACTGGCCAGAACAGCATAGACGTAGGAGACGCAGAGGCGACACGCAGTGCTCGTGCATGCACGTTTGTGCAGTTGTTACTACGTTGCTCCCGTCTGCTTCCGAATTGTCGGTTAACTTTCGCACTGAGTTCACAACTAGTCCTTATCCCGTTCTGGTCAGAACGCGTAAGCGCGACGTTTGATTTGAACAGTCCAAAGCAAACGTGGCGGCTTTGCGTTCAAGGAAGTTCGTTTGCGTCTCTATCACGTTCTCAACAAGTATCAATGAGTCTCCACATCGTTTTATTCACTTTTCTCTGTCGTGATACAATTTTAAAGTCACTCATTAAGTATTGTTTTCAATGTAAAAGTAGTTAAATAGTTTAATATTGGAATAATGATAATAATACTTGATAGAAATCAACAGTGGATAGTCGTATAACGAAAACTGACAACAACAGATATTTCATACTAAATAACATATACATATTTTAACATTTAACATCAACACAAAAGCCGAGACCGAAATCATAGCCACTTTCATAAACTGATCTGCTGGAGTGAGAAATATGCCTCCAACAATGCAGTCGCTAATTTATCTATACCGCAAGCTGTGTCACCCGAAGAGGTGTTACTAAAATATCCAATGACTTGACAATGGATTTTACGGCTTATATTGATGGAACGGTTGAAATAATAAAGAGAAAAATATAATAATTTAAAAGAAAAATGAATTAATTCCCTTTTTTTAATTACCGACTATAAATTTAAATAAAATCGTCAATAAATTGCTTTTAAATGAATTAACGAATAAGTTAAACATGCAAATCACGTAAATTTTGGTTTCTACCGATTGCGACGTCGCATAAAAATACAAGATCATGTTTAAAATACAATACAGATGAATGAAAAAAGGTAAATAACGTTTTAAATATATATTATGATAAATGTTTTATTAGAATTAATAATTGACCACTTTCTGTAAAAGTCACAAAATAATAACTATTAATTTTAAAAGCTGCGGTTCTGTCCTTCTGTCCATG